>BGZK01001057.1:0-220137 GCA_005406025.1 Eumeta japonica
AAAATCAATACAAAATAAGTTGCGCCCAATGATAATTAACATAAAGAAACCGATATTAAAGAATTATAGGTGAACTTTTTTTATTTAAAATACTTAAAGTCCCAATTGCAAATTGACAAGGAACAGGTCTATCTGGACAAAATATAAAATACGTAAAGAAATGTTTATAAGAAAACATTTTGGAAGAAAAGGTGGTCACATAGGGGATGCCGTCATCCTCTTCGGTGATTTTAATTGTAAAAACATAAGATGGGGCTGCCCATCTAACAATTATAACGGAATTAAACTCGACGAACTCGAGGACAGACTAGACTTCGGAATCATCGCGCCCTCTACATCGACATGTTTTCCCCATGTCGTCACACATAGACCCTCGACGATAGATATCGCACTCACTAAAGGAGTGCACTTCATTTCAATAGTATTGAGACAATACACGGTCTCACGTCTGACCACCGACCGGTTATATTAAAATGGGACCTCCCGACGGCGGGAGGCCTATTCCCATCCGCAAAATTACTAATTGGAAAAGAGTGTCGACCGCGCTTGGAAAATCGACACTCCAAACCTCAATAGCATTCCCAATGACATCGCGTCTACAGACGAGATTGACCTTGCCATAGGTGCTCTTACCAACCACGTCAGGACAGTGGTCGAGAGCGAGCGGAAGGTTCCATCCTCGGATCGCCGGAAGTTTCCGCCCGATATTCTGAATTGATAAGAGCAAAAACGCAGCTTTGCGCCGCGCGAGCGCATATCCCACTCCCGAGTACAGATCCAGAGCGCGAGCTCTCCAACGCGAAGTGAAAGCTCGCGTTCGGGAATTCCGAAATGAGAGTTGGAGCGACCCATGGAGGAAATCAAACCATCCCACAAAGCGTTTTGGGCAGTTACCAAAGCGCTCAAAACCGAGGGATATACCCTATACCCCCACTCAAAAACTGATAATTCAGTGGCCATAGACGACGCGGAGATAGCAGAGTGCCTTGCAGACTCTATAGAGACTCAATGCTCTCACGCCGCTTCCTCCGCACGACATCGCTCATATCAGTCGCATCGAGGAAGAGGTTTCAAAAACTTCCCTCGAACCCAAAGACGATCTGGCTCTCCGTCTCACTCAGCGAAGTCCAAACGCTAGTGAAATCACTTAATACCAGAAAGGCACCGGGCCTCGATGGTATTAGTAATAAAGCAATCAAATGCTTTCTATACCGTTGTTGCTTACTGGTCGCGATTTTAACGCGTGCATAAAAATTGCTATTTTCCCCGCCTGGAAGGAGGCGGAGGTTATAGGCATCCACAAGCCAGGGAAACCACGCGACCTCCTGCCAGCTACAGACCGATCAGCCTCCTGAGCGGTCTGGGCAAACTATTCGAAAAATTCTCAAAACTCGCCTTAGCGATCACCTCCTAGGGAAAGGCCTTATCATAGATGAACAGTTCGGCTTTCGCCCAGCCATTCTTGTCCACAGCAAGTCCCTGTAGAGTGTCTCGGAGGGCTTTGAAACCGAACGTAGCACCGTAGCTGTCTTTGATGTAGCCAAGGCCTTCGATAGGGTATGGCACGCAGGTCTGATTTATAAGTTATATTCTCTCCAAGTACCAGATCGCCTCATAATCACTATTCAAAATTATTTAGCAAACAGACATTTCACATTTAGGCATGAGCGCACTCACTCGACAAGACGTCTTATCAGAGCAGGAGTTCCTCAAGGCTCCACCCTCTCTGCTGTACCCGCGTACACAAACGATGTACCGCGACCGTCGTCATCTGGCGTCCAACTCGCGTTATTCGCGGACGATACCGCGCTCTTTACGGAAATAGGAATAGGAGCACCTGATTCACCCTCCTCCTCCAGAGGGCCATTGACGAGCTAGGTCAATGGTTCCGGAAGTGGAGGATAGAAGTAACCCCGACAAATCAGCAGCCATACAATCAAGTATGGTAAGATTAGAGTCGACTCATTGTCGACAAAACACTCCCAATCTTAAAATGTTGGATGCGATCCCGTGGCAACGGAACTACAAATACTTAGGAGTCACGCTCGATAAAATCTACACTTCCGAGATCATATCGAGCGTGTTAGAATTGCACTTTTACAAAGCAAGGCTCGGGGCCGTGCTCGGTAGAAAAGTAAACTATCTAGACGTAATAAACGTACCATATACAAAATGTGCAGGACGGTGATGACATACGCGTCTCCCGTCTTCGCTCACGCCGCCCAAAAGCACTACATAGACTACAGGTAATACAGAAAATTCAGAGCCGCAACGGATGCACATTGTGTGTTCGTAATTCAATTCTCCATAGGGACTTAGAACTCCCACTATTTCCAAATATATGAAGGACGCATCGAAGCGATTCTTCGACATCGCGGGATCACATCCCAATGCGCTTCACGCGCGGCGGTTGACTATCAACCGCCGCATCCCACCCACCTATCCGTAGGCCACGAAACGTACTTACCGATCCACCTGACGCTCTTACAGCGGCAGTTGAAAGCCTTAATGACGTCAACGACACGCATGACTGACTTAGAGTAGGTCTATCCGTTAGTCAGGTCATCGACCTAAGCCTCTTACTCCACCCGGCCGCCGCTAACCGCCTCCGGCAGGAGGGGAAGGGAACCGACCCGTGACGGTTTCCTGCGACATCCTATGCCGAGACGACTTCACCAGGCGTCGTCCCAGCATGTCACGCGCCGTCGGCACTCGCATGTGCCGTCCGGCCGCACTCGGTGAAGCTATCAAAGTCGTCTGACTTGTCATCTGACTCGTCTCGACCGACTAAATAGCATAGCCGACCCAATTACTTCACTTTCAGGAGGAATTTTTTAGTGGGTTTCAGTTCCACACTACCCACGCATACGGGCGCGAGGGTGTGCAGGATAGACATTTTTTACCACCTCCTCGTCGCAAGAGGGAAACAAAAAAAAAAAAAATAAATATATTTTTTACTCTACGATTGCTATTTTGTACAAGTCGAATATATCTAAATTATTTCAAACAGAAATGTCATAAACGTGAAAATTTACTTTATACTATAAGTGGTTTTGGGCAGTTCATGAGTAAAGCGTTAAAGAAACTGTTAACAATTAGAAGAATATTGGTGCAATGCGATGTATGTTCATTTTATGTCTTACATTTTACGTGTAGGTACTTTATGAAGAAATTCGTTGGCAAAACCCACTATATGTCTGGATGCAAATAATATTAAAGACTGAATGTGTCTAACAATAAAATTGTATCCCACGCAACCGAGCCTACTTAATTACAGTCTGTTTGGAAACGATTATCAATTTGAACTTTTTTCTGTTTTAGTAAAAGTGCCGTGACAAAACGTATTAAATAATTCCGTTAGTTATTGGCGAACTAAATCCATCAGTAGCCCGGGGTAAAATAGTAAGGAGGTCTCATTTGTTAAAATTTTTTTGTAATATGTAATTTAAAAAACATATGTGGTGGCTAGACTTTATTACCGTTATATTAATGCATTGCAATATCCGTATTGAAATTGACTGCGAAAAAAACAAAATAAAAAAGGAAAACGTGTAATTAGATTTTAAACTAAGCTCTTCTACTTGAAAGTATTTTTTCAAATAAGAAAATAAATCTAACTACCATTATTTAACAAGTTACATAAAAATATGAAAATATATTTACATAACAGCCCGACAATAAGGTAGGATTACTTATTTTTTATGTTTTAATATTTTTTTAGACATTGTAACTTTGGGTGTGTTAATATTATCATAAGTTTATTGAAATTGTAATGGAAGATAATGATTACACAGAAAAAATTGACCTTTTTTTGTTGCATGAAATTTTTCTACTGTTGCTTACTAATTTGGGTGCGCTGATTTCGAATGTACCTTCAAATTTTTTGTAGCAGCTCTGGTTAGTGCGATACAGGTGCCGTCTTGAGTTTGCATGAGTAGTCGATAATTTCTATCAATAGCGGTGTAACCAAACTGGTTTCTGTATTAATTTTATCGTGTATTCTTCAAGGAGGTCGTGTTTAAACAGTGTTGATTGTTTTTGTGTTATTCGTGGAAATATATGATTAAAAAATTCCATATGATTGTGTCGGACTTCGTGAAAAAAGCATACTTGGACTATTTTGGGTTTCCATTACCAACGAATGCTAAGCCCTGGATACATAGTTTGGTATGTAAAAATTGTGTTCAGTCTTTGCGATTATGGGCAAATAAAAAAATACCCTCTTTTATATATAAATCTCCAATGACCTGGCGTGACATATCCCAACTTAAAATCTGCTATGACACCAGATCGCACTAACCAAACCTTGTTTGGGTTGTGCGATTTTTTTTTGGGAAATAGAAAGTCTGATGGCTACATTGAACACGTTGTACAGTTGCTGGTGCACTTTCAGCAGCTTGGACGCAACACGAGTATTAAGCTTCACTACTTTTACAGCCATCTAGACTATTTTCCTGAAAATCTCGGTGACCTAAACGAGGAAAAAGGGGAGCGATTTCATCAGGATATTCGCGCCATGGAGGAGAGATATCAAGGATACTGCAACGTAAATATGATGGTTGATTATTGTTAGAGCATTCAAAATAGTACTCCTAACATACCTCATGCGAAAAAATCATATAAAAGATAATTTGTTGCAGAATAAATACATTTAATTAATTTTATAACTTAAACTGTGTGCATTTCTATTGAAAAATCCTGTCACTTCATAGGGGAAAAACTAGAGCTGTTACATAAAAACGGCATACGTTTTGAAATTAGCGTGAAAAAACAAGACAGATTCATCTAAAAAATTTTATGCAACAGACATGTGTAATTGATTCATTCTTCCAAAAGAAATTCGAGGTTTATACAAACACATATGACTTCTCCCCAATAACCTCGGAACATTTTTTTTTATTGTTTCCCTCTTGCGACGAGGAGGAGGTAAAAAATGTCTATCCTGCACACCCTCGCGCCCGTACGCGTGGGTAGTGTGGAACTGAAACCCACTAAAAAATTCCTCCTGAAAGTGAAGTAATTGGGTCGGCTATGCTATTTAGTCGGTCGAGACGAGTCGGATAACAAGTCAGACGACTTTGATAGCTTCACCGAGTGCGCCCGGACGGCACATGCGAGTGCCGACGGCGCGTGACGTGCGCTATGGCCGACGCCTGAGGAGTCGTCTCGGCATAGGATGTCGCAGGAAACCGTCACGGGTCGGTTCCTTCCTCCCTGCCCGGCCGGCGGTTAGCGGCGGCCGGGTGGAGTAAGGGAGCTTAGGTCGATAACCTGACTAACGGATAGACCTACCTAAGTCAGTCATGCGTGTTGTTGACGTCATTATGCTTTCAACTGCCGCTGTAAGAGCGTCAGGTGGATCGGTAAGTACGTTCCGTGGCCTACGGATAAGGGATGCGGCGGTTGATAGTCAACCGCCGCGCGAAGGAGCGCATTGGGGTGTGATCCCACGATGTCGAAAAATCGCTTTGATGCGTCCTTCATATATTTGGAAATAGTGGGGAGTTGTAAGTCCCTATGGAGAATTGAATTACGAACACACCAGTGTGCATCCGTTGCGGCTCTACAGAATCTATTCTGTATTACCTGTAGTCTATGTAGCGCTTTCGGAGCGGCGTGAGCGAAGACGGGAGACGCGTATGTCATCACCGTCCTAATGCACATTTTGTATATGGTACGTTTATTACGCCTAGATAGTTTACTTTTTCTACCGAGCATGGCCCCGAGCCTTGCTTTGTAGAAAAGTGCAGTATTTCTAACACGCTCGATATGATCTCGGAAGTGTAGATTTTTATCGAGCGTGACTCCTAAGTATTTGTAGTTCCGTTGCCACGGAATCAATTGCCTAGTAAGGGCAGTGGCGTATTTATATTTTTTATGAGTGTAGGCCACTTTATTTCCGCCGCCCTATGTACCTTTTTTAAATTAATAATTTTCTGAAATCTACCGCCCCTAGGACGCTGCCGCCCCTAGGCCGCGGCCTACACGGCCTATTGACAAATCCAGGACTGAGTAAGGGGCTATTCTAAAATACCTTCGCAAACCGTGACAATGGTAGACGGCGGTCTAAGAAAACGAAATTTTATTATTTAAATAATAAATATTTACAAATGTCAATATTTATTATATTATAAATCGAAATGAACTATTTATGAAGGGGAAGGGGGTTTAGCTTTTGTCATGTGATATTTATAGGGTGTCGTAAAGAATGTGACATTGTGATGGTAAAAAATGGCAAAATTTTGGGTGATGTAGTATATGAAAAACCGCTAATCTCAAAGCTGTTCGAGCAGTGAAATTATTATAACGAACAGAAAAGTAAAACAACTGTCCCATCACTATTGTCGGATATATTCGACTTTGGCTTTAGGAGTATTTAAGAAAATTGATGACTCGTATTGCAGAAAATGGTTTTTTTTTGACACGATATTATAGTGTTTCTAGGATTAAATTTAAAGTTGATTTATGTACCAGTAAAGCCATTTGATTGATTACAATCGTACACGTTTTTATTTTTGTTCTTTAATTTCGTGAAAAGCCACAGTTTTGTGTGTCAAATATATCCGAAAATATATGTTAAGCCATTATTATATGACCACCGCATGTCAAAGGATTAACGCAATTTTAGGTCACTTTAAAATATTTTATTTTTAACTGTACATTTTTTCGTTGACAACATCGTACCTCTTCAAAGCGGCAACATTATAAATATTAAAAGGACTTGATACGTCATAGTTTTTGCTGCTTTTAAATTTTGTGCTATTATTGCTTTATTTGTGTGGTAAATATTGTTCTGTGCTTGATGTCTTTACGTATACGGTAATTGTTTTTTGTTTTCATTTAATGAATAATTTGCATTTCAGAACGGTAAAGTTACGCTATAACTCCGGCTACGCCCTAGAATTTACGTTCTAGCTACACAATTATTTTCAACATAGGCCTATCAGACACCGCCCTCATGGATATGATGATTTCGACTTTGCAGCAACAACGATCAGTAACAGAACAATTACGGCGAGAAGCTGCAATTAAACGTATTCCAGTGTCTGTGGCTGTAGCAGACATTGTTAAATACATCAATGAACATGAACAGGAAGATTGTTTGTTGGTTGGATTTTCCAGTCAAAAAGTTAATCCCTTCCGTGAGAAAAGCTCTTGCACTGTTCTCTAAAAACACAAAGAAATGTCTAATATTAATTCTTGTATTTCGTGTTTCATGATTTTATTGTATTGTTAATGGTCTTGGTTATTCATGTGATTTGAAGTTTTTTTTTTTAATTAAAGTATCATCAATACTAATAGTGCTTTAATAGGAAACTTGTAATTGAATTGTGCATTTATAAAAATTTAGTTTCTTTTAAAACATATTTTGTTAAAATGTTTGATCTAAATATTTACATAGTCATAATTCCAAGGATGTGACTTGATACTGTATAATTCAAAATGTCTTATTGACCAATACATTGAGTCACCCATTTTTTGCTCATGGCAAACTTTTTGATTTTATGGCATTTGAAATGAATATGTATGTATAATGTCATTGTAATTAAAATGTATATCATATAATGTCTCATGAATAATATTACTTTGTTAGTCAAAGACTTTGTGTATTTAATTAATATATTAAATATCTTAATAATTTTATTTGGGTTTGCAAATGCTAATGACTTTATTTCTTTTCAGTTTATAGTCATGCTTGAATATGGATAATGTGTGGAATATACATACAATATACTTTAATATATAATTTAGAACAATTATCATTCTTAGTATGTAAAATCAAATCAGTGTTACATTGTTTTACATATATGTAGCTTATTGAGAAGCAAAAGATCATGCGAGTCATCAAAAAAGCAGTGATCACCACCGCCCATGGACATTCACAGCTTTAGGGAGATACCGGTGTGTTGCAACTTTCTTGGATAGGAGTAGGCTGATGGATGGGAGAGTGGAATGCAATAGCAGAAGCTGTTACTTTGAATTTGTATTCTGTAAGAGTATGGTATTTCACAGGTCAACCATGACTCATTTTGTGCTGCAGCCAACTTCAAATACAAAATAACTTTATTGCATAGATTATAAAATAATACTCGAACAATGTCATATTTTTTTTTAATTTACACTATCGTTTGTTCAGACGGCAGTTTTCCCTCAAGAAGAACAAACAAAAAACTTAAAGGTAGCTCTTTTCTAATTTGTATTATGCAAAGCCATAACAAATACAAAACCATTAATGAACAAAACAGCCAAAACAAACCAAAGACAAAACAGGTCAAGCTGCTTATGCCCATGGATATTTGTCTTTCAAATATTCAGAAATTGTGTAATAATACCCTATTTTACAGAGTTTTTGCGTAATAATACTCTTAAATTTATATATGGGTAAATCTTGTATATTCAAAGGAACCCTCTTGAACATGCCACACAGAGCCCTCTAAATGAATTTGTGACTTAGCAGACTAACTAATTTCAGATTATTTTAATTTATGGTATTGAGTTTATGTCGATCACTATGCTTTTAAACATTTCTAATTTGTATAATAAATTTTCACAAATGAATTGGGATGCCAGAATTAAGATTCCAATTTTCTTCAACCTATTTCTAAGAGATACTCGAGGTTCGAGTTTGTAATTTGTGTGATCAGCCCTTTCTGCAGCACAAAAATTCTCTGAATATCTGTGGTATGTCGCCAGAGCGAGATGCCACACGACATCAGCCTATGGAAATAGCCAAAATAAACTAATCTAGCAGCTAGCAGCTTTTTGACTGCATAGGTGGCAAAGCTAAGCCTTTTTGGCAACTTACTGATATGAGAACCCTATTGAAGTCTGTTATCCTAAGTAATTCCGAGGATCACGGTAGCAATAACAAACTCCAAGACTTCGTGATGTACTGAAATAGTTCTGGATCCATATTTTACATGTAGAAGTGAAAATTTTATATGTTTTGTTTTCATTGCTTATAGATAGCACTGTTCATATAAGTAGGCTGTTGTCTTAACTTTGAATAACAAAGAAGTATTATCTGCAAACAGTACTATTTCATAAACATCCTTAAGTCTATCCAAGTTGACCACAGCATGGCTCTCCTACAATATTTACTTTACCAGTCACAATTATATTTGTTTTAATTTGACTGGTATTGGAGTTGCATATCAAAGCTGGACAAATTAGCTACTTGCCTATATTTAAACCTTTTTTGTCCAAATAGTAGTGAATTTCAGATTGACATAGGTTGAAATTTGAAACTATTACACTAAGATATGACACTTTTGTTCAACTACTATATCTTGAATGCACAGTTCGTTTTCAATCTGTTTATGGCATCCACCGCAGTTTTTGATTTTTCAGAAAAAGGTGGCCGAGTACCACATTCATCAATAATTTCACATGTTATTTTGGAAAAGCTCTTTCGAATTTTTCTTTAAAAATGTATCTAGATTGTATTCACATATTTTTTTGCAGCTTGCAATGATCAATTTTGATTTTTAAGCAAAAAAGCTATTGGTGATTAGATTTTGGAAATTATTGATAGAATAGTTTAAAAAATATTCTGTAAACACGCTTTTTGAATATTTTTGCAAGCAAGCATGCATGCACGCGCCCACAAACATATAAACACCGACCACTTGGAAAATGGTCAAAATAGATTTGTGGGATCCTAAAATGTCACCGATCTGCTGAAAACTATCTTGGCGATTCTGACTAAAAATAGTAGCTTACCAATTATGAAAGTTTTTAATTTTTTTTAGCAGGAAATTAAAAAAAACGCGATTTCTTTAATATTTTGGCTATGATATTTTTCGAACATGTTATTCGAATTTGATCTGCTTTATGGTATTTGACAAAGGTTTCTATGCAAGAAAAGATGACCGAGTACACTAATCCATCAAATATTTCTTGTTTTGAAAAACGCGCCATTATTCAAATTTTCCCTTAATGATGTCTTTGGAACGAAACAACAGATTTTCAACAAAAATAAATACTTGCAGTATATAAAATTAGTTGCTGTTAAGCTACATTTTGTTATTGATAGGTGTCTAAATTTAATCGGTCCATAGTATCAAAATATGAGTTTATAAGCAAAAATGTGGAACACTAATGGTATTAGTTTTTTTTTATACTCTTACTATATGAAAGTAAATCTTTCTCATGAGTTTTTTTTAGCATTCCCACTTTAATGATTATCAAAATTATTATATTTATCTATTACATTTTTTTATTAGTTTAAATAAGTTATTACATACTAGTTTTTCATGTTATAAATCTCATAATAAACTATTTTAAGTTTGCTTAAGAGGATTAACTGCAAAATTAGTTAGATTTAAACCTTTTTTTTATCACAATTGTTCCACGTTTTATGTTGATGCTATTAATCAGTAAAAAATTCTTAGTGAGTAAATATATTGATCCTTGTAATAATAATTTAGGATACTATTCTTTTCACAATCTCAAATAAATCATTGTAATAATTTGATATATTTTTTACTAACACTTCTTCAATGGCAGATCCAGAGGGGAATCGTGAACAAATTAGAGCCAGTCCTAACTGAACTTTGTGTGTGTGACACCCCTGAGGTTGGATCCCCTTGCTTTTCTTTCTATGAAAGGCATATATCATGGTTAAAATTTTGTACTTTTAATATAATATGTTCATATGTAAAATTAAGAGTAGTTAAAAATCACCTTACTTTTGAATAAACTATTAGTAAAAAATGACATTCAACAGTTGCTTTAATATGCAATGAAACTATTTAAAAAACACTACGATATAGTTATGATAAAGCTATTCCATACAAATAAAATTGAATTTTAGGCAATTCCATCCATAAATCACTTTTTGATTTGAAACATATTGTACATTCATAATTTATTTTTTGGTGTTACTTTTTATGTTACTTGTTTTTAGATGTAAAATGCAATCTATTTGAAGTGGACAAAATTTGTCCACGTTTTGCATATCATTGCGTTTTGTTAAATTTCATTTTATATTATTAAAATAATACTTTATTAAATGTTTAGTAAGCGTTAGTTGAGACAAGACCAACTGATTACTTAAATTAAAAACACTTGATTACAATTTTTTTTTACCTGATCATGTAGAAAAATTTATGTACATTATGTAAACAAACATATTTTTCAATTATTTGCTTGTTCATCTGAGAGCTAAAAGTATTTTCATTTTATAATAATTTATTTGAAAGCTAAATGGTGCAGTGTGCTATATATATCAGTAACATTATATACCAACTTCAAAAAGGACACGGTTCTATTTAAGTCAGCATATGATGATGGAAATACAGGGAAAACGAGGGGTACTTTCAAAATTTATCATTTAAATTAATTCATGGTCTCATTCATGCCCCTGAAATACTCGAATGTATAAGATTCACTATCCCTTGCTAGAGCAGCCATCTACAAAATTGAAAAACCTTCACACTCCCCTTTGTCCAACTAAATGTGGTCAACATGCTCCACTGTATTGGATCTTTCTTTTACAAATCAATCCCATCTGAATTTTAATTTTTACTGGTTGTTTAGTCTCTGCAAAAAAAAATCAATCGATTTGACTCTAAGGCACTAATTTGTAATATGTATAACTGAATTTGGTTGTCTAAGTGTATGGATTTGTTTACTTTTTATTTTGGTTTTACATATGTATATTCATGTGATTATTTACGTGTGTTGTGTTTACATCTAGTAGGGTACATTCTCTGACTTATTTGAGCTCTTAGTAGTTAGTCAACTGTTTCCATATGAGAGTCATCATCTCATATTACTGAGCTGATGATGAAAGCTGCAGCATTCCTTAACAATTAGAAATAATATTGAGATTTGTTAACAGAAACTACTTTTCAATGGCAACTAGTAAACCTAGTACAGACAGATAAAGATTATTTTTTAATCTATTATATTTACATATTTCATTCATTTACACAATTCCAATGTGACAAACTACAGAAACACATTGGAACTCTTTAGCAATAACAGTAAAAAGATGATAAATTAATTTAATGGGGGCTGAATTCGGATGTGATCTGCATGAGTTGTAGAACTTTTATATTATAAATAATAGGAATAATTTAAGCTTATATAAGAATAATTTGGTAGTGGCACTCAACTAAGAATGTAAAGAATCTGGAATCATTATCAGTGCCACCAGATAATAAATTCGGGATAGAAACTATTTTTCCCTTGTTCAAAATTCAAGAACAAAGTATCTAAATAAATTATTGAGTTATATCTACTCAAAAACTAAAAAAAATTTAAACAAAATAAATAGCTTTTATAAAAATAATTATCTTATAAAATAAAAGAGTCTTCTAACTCTTACCTTTTTCTAAAGAGACACAACGGTACCTTATTTACTTTTAGCTGAAACTGAGTCCAAAAACAGCAAATTATTTCAATAAGTTTTTGAAGGCAGTTTTTATTTTATTTATATAAGTCATAACATCACAATATTCTTTGAAAAAAAATTGATAAATGCGACGCAGTTCATTCTATGTATTAGTTTCAATAAAATGAATTAGATATTAATTTATAATCAGTTATTATTTGTCATAGAATATTTTTGTCTGTGAAAAATAGGATTAGAATAATTGCTCTTAATTATATGCTTTCAATATAAGTGCGCCACATTTATCAGGGCTACTTTGGGAAAAAAAATCCATATATATTTACACAATATATAGGATTGGGGAAAATTATTTTTAGTGTTTTACACACAAATTCAAGATATTGCATTTACATTTAATTATAATATACACATGCCATTTTGTTCAACAACTTGTTGCCATTTTGTAGGTAGTGACAATCTCACTGCTGTAGAAATTTCGGGATTTCTGATCAAAAAATCGCGACAAGTAATTTTGACGGTTTTCTCTTGATGTGAACCTAACACTATCTAAATAATTTTATAGACCGAAACAGGTGAAAATGTGAGGGTGCAAAATCAGGGCTGTATGGTGGATGCATTAACACTTGCCAACCAAATTCTCAATATTTGCTGTGTGATTAAAAATACATGTGGACTGGCATTATTACAGTGAAAAGCCACACCCTTTTCGTTGATCAATTCTGGTAGTTTTTTCTTCTTTTTGTTTGAGTCTCATCTGCTGTTGGCAGTAGATATCAGAGTTGATAGTTCTGGCCGGCGGTAAAAGCTCATAATGAATAATGTTTTGTAGTTGATCCCCAGCTCTTCAACTATGTTGTAAGAACTAATATGCCGATCTTGCTCTACTTTTCATCCATAAGAGGTTGACCAGAGCGACATTAATCTTTGACATCAATTACTGGACTGAAAACCCTTGAACCAGTTTTGTAATACTCTTACTGACACTGCATTAGGTTGATAAAAATTATTTTTTTTGTGGCTTGTATCACATTTTCCCCTTTTTGTAATAAAACCTCAAAATGTATTGATTTTCTATGTTACACTTACACATTTTGGTGGACAGAAAAACAATAGAAAAATGGCAGGATACCATCTTTTTTTTTTAAATGTCATTTAATGGTATCAATACTAATGATACAAACAGCACATCCTAAAAGATTTTACTGTAACTTTTTAATTATAAAATATGAAAAACATTTTACCCTGGCATAATATATTTGCTTTCTTAATACTATAGGATAAATAAATATGAGCATTTATGATGACAATTTATTTGGATTATTAATGTGGTTTACAAAATTAAATAAAAAGCTTTCTTTCAATTCCTCAGATAGGAATAAAATATATCATGCAAGCATTGGTTTAAAGCATTAATAAGATATTACTAAAATACAATAAAACAATGCTAATTAATCTATGTTTTCATAAAAATTTAAAATTACCTAAAAGCTAAATATAAAAAGCTTTTCAATATTGAATACTATTTTGAGTAGTATGGTATGTATAAGTTATAATATAGATTTCT
The DNA here is from genome assembly GCA_005406025.1 of Eumeta japonica. Taxonomy (NCBI): domain Eukaryota; kingdom Metazoa; phylum Arthropoda; class Insecta; order Lepidoptera; family Psychidae; genus Eumeta; species Eumeta japonica. The sequence goes on from BGZK01001057.1 coordinate 13,926, forward strand.
ACATGTGCAATGTTTCTATTCCAATTGCAATATAAATTTCAATTTTACAATAAATTGGAAATGGATTGTTTGTGTATATGCAAAATTACAATCTCGTATACAAATATTTCAGAGTATTAGAAATCTGTGAAATATCAAGTACCGTCAATCAAATTTAAATTTCAATATTTTCTGCTTTTTATTTGTATATTGAATAGAAGTTAAAAGTTATTGAAAAACACACTATATTATTTTCATTTAGTATTGAGAAATGCGGGACAAAATCAGATTTTGATTATTGGTGTGTACTTATTAACATAATATAACACAGATTTTTGTAGATTAATAGTATTTTTGACTGAATCTAGTTATTTTCTATTAATATATGGTAGTATTTTGAAATAAACATTTATGCTTCTAAACTACAATTATAAATTTGTCAGTACACATAGAAGACCATGCCAGTATAATGTAAGCTTAGATCTACCTATCTGAGTGAATTTTAATTAGGGATAAAACAGTACCCTTTAGTGAAACCGTGTGTAACTTATTTGTAGATATACTGGTGTTTTCGTGAAACATTAGCATAAGTTTACATCTAAAATTAGCCAATGTTGCGTTTCAGAGAAAAGAATTTATTACAACACAATTGCAATAAATCACTAGCCATATTTATACAGTATATTAAAATGCATATTTAACATTTCAATAATACTGACTGTGAATAGAATTCAAACTTCAATGTTTGGGTATCACAGTAACTTATATTCTACAACACTAAGTTATATGATTTATTAAAAGTCTCCTTAATTTGGCAGTTAGATGCTAATGGTGTTTCTTTGTATGTCTTCCAAGAAGTAGGCTCATATTTATGTATAACCCTGATCTTTTAGATTTACAGTTGTTGTTGATTTGAAAATCTTACCATGGTTATGTGGATGTCACACTTAATATACATATTAATCATGACCTAATTTATAATGTTTATTTTCATCAATACAAAATTTTATACAAAAAGATTTTCTTGCAAGGTACGTACATATAATTATAAATAATTTTTGCATGGCACCAATTTCTGTAATCTGAAAATTGGAAGCATTATTATTTTACACAATAAAATCATCTTATACCAACCATTCCCAACAAATCCACGAAGACATCAAAGTCCTGCTATGTATATTGTGCATGTGGAGAACAGTACAAACCTATGAAGAAATCATGGAAATATTTAAATATGATATTTATAAAACTTATATAAATATAAAAATTTTGAGCAATTTTTCCATTTTTTGGGAGTAAATGAACAATTCCTTAATCTAGGGATAAAAATATATAAAAAAAAAAATTACCAACTATCAGTCTTGTAAATTGATGACGTATTATCAACCTTCTTCTACTTAATTTCTCAAAAGTTTACAATAACCAGAAAATATGTAATTTTGAAATAAATAAAAGTTGAAAATTCTAGCTAAATCACAAGGCTATCTATTGTCACATTACAGACATCCTTTAGACCCTCACACAATAATTTGGTTTACCTTTATGGGTGAGTCTACAAATATTTTACAACTATTGTACATAACTAGTTAAGTAACTACCCTATATATATTTATGAGTAAAAACTTTTAGTGATATACCTACTTCCGTTTTCATATTCATGTAATCAGTTCAAGCAATCATTGTCACATTCATTTTAGAGTAATTTTTATTATTAGCATATACTATACCAGCTCATATTCATAAGATATCGTCTTATTACAAGTTACATTCACTACAAATTGATTAAGATAAATATTTGAGATAATTTGATAATTTAACGATAGCCTAAAAATAAATGTATTCCAAAGAACTAAATTTAGTCTTTGTTACATAACAAAACCTTGGTATAATATCAGTTTGTAAACTTTTGAGACATACCATCCCTTAAAATAAAATTGAGAGTAATAACAGTGGGAGATTAATCGATGCAGTGTTTCATATGGACGGCTATTTTCTCATCTATGTTCTTTCTTGTTTTGGTGGCGAAACATCATCTGTACCATTTGATACACTTTGATGATACAGTTTTAATAGCTCCATTGCATCTTGAGCTTGACGTTTTTCCAGTAGAATTCTTCCAGATGCTTCTTTAATGTGTTCCAGAAATATCCTGTTGTCCCTGTCGGTAACGATATCTGCAAGGCTATCTGGATCCATATCTGACAGAAGTTCAAGGTCCTGTCCACCGAGAAGCGAAATATGGCAAAGATTGTGTTGCAGGCGCCCCACTAAATTTGCCACTTGTCCTTTATCGCCAAGTGTTATATCGTCAGTCTGATCGAGGGAAACTTGACATTTAGGCATGTTTGGTGACCACTTTTCGTTGCCATGTAATATCATAAGAGATGTATCCGGATCTAAGGTGGAAAAATATTCCTCATCGTCTACTTCTGTGCCATCCGATTCCAAAACCACAGTAAGATTTTCGACTGGTAGACCTAATTTATCTGGAACTTTATTGAGCAAATCTTCCAGAGAAGTAGCTACAACGCCTTTCTTTTTATCTCTATTCACATCACAAATTTTGTACGGCTTTCCTATATCGTTTTCCATCTTGATCATGCAGGAGAATAAGTACGAATAAATTAATTAATGTTAATAACTCAAATACAACAGGAAACTCCCAAAACTGGTTGGAGACTTAGAGTAGACGACTAATTTATAGTAGATTCGTTTGCAGTGACACTTCGAATTGGAGTTGCCAAGCTACACGAATTTACTGTAGTTAGAACCGATTTTAGATAATTATTTTAAATTAAAATTCGTTCGATTTATTCTAATTAACTACTAACCACTTAAATAGACTTGGTTATGGTAAAAAATTACAATATTCGCATGTATTAGAATTGTGTACATTTATTAGCAAAGGCAACCGGTCTCTACAGCCTCCGAAACGCTTCTGCAAAGCCTGTCGGGCAGCCGTTCTTGAGCGGATAGGACTGCTCCACAGAACTGACTGAAACAGAAAATGTCTAGCCGATGGGGAACGAAATCGACTCGGTTATTACTCCGTGCATGCGTGCTAATATCTTTTAAAAATCTGGGAAACGTTTGGTGACGTTTCATTATTGTACAAATGAAACATTTAATAAAATCATCTTTTCCGTACTTATGCGAATATCTTTATTTGAATTGATAAAGGATATCTTTGATCTAGGCTTACGTACGCATGCGTGTTCTATAAATATTTCTTGATTCTGATAATTTTTGACTTACCTACATATATGACTTTTATATTATCTTAATATATAAAATACTGGGGATGCCTGATTAACGCAGTAGGTTGTGATCCTATCTGCTGTGCTGGGAGCGTAGGTTTGATTCTTACACAAAACAAACATTTATTTAACCAATAATTAATAAATGTTTGTCTTAAGTCGGGGTATTTCTATGTATTATGTGTTAATACTCACAAAAAAAATGTGTATATTGTATGAATTAAAATGATACCCCATCACATGGTACAGTACAGCGCACGAAACTCTGCCGCTCTGAATTGGCTACGAATGATGCACTGCGCAGGTATAACGCTCCCCGACCCTTCCTTCTTTTCATCTGCATTTCTATTTTACGCCATTGCCATGCTTTCGTGACGAACTTTATAGCTACAGAGTTTCGTGCGTTGTACTGTATAAGCCTCGTTGTTTAGTTTGGGCTTGGATGAAGTTGCGTATGTGTCGGAAAATATTATTATTATTAATTAATATTAACCATTTATACGCTGAAATCATTGATACATCAGTAAATAACATACACCAATAATATTTACACATTAATAGTTATATTAATACATCGATGGTCAGAGATTTATGTTTTTTCAGGTTTCGCTCATATGCTGTTGCATATAATCAATAATCTTTTTGTTTTAGATTGAGAAACTTGGGCTTAAGTCCCCCACACTTGCTCAATGCGGGTTAGGTGCTTTTAACAACCATTGTAACTAATACGATAATAATATTCGGAATTGACGACGTAGCGTGCTCTCCGAGGCACGAGCTCTGAGCGAGTGGTTTTAATGTATATTGGTTTAATTTTAATATTAAACTTATTGGTGGTGGTTAGGATTTAAACCAGGTACCTACCTTTGCATTGAAAGCAATGCTCCGGCGAGGTTTAGTATAGGTTTAATACTGAAATTATTATCCATGCAAAGCAATAAACCGTTATATTGTTGCGTTAGGTGAAATATTTATTTTTTGGCTCTGTATTTCAGTAGCGATAAACTTTTAAGCGTGTTGGCACAGAGAAAGGTCATCCCAAAGATTTAACTTTCACCTTCATGTAAAAGTGCTACATTTTACGACTACAAGTACGTATGGAAGACAATTATCCTTTATTTTATTTTTAGCAGATAGTGAGCAGGTTCTCCTTAATGGTCTCACATAAATAATTTACAGACGCGGTTCCTCAGACGGAATATATAGTGAGGTTCGCGGTTTATTTACGTCAGTTGAACCTTACCTATTCCGTTTCAAGCATTCGGTATTTTTTACTAGATCTGTTTTTTTTTTGTTAAAACATGGGACACTCGGTAGATGTGAAGCATCAAAAATGGTGGTCATTGAACCATGGTCGTACCCCCCCAAGATGAGCTAATAAATGTTTTATATCAAAAATACAGCGAACAATCGTGAATTTGTAACAACTTTATCACATTAACAGCGTCTTGATATTCTTTTTAAATTTTGTTAGAATGTTTTTTTTCGCTATAGGTACTAGATTAAAGTGTATGAAAATTGGTTACTCCGTCCTTAAAATTTCTGTAATGAAGTTGTGTGGATAAAGTAATCATATTTATAGAGATACATTATTTGTCACTTAGATATTCACATTTTCAATTTGATGCTACATAAATTAAAAAAATTCGTAAAATTTCGTAAAAAGTGAAAAAGATTTCATCTTGATATCCGAAAATCGAGTTTTCATCAGACCTTGACATTTTAGGGTCTTAGGAGTCTATTTCAATCATTTTCCGAGGATTTCGGCGTGTTTATGTGCGTCTGTGTGTATTTGTATGTGTTCCTGTGTCTCTTCGCCTGAGTGTTGCGTGTGCTCATGCGTGCGTGCGTGCGTGCACGCGTTTTCATTTTTAGATCACTGGATGAATGTAACTTTTTGGTTACTAATAGAGAAAAATGTTTTCACTGTGCCTGGTCCCACTTATTTGCTGTCAGCCTTCTTCGTCTTCTTCTTCCAATCAGCATGATTGAGTGCTACGTCTTTATTCAAATGAGCTTCTTTTAGATATTGGTCGATCATTGTCAGCTACTCGTAGGTGGCGGGTGGTCTTTCATGAGCGCGTTTCGCTGTTGGTAGATTTAGAGGAAGCTTCACATAAGGTTCTTTTGGCGTTTTTGAAAGTGACCACACCACCGTAAGCGTTTCTATTTGACCTTGTTAGTATGTAATTGGAGCAACTCTGAAACTTCCTCTGAGTGTTTGTTTTTGATTTTGTCTAGAAGTGTGACGCCTGCTGACCAGCGTGGCTTTCGCATCTCTGTTGTTTGTAGCTTGTTAAGACGATAGTTGTTAGTGGCCCAACATTCCGACCCATACAAGAATTGCTGGCCTAATAACGGTTTTATACATTTGCCCTTTTATTTTAAGAGGCATTTTTCTATCGTACATGACGCCTGTGAGCTATCTCCACTTTATCCATCCAGTTACGGCTATTATTGTCTATCTTGCCATCATCGCTAAGTATTGAGCCTAAATACTTAAATTGGGGCACGTGGGGTAAGCATGTACTTTCTATCGATATTCCACATTATTGGAGCTGGTTACATGGTTGATAATACACGACGTGTGCTCTGTGGCAAGAATTTTTGATAATGTTTTGTCAGGTGATTGGAAGTGTTGAGAAGTAGCGGACTGAGGGTCCATCACTTCTCAACACTTCGGAGTATACCAGAGAGAACTCTGGTGTAATCCGACCTTAATTTCAAACGTATCACCCTTGCATGCTGGGTTTAAGACCTGTGCGTTTACGGCCTCTATATCTTTTATGATAATGACATAATACTCTGCTACCGATTGTTATCTGAGAGCTTCCCGGATAAAGTCATGTGGGATATGGTCAAATACCCTTTCCAAGTCTATAAAAACCATATGAATATTCCTTTTACTGGTTTTCGCCTTCTCTATGAGTATTCGAACTGTTTGAATAGCGTCTGAAGGACTTCTTTTGGAAATAAGCCCGCATCGATTTTGTGTTAACATAAGCTTATTTTTTAACAAGTATATAATTAGATAAATATTTAAATTATATACATTTATTTAATTACGGAGCTCTTTACTAAGAAAACTTATATAGAGTTAATTATTTAAAATTATCGCCTAAAAGCGCACTTAGCTGATAATATTCTCTATTTTAATGGGGAAGGGGGATCTTAATTATCCATGTTTAATTATTATGTTTGTAACATCCAACGAAACTACTAAAAGTTAAAGTAGAATACATATTTATTTGGTTTTTTTTTTGCAGTCCGACTTAAATTTTGGAGTTCGAGGGATAGGGCGATAAATATCAAATGAAGATTATATTTTTTGATAAAGTACTTGCACAACATATATTATTCTCACTAAAAGGTTAAGGGATGGCCCGGTCTCCTGCCTCGTGGATCGAGTCTAGCCAAATGTATCATGTATGAAATTTAAAAATTTTACCTTCTCCAAAATTAAATATATATCTATTTGAAATATTCTCAAATTATATATCATAATATATGAAACCATAAGATGTTCTTAAAACATATAATTCCTTTCGAAAAGTTGAATACAACCAAGTCTTATAAAGATTATGATGCATTTTAGCGCTATGGCTACAAATGGGTGGTTTGGGGTGGAAAATGTCAGGTGGGGACCTTAAGGTGGGATGGGAACGTGCAGTATCGATCACAGCGACGCGCCACGCTCTGACCGGCGGCAACCTCCACAGCAATTTTATTCCAGACGTGGATTAAATCATATTAATTCGTTTCGCGTTAAAAAAGGAAAAAAAATATTACGATGATACCTATTTCGAATTGTAATTTTTTGTCAGTTATGTTAATAGTATTTATTAAATTATTCAAAATATTTGATGGATTAAACGTAATTATGATACTAAAAATTAGATTTCATTTTATGCTGTCATAAGAATACGCTATCATAAAATATAGATTTATTTAGTATAGACTAAATAGAGATAGAGAATAATGTAAAAACCGGCCAAGTGCGTGCCGGGCCACGAGAACTGTAAGGATTCGTAGTTGCCCATCAAAATATGAGGACGTAGAAGGAGGCTTTTTGTTTGATACTATGAACCTATCAAATGCAAAGTTAAACGACTAATAGATTAAAAAACGGGTTCACGTAGGACAGATGTGAAGGATGTTATGATTTTATATTTTCATAATCTTACATGGTTTATAAACTTATATTCACTACCTATTTTACTCAACCAACTACGTTATTCAAATTATTTTCAATGGAATTTGTAAGAAATTTTGCTTTTTGCAACTCCAAGTATATTTTATTAGTTGGTCGACTATTACTCTTTAATTTGCAAAGCCTACGTTGTTGTGACAGTTTTCCTTTTAACTAAATTATATATACGATTACCGTGAATTGTCTCACATGTTCAAGAATAATCATTTACCAGGTAAGGGAGATAGGGACACTTGAGTCCATCAAAAATTATCGCTTTAAAGCTTAATATTTCGCAAACGAATCCCTAAATCGAAAAATGGTTCCCACAGTCCCGCAAAGACTTTAAATGACCTATCCATTGATACCCCACATCATGAGATAGACGAGAAAAAAGCATTCGTTCCCATTTCACGTGTAGGGAAGGTACTAAAAAATTTTTTTCTTCAAGAATTCTTTCTGTCACTTTAACGGCGTGATTAATGTGTATACTCATGTCAAATTACGCCTTTTTAGTATAGTCTGTAAGCCGTGGACAGACGAACAGACGGGCGGACACGGCGACGAAACTACAAGGGTTTCTCGTTGACTACGGAACCCTAAAAACAAGCAAAAAACTGTATACTACTTACTTTGTGTTTCATAGTTTATTAATCATATCACAATGATTTATCTATGTTGTTTTTACACTTTTTAGTTGTTTATTGAGAGTCGGTAAAAATATGGAATGTTGTAAGTCTAGAATAGAACTCGTGTTTAAGCGGCCCATTAGGTTCTACTGAAATTGGAATATTATTACGTCGGGTCGCTTGTAAGACATACAAAAGAATGCGAGGCAGAAAATAACATTATGCGATACAGAGAACTATAGAGCTGGGAATGTTTTGGAACACCCATCCCTGCGAGATGGGCGTTACAAAATCCAATACCTAATGTAAAAACAGGGAAAACTGTTTTATATTTTCAAGTACTGGAAAATTAATTTCTGTCAATTAACATGTTTTGATCTCTATTTCAAAAGCTTACAAAGTTTTTAGAACTACTCTGAAAATGTGTCTTTCCATGAATAAGACTTGTAAATTTCTTTAGACATTCTAAGGTGGCTGTAGAGCACTCGCATAGAATAACGAAATAGATATTCCATATTTTGTTACTCTCTGGAGCGCTAAAGTGCCGTAGTGTTTTTCCCAAGCGGGTAATGTCCAAGGCGGGTCGGTGCGGTTGAATTAAGATGTGCATTATTAAGGGTAGGCGACCCCCACGAGGCTCGCAGCGCCACCTATTATGAAAACAAACGACGCTGCGACGTTGCTACTATAAAATTAAACTTTCAGGCTTAGGTGATCTATTTTTAACGCTCTAAAAAGCACCTAGAAAGTTTATTTAACAGCATGCTAAAGCATTTTTGTTGTTATTATACCAATTTCTACGTTGCATATAAATAGAATAAAAGTATAAGGATATATAATACACGATGATTTGCTGTTTTTCTTCATGTATTAGATTTATCATTTTAGTACATAGTATGTACTTATACATACATTTTGTAAAATTAACTCTTTAATAAAAACTTATATCAACATATTAACTAAAAAAATTATAAACTAAGTTTGTATACTTAGTGTATGTTAAAATATACTTATATTACATAGGTATAAATTATATTATAAGTACTTACCTATCTGACATTCGTGATTCATGATTTGCTAGCTGTTTATTTTTTTAAATTCTACGAGCATTTTGTATTTCAATTTAGCTAATGCGTCGGTAGCTTACGCGGGAGTTATAAATTTACGATAACGTATTTCTCGGAGAAGTGAGAGAACATCAAGAGAACGTTTCTATGAGTATTTTATTAGCACCTGTACATATTTATATTGCGGCAGGTATCGCGCAATATTTTTTCCACTTCTGAAGCGGTAATAGAGGTAGTTAAATTACTAGATACATATTTTGTCTATTATCTCATTTATATGTTTGAACTGGTCCATTAGGTCAGGGAAACATTTTCTTCATATTTTACAAGTAAACAGTTGCAGTAAAATACATTTGGTTATGCTGTTTGTATCTGGGTAGTTTTGATACCATTAAATAGACGATGTTTATGGTTAAAAAGAAAAATAAAAAGCAAAAACGGTGTCCCGTCGTTTTTCTGTCCACCAAAATGTATGAATCTAACGCACAAATTCGATATATTTTGAAGTTTTTTTTATAAAAAAGAGAAAAGTGCGATGCAAGCCGCGAAAAAAAGTTCTGATGTTTATAGACCTAATACAGTGTCGGTAAGAGTAGGTAGTACAAAACTGGTTCAAGCGTTTTCAGTTCTGTAATTTTAATGTCAAAAATGAACCACGCTCTGGTCTTCCTGTTACTAATAAAATCGATGCCATTTTGCAAAAAGAGAGCAATATCGGAATATCAGTTCTTACAACTTAGTTGAAGAGCTGGGGATTGACTATGAAATAGTTTTGACTCATTTGAAAAAAGCTGGATGTATAAAAAAGCTCAATACCTGGGTCCCATACGAGCTCACTGCAAGAAGATGAAAACACATGAAAAAGATTATGGTCAAAGGGAAACAAGGACTACAGGCTATAGCGAATCCCGGATTAACTTGCAATAAATGGATGCTATGTGTATGATGGTATTGGAAGGGAACTATTCATTATGAGCTTTTACGGCGGGGCAAAACTATTAAACCGGATCTCTACTGCCAACAGTTGATCAGACCCAAGCAAGAAGTAGAGAAAAAAGAGCCGGAATTGATCAACAGAAAGGGTGTGGTTTTTCACCATGATAATGCCAGACCACGAAAATCGTTAGCCACTCTGCAAGTATTGATAGATTTTGGTTGAAAAGTGTTAATGCATCCTCCATATAGCCCTGACCTTGCACTCTCAGATTTTCACCTGTTTCGGTTTCTTCATAATTTTTAGGTAGTATTAGGTTAATATCAAGAGAGGACTGTCAAAACTAATTATTGCAGTTTTTTAATGAGAAGTCCCAAAATTTCTAGAATAATAGGATTATATCACTACCTACACAATGACAACTACCTAGTTGCTAAACAAAATGGAATGTATATTATAATCAAATGTAAATAAAAAATGATGAAAAATTATCTAGAATTTGTATGTAAAATACGAAAAAACCTTTTCCCTGAACTTATATAATTTAAGCGACTACGTAAAATACTATCATAAACATATAATTGCAAATGCAAAGGAAAAAAAAAGCAAAGGATACGCGTAAGTATAGTAAGATAATAAATAGGCGAGACGAGATGCTAACAGGCAATAGCCCTGACCTCGTATGGATCTGGTATAAGTTGTAAATGAATTTACTATTTAGTATATGCCATTCATTGTGGTTAAGGATGCAGTGTCCGAGGGTAAATTATCTAAGAGAAACTTACAGTATTGTGCTCTACACAAACAACATTGAAATTTTTTGCTGTCTGTATGTTGTTGTTAGGTTTTCATCAACCCACTGTTGAGGCAAGGAATGGAAGGAGAGTCCGACGCATTTCATTGGCGGTCTCATAAACTTCAAGGCGGTTCGTCCAGTACTGGAACCGTGATGGGCGACAGTCGACGTGGACACGGCGTCCTGACATTCTGGTTGACGCAGGTCTTCTCGGGGCTTGTCTGTTTCGGGTAATGCGCGTGTCGTATCCCTGTAAGAGAGACGGCGTCGGCCGAATGCCGTCGCTGCGATTCTTTGAATGGCTGTTTTGCGCTTATCGGGAACAAAATTTTTTCATTCTTCATGAAGTTATATGAACGTAAAAAAAATACAGTAGTCGTTAGAAGCAGTCCTCAAATAGGATGTGGCAAGAATCGTGAACATTTTATAGCAACTAACGAAACCAAAACTCGTTTAATGTTGAGTGAAATTTGCAAATGATACCAACTGTAATAATTATGTGCGTCGGTTGCCCTATACTATACTAGTATTGGCCTATTGTTGCAACTAATCTATATCCGTCTAAGAATTATATCCAAGCCTTTTCTGCTTTTGAGGTTTGTCTATCTGTAAAGATTTTGGTAAATACAATGGAAAAGTAATAATTTTTGTGATTTGCATTCACAATGTAACTCACTTATTCTCTATGATGTAACTATTACATTTTTCACATTTTTTTTATTTAAATTTATATTAAAGGCTTTCTATTTTCAATTTCACTATCGTGTCACTAATTTGAAAATAATCTGTAGTACTACAGTATAGTAAAATGGATAATTTATATAGTATAATTGCGGTTGAGCTATTATGAGGCTTTTGGTGTTATGTCCTAATAACTTAGCTGTTTTGAAATGGTTTATATTACAGTATTATGCGAGCGAAAGTACTATATTTATGGACGACTTTCGGTTTACAGCGTTTAAAATCATAAATTTATACTTAAGACAGGTTTAAAATTATCGATTTCCTTATACGTCGCATACAAGCTTAAATATTTGTGCATATAAAACGGTCAGTTACTAAAGTAATAAAATTGTTTTGGCACTGAAGGGTCTTTGAGTACATAATATCATTTCATGGGTTGATTCTGTATCAAATCTACACATATCGATAAATTACCTATATTTGAATTGCAGTTGCATCTATCATGTATATAAAAGTTAAAACATAATCTTGTGTTAATTTATATTTAATATAGCGTACGTAGGTGATATCCGTGGTCGTTACTGCGCATAGGTGAATACGTCATTTTATTTTAGGCGCAGTGAATCAATAACTTCGACTTCCCACGTAGTCCAATTCGGTAAAGGCCACGAAAAGGTTAACGAGTTCGGACGAATTCTTTTTTGTATATAGTTAGAATTGGAACACAGATAACAAGTACACACAACAAGTTCTCGTCTGTGTACATTTTGAACATAGAGAAAATTTGTGTAGAAGAGATAACAAAGTTATAATAGTACGTAATACGTTTGACCTTGCAGCCCAGCCGTTGCTTATGTATATTTCTCGCTGTTTACAAGAAAATAGTTTAAAACTAATTTTTTTTATAGCAGTTTCGATTGGCAAACAAGCATCCGAGCCATCGAAAAATTGGTGGCCACCTTTCCCCATGGACACTCGCCATCCCAGAGAAGTCACCAGTGCGTTGCCGGCCTCTAGGGTAGGAATAGGACATCTGATGGAAGGAGAAGTGGGCTGATGGATGAGGAATAGCGTGATGGAGGGGACACCGAAACTCTCACTTACTGAATGAAACGCACCAGCGGAAGCTATTATTTCGCGTCTGTATTTTGCGAGTGTGAGGTGTCTCACTGAAGCTGGCCCAATTCCATGCTGCAGTCAAGTTGATAACAGCATGGCTCTACCACAACACGCAAACTTTTTGAAAGTAAAGCGTTATTACGTAATATATTTAAGTTCTTCGAATCTGACAAAATTACTAGCTTTTCCAGTTCAAAATTTAATAAAGGTCATTTTCAAAAAGATTAAAGATAGTAAATTTGAAGAAAATGAGTGTTTTTTAAATATTTCGTAAAATATATGTTGTAAATGATTCAATAAATTTTAATGGGGGCGCAGTTTTTTAAATGCGAAAAAAAGGGATTTTTGAAAATGGTGTGACCTAAAAAACTAAAATTTATATTGAAAACAATTGAAAGTTTTTCATTCAAGAAAAAATGAATCAATTTAGACTAAGGTTGCAGAATTCGATGTATTTTCATTAAAATTAGAGCTGATTAGATTTTGCAAAAGATAGGTTATTTAACCGACTATTTAGTTTAAAAATTATTATTTTATTTTGATGATATCTCCAAATGTACTTTACTTGTTGACATCAAATTTTTAGACAATTTAAGTTTAGTAAAGCTCGATTTGTTTAGTCGATTGTAATTGATTCATTCTTTCAAAAGAAATTCAAGGTTTATACAAACACATGTGACTTCCTCCCAACAACCTCAAAACATCGATATCTGTAGCTAATTCGGTCTTCGAAAACTGTTTTGAAAACAATAATATCCCGCATTTTAATTATATTTAATGGGACGTTTTATGTTTTTAGTTTTTCCAACCCTACGCGTATCGTACGAGAGATTTGTATGCGAGATAGGAAATGAAAGGAAGATGCGTGTATTCGTTATCGTAACGTAGCGAGCGACTACTGACGCAAGCACACGGTGGAGGTCTCGCCTTCAAATTAAAAGTTAGCGCGTTTGAATTGAGACCACAGGCAAATTGAGCAATGAGCGTTCAAATGAAATTAAGCCATCCGGTCCACACTTCGTAGAGCGCATTACTGGCGATGTTGCAAGATCGTGGACAAGCCTTTACATTGGAATCTTTACATTTTCACACTTTGCAGAATCTTTACATCAGAACTGAATCCATACCGAATGCGAAATATAAATTCCTAACTTAAGTCAAATGAAACACTTCCATTCGTGCCTCGTAAAGCACGGCAGTCCTTGTCTCAACGTACGATCTCGTCGCACTGGGCATGACGCTCGTCAGCATCTCCCGAGCTGTAATGAGCGAGTGGTTCGATCTTGAAATGATAAGATTTTCAGTGTATACGCCTGAGCAATGGCATCATAAGACCAGACTCAGCTAGGAGACAAGGAGTATGGAACGACTTTACGCTTTGAAATTTTTTTCCGATGTCATCAATTTTCATGCACAGCGTCGCCCCAAGCGCGAAGTAGGTCAAGCATCAGCGGGGCGGATGCGACAATGCGGCGGCGGGCGGCGGCTGCGTTCCGGTTGCTCCCGCGCTCCGTCGAAGATTTTGCCGCGTACTTCACATTATTGCGGGTACGGCAAACTTTTTGAAATTCACTCAACGTAGACGCGGCGAGACCGGGGAATGTTTGCCTGTTAATTCCTTAAACATCGATCGTTCTATTGATGAGTTGATCGTTAAATAAGTCCCTTGACAGATTTTTAAAGATGAAAACCGTGAGCTGTCAAAAGGCAAACTGTCCGAAATCTCAATGAGGGGAATGAAATGAAAAGTCAAATTTGAATTTTTTTTTATTTAGTAAAAAACATACACACATAAACAAACACCACAGTAAATACACATGTTTTGAATAAATGCCTCATGTTCTACGCAAATGAATGTTTACAAGACAAAGGAACCTGACTACCATAAATATTTAATAAAATTAAACTGTCAATGAATAAAAACAAACGTATCTATAACTATAAGAACCTGATGAATCTAATGAGTAACATCAACGAAGTGCATGGACCTACTCAAAATGACTAATGAACAAGCGAAAGCCGATTTATTTAGTATACGTTAAAAAAGCTACAGAAACTTGTTCGTTTCTGTAATAATAGTAACAATTAATATATACACCAGTGTTAGAAACAGCAAAGAGGTGTCTGGAGCTAAAATAGGCATGGCTCGATCATATATCATTTAGTTACAGAGGACGTGGCGCATGTGGCTCGGACAGGCTGACCGAGGTATACTAAATCATGTGTGATTTAATAAAATATTTTCAGACAGACAGGCGGACAATATTTCTTCAGACGTATATAAGGCTAAAAGATAAATAAATACGAAATCATCGTTACGTATATAAAAAAAATTCGATCAAGTGCAAACCGGAGTTACGCTTAAAGTTCCGTACAATTTCATTTTATAATTAAGTTGCGTAGGGAGCAGTTTTTAAATTTAAGACATGATAGAATAAATCGGTTTTTAACGATTTTTCAAAAATTGTTATCACTTATATATTGTTTTATTTTTATATAATAATATACATGTTTGGATCGCTAATTATTTCACGTTCTTTCAGCTTACAAATTTCGCATAGAAAGAAGAAACGGTATTTTCCAACACGTTATAAACTAATGAGATTGAAAATAAAGCTATTTTGAATTTTTAGATCATATTTATTCTAATTATATTCCACGCAGAAGCTATAACAAAACAAATGACTATTAAAATGTTTTATATTTAAAATTAACAAAAAAAAAAACAGTAAAATTATTCATCACAAATATGTACGGGCAACTGATTTTTAATTGTGCAAAATTATATATTAGTAGCTGCTCGGCCAATTACTGAGAAAAGGGCTGTGTTATACAGGTAGATGGATCGACAGACCCTGAAATTGTACCATAAAGATATCAGTTTGACTTTTTAGGTACGAAACTCGGGCTAGTTATCAAAAGTTCCGCGAGTTATGACGATAATCAAAAAATCTCTAAGAAATTACGAAACTGGAATTAAGTCAGCCTTAAACTTTCCTCTTGGCTGGGAAAATCGCTCGAGCGGCAGAATTATAATTAAATTTCCTTGAATTTAATCGACATTGCGGTGCCGTTAATGTGCAGACACAAGCGGATGATTGCCGTCAATTGGTTAGAGGTGCTGTACAAAAGCTATGAAATGTCGATGTTAACGAATACGTAATAAATTTTATCGAAGTGGTACTAAACATTTGTGATGGCCGTAAAGACGTTCGCTGGGGGCATTAACTTTGTTTATTTTATATATTTGGGCGTTGTAATTATATTTCTGATATAAGGATTAAGTATGTTTTCGTTTTACTTTGTCTTTTAAAATGAACGATGTATTTGATGGTATTATAACGATATTGTTAATAATAAACTTTTCATTAAATTTATCTAGTCGTTTTTAGTTACTACAAGTGTTTTAATTTGTAGCATAATTATTGAGCGTAAAGAATTTACTTATTCATAAAGGATAAACGGTATTTTGTTCGACGATAACTGACGTTATAAAAGAGTTATATCCAGTTCCATGGAATAATGCATATTTTTTCATTCTAAGGCTATTATCATAGTCTTTGTCTGTTGTTTACAAATACTTTTTAATAATTAATTTCAACAGCCACGATAATGTAATAACAAAAGCTAATGTTTTTTTTTATATTATCTCTTTTTCACATTGATTCTCTTTCTACCCACAGAATAGTTTGCCATCGGGGGGACCCGCATTAGATGCTGAAATCCAACCAATTGATTAATGTAAGAGATACAATTATTATTATGAACATTTAATTAATATGATATTACAAATCTCACTGAAGTTATCGATAAAGTCGGTTTGTTAATATCGAGACCTACTCGGAGATGCATAAATATACAACATTTTTTTTTTAATGCTACTTAAAATATATTGCACACGTCGACAAAAAGGCGATGAACGTCTCCGAGACCGGCCGTCAGACGGCGTGATGATCGCGTCGCAAACAACTACAGGCGGCGGACGGGCGCGGGCCTTAGTCGGCGTACAGGGCGTCGTAGATGGTCCTCGGCAGGTGCTCGGCGAACAGCGACTTGACCTTCTCCCGCGGCGAGACCGGCGTGTAGCGCGCCAGCGGGAAGGTGCGCGTCACGCCGTCGGAGAGCGCGCGCGTCACCGCCGTCAGGTCCGCGTCCTGGCACAGATCGAGCGGCTTGTAATGCGGGCAGATGAGAATGTTAAAGTAATCGTCTCGCTAACATTATCAAGTTGTTTTCGGATGAATAATGTCATGCGTCTTTTCGCAAAAAGGCACTACCTATTACACGTTTACTAAAAATTGCCATTGAAACTGTAGCACCAGTAGCTTCTGAGAAAGATGGAATTTAGCACGTCTCCCTCACGTTGCCGCCAACGCTGAGTGGCAGAATCCGGCGTCACTCGGTTATTAATAGGAATGTGCCTACCTAAGTTGTTTCTAAAAATGTCCTCGAACCTGATTCATTGACTATAATTGTTTCTACTAAATATAGTTGGAATAAATTCTGCAAAAAAAAATTTATGTTATTTATTTTACAAAAAAAAAGAAAACCATAAGTGCCTACAAACTCGAAATTACTTGTCACGTGATTATCAATGATATTGGCCCAATTTTATAAAGATAAAATGTGCAACTTATTGTACATAATTTTATTCACATTGCAACAAATAAGATACGCTATTTAATTCTAATTACAATGAAGTTTTGATCATGATAGCGCAAATACACAATAATTTGTTTCCTGAAAATATTAAAATCTGGAAGTGACCTCCACAATGCTAATAGTTTTAAAAAAATGTTTTTCAAGTAGTTGTACTTCTTAATTCATAAGACTACATTGCAGGGCACAGGTTTTCTCTGACTAGTATACGACTACAATATCTCTGATAGTTTAAGTGTGTGTGCTTGTCAACTCTTATAAATCCCATCGTAGGACAGGGGTTTTCTTTAAGACGAGGGTATAGGGCCATATTACCTACAATAGCGTAACGCGATTTGGACACTTCATGTGTCTTTGAAGATTATGGTGAGGCTCTTTTGATATGCGGTCTACCTGGTCTCGTAATGTTTTTCTAATGATGTTATATTCAATGACTTCCGTCTGTATGTATACAAGTTATAAAATGTGACGCAAGCAATGACAACGTTAACTCGTATGTTCTCTGCATTGAAAATTGCGTGTCAACCTCTTATGCTCTTTTCTTCATTATTAGGAATAATATGAAAAAAAATCCTAAAATGATTATAAGTATGTACTATCTTTACTAAATGCCTATTTTCTAATTCATATTTTCATAATTATTCGCATTTTATGCCAGGATTTGTAATGAGAATAGAATAAAAAATATATCTGCATATATTATTTTTTAAATGTTGAATGAAAAGTTCTGACCAGTCATAAATGTTTATATCACGAATTAATATTAAACATCAACATTGAAATGGCTGTTTCTTTAAAATGATAACTATCGATATCCATGATTATCTTATCAGTATTTGTGAACAAGTTTTGGGATTTGACAATCATATAATTTTTCAAGAATGATAATCAGTATTTGGAGTCATAAAACATTTAGTTCGTTAAGGGAATTCAGTTTTATAAAGTTTGATTCAGTTTTAAAACATTTTTGAAATTGTTCAATGAACATTGACATTCATTTACTTTGCGACGTATAACCTTATTTGTGGTTTTTTAACTGGGATATGACTATTCATACAATCTAATAAACCTACAAAATATTATAAAATCTGATTTACATTTTATAGTATTTAAGCATAATAAAATTATCTTTTATTAAATAAAATTTTGTACGTGATTGTTGTGAATTTGTATATTTATATACGTATATTATATGTATGTATGTATATCTATATACATAAAAAAAATGATTGACTGATATATTAACGGATAGCCTGGTGGAGAGGCTTGAACTTATGTAAAGAGATTTCTGTTATAACGAGGCGAGCAATAAGACAGGATTTTTAGAAATTAAACACCTGAGAAGTGGTGAAATACTGTTATAGAGAAAATCTAAATTGTTGAAACTTCAAATATCAATTTAAAATTTTTAGTTACTTATGGAAATTAAAAAAAATACATATATATATCTTTTTAATTGACCCTGAAAAGCGTAAATTAGACGATGAAATGTTGTATGGAAAATCGAAATCGCTGAAGCTATTGACAACAAAATCTACATTTTAGCTGCTTATTACAAATGAAAAACAAGGACATATATCATTTGTTGAAAAATAGCTCTAAGAGAGCAAATTAAGGGATAATATATTTTATAGAAAAGTGGAACCGCTATGTATATTTTATCCGTTCTTTTTTTGTGTACTTAAAGCGTTTATTCGCTTAGTATGAAACTAACTATAATGTTGTACGCGCGAATGACATTCTTTTGAAAGAAAACTCTCGGCATCATCTTTATATTTCTGTGAATAAAGATCTTAAAAATTCTTTCACTCATAAAAAGCTACACTGTCCCCGAGTAATATACGCCAAATTTTATTTTCATAATATGGGCATTTGCTATGTCTTTATCCAAATCAGAGCCGTGACCAGCGGCAGAATAAATATTGTACACAGAACAAGAAATAAAATGGCCGAGGTCAAAATCGAGTGTGGGATCAAAATTAGAATGAAAAGTGAAACCGGAATTGGAATGAGTAACAATACTGAGATCAAACTTAACAGCAGGACCCAGATCGAGTGAGAAATCGGAATTTAAAGTGGGACGACAATCGGAATCGAGAATGAAAGAAATCAACATCGAGAGAAATACGGGATCAGAATCGGGAATGCGATAGTGATCGGAATCTTGATTTGGTGATGGGGCGATATTTAAAATGAAGAAATGCATCTTACGTCGACGCGGGCGGAGCCGAGGGCAAAAGCTTGTATATAATATAAATATTTACGTCATCTTGAACTATCAATGTCAGATGCATTCATGTTATACAAGTTACTCCGAAAATGGATTTCTAATTTGATATAATAGTGAATATTTCAATGAATTTATTATAACACATCAAATGAATAATCATATAATCAAAGATGTCATTGTTTTGTGTAGCAAGGTTGTGTATATAAAATTATTATACAAGTTATATAGTAATTATGGACAAAATGTAATCCTTTACGTTTTGTTCAATTAATATTCCTATAGTAATATTTTCCTATTAATAGAATTATCTCCCGTTTAAAATGTAATATGATAACGTTCGTGTAATCATCGTGTTACTTTATCACATTATAATAACGTGATTACAGACAGTTCCAATAATTAATATTGTTTCCAGTGACCTTTCGATAATGGAATTTCATAATTTGATTAAGTAGGGGAGCTACATCGATCAGTTTACCGCCTTCTTGAAATATTGGGCTTTACAGAAATTTACTAAAACGGAAACTTAATTGTTAGTGATCGATATACGTATCGAATATACAAAGATAATTAGTTAATTGAGTGCAAAGTAACACTTTGTTACGTATATTTCTTTAAAAAATAATTTCTATGGAGTTTCCAGAGTTAGTAAACAGACTGATTTTCTGTGGCTTTCGTAATAGATGATGTAGGAATTGTAAAGAGGATAAGACTGAAAAAATTATACTAAGGTCAAATTTCAAGTTCTCAAGATCCATGATTGCTGAACCGTTTATTCGTCGTTGTGATTGGAGCAATTTTTCTGGGAAGGGAACCACATCTGACTGGGGTTTATAATAATAATATCAATATAAACTCACACCTATTTCTTAGAACGGTAGGCAGAAATTATAGATACTCCCATAATGCGATTTTTGCATATCTGTTTTGCTTGGCTGACATCCATCAATCTTTTCACGTAAGATCGTCGGTTTTGACAGCTCACAATTGGGCCTTTTTAATAAAGATATTTTACTGTGGTCCGCTATGAAAGTGATTGACTGAAGATACTAAAAAAAAATGTAGCATCGGTTACAGAGCGAAAAAACTTACAGCGCTCTTCGTGTATTTTTCGAGACTCCTCAAAGCTTGCTCAAAGTAGTCTTCCCCGTAGGCCCCCTTCTGCTCGTCGCTGAGTCGCTTCCACATGTCGCGCGCCTGCTCCAAAAGTTTTTCTTCGGATAACCATGCGCTGCCGGTTGTGTATTCACCCGCTGCCACTACGACCTGCCAACGAATTGAGGTATTAGTTCGTATAACGCGAATAAACATTGTCTAGTTGAAATATTTTAACGCATCATAGGATGTTTAGATTCAAAATGAAAAGTAGAAATCACGACGATGGATTCAAAGCGAGGCCCGGTTTTAGTTGACAACTGACTGACGACGAAGGAAAATTTAATTGGTAGTGAAGTTCGCCGTAGTGCATAGAGTTTGGTCATATAGTAGAAGTTAGTAATGACTCTTACTGATCTATTCCCACCGACAGGCTCAGTACTAATATAGGCAATGTAATAAAAAAAATAGTAAATAATTTAAAACCGTTAAGCGTCCAGGTTAACGGCAAAAACCGCAGTCGACATTCGCTCAAACGTTCTGTATTTCCCTATCAACTGCACTGTTATTCGATATATAGTTGGATAGATTTGTTTCTTGGTTTAATTTCACAAATCAATACTTCTGATTGCACTAACGAATTTCAAGGACGGTTATCGTTTCAAATCAGGATGTTTGATTACGGTTCGTACAGCTAACCAGCGGGTCGCTAAACGATTGCAGAAATTATTATACGATAAGTTTCTGAAAATAATTAACGTCGGAACGGGCGCACGTGTAATAAACAATAACTGGCTTTCATCGGTATCTTTCCAGTTCGCCGTGGGAATATGATAGCTCCCCATGGATGAAGTTGCTTATTTCATTTTCAAAAGTAAATAGTTAGTTAAATAATATACATATATCATGCAATATGCAAAATTTATCTGTTACCTGTTCTCACATTAATAATGTCATGTAGTGCCATCTGCTTTATCTCACGTAATGCCA
The DNA here is from genome assembly GCA_005406025.1 of Eumeta japonica. Lineage (NCBI taxonomy): Eukaryota > Metazoa > Arthropoda > Insecta > Lepidoptera > Psychidae > Eumeta > Eumeta japonica. The sequence continues at coordinate 35,554 of BGZK01001057.1, forward strand.
TGTGTTGTTGAGGACGTTCTGTTTAGTCTACTGGTATGGTATTGTGTCGACGCTGTATAAGGTGATGCGATTACCTCATTAACTACATAAATTACACGAGATGGCGCTATGAAGAAACATTTAGGAAAAAAATTGAATTCGTGTTTTGACAGCGAAAAGACCTTTTAAATAGACATGAAAAGTGAAACATTGTCGGAGTATAACCCCGTTCATCAAAATTGTAATAGCTATTTCCGAGACTATTGTATAAATATGTATATGTGATAATTGCTCGATTTTTATAATAAGGTAATTTTATCCAGTTAGTTAAAAGTCAAAGTGAATCACTAGTTACATATAATGCGTATGTCTTCTTTACGGTCTTTTAAGTTGATCGATAAAGTAAATGAAAACGATTCTTAGTCTAAATTTAAAGTGCGTTTTGGAATCTTATTCATAAACGAATGTGTTACAAATGCTTTTTCTGAACGAAAATGTGTAGATTGCCGTAGGTACAGATGTCAAAATCCATTAGTAACGAAGCTGAAATGTAAACAAATTGTCCGAAAACATATTGAATGAGTAGGTGTACGCTAATTTTAGTCATGATTCATTTTATCAACATTATACCCACTACGTAATATTACTTCTGCTGTTAAGCAAAAGAAAGGATAGACAGTGATTCGCAACTAGAGGTAATAACGTAATGCTCATGACTCCAGGTAACAACCCCCATTATAAAGAAGATTCGCTTAGGTGTTCATATTTCAGGTTTATTATTATTTGGTAGCTCGTGACGGTAAAACGAGATACGGTGTATTGTATATTTCATATTTTTAGTATTTACTAAATATTAGGCCGATGAAAAGTTTTTTTTGTATTTTATAAGTAAAAAAGTTGCAGTAAAATTTCTTTAGTTGTGCTGTTTGTATCTGGCTAGTTTTAATACCATTAAATAGATGAAAATAAAAAATAATATATAAAAGTTAAAATCAGTGTCCCGGATTTTTTTTATTGTTTTTCTGTCCACCAACATGAGTGAATGTAATGTATAAATTCGATGTGTTTTGAAGTTTTATTACAAAAGACGGAAAAATGCGAAATAAGTCACGAAAAAATATTTGTTAAGTTTATGGACCTAATGTTGTGTCGGTAAGAGTAGCACAAAACTGATTGAAACGCTTTTAGTCCAGTAATTTTGATGTCAAAGATGAACCTCGTTCTGGTTGACTTGTTACAGATAAAGTTGATGCCATTTGGGAAAGAAGAGAGCAAAATCGGCATATTAGTTCTAACAACATAGATGAAGAGCTGGGAATTGATCACAAAATAGTTTTGACTCATTTGAAAAAAATTCAATGTACAAAAAAGTTCAATACATGTATCCATACATGAGGTCACTGAAAGAAATCTAATGAATCGTGCACTCATTTGCCATTCCCTATCGAAACTTAATGAAACCGAACCGTTTTCGAAAAGATTGATCATTGGTGATGAAAAATGTATTACTTACGACAAGAACGTGCGAAAACGATCATGGTCAAAAGGCAAGCAAGTTTCACAACTATAGCGAAACCCGTATTAACTCGCAATAAGTTGATGCTGTATGTATGATGGAATTGAAAGGGCACTATTCATTATGAGCTTTTACTGCCGGGCAAAACCATCAATTCGGATCTCTATTGCCAACAGCTGATGAGACTCAAGCAAGAAGTAGAGAAAAATGGTCAGAATTAATTAACAGAAATTTGTGGTTTTTCGCCTTGATAACGCCAGACTATACATACACACCTTTAGCCACTCAGCAAATATTGAGAGAGTTTGATTGGGAAAAGTTAATGCATACAACAGATAGCCCTGACCTTGCACTCGCAAATTGTCACTCTTTTGCTCTCTTGAAATTATTTTAGGTATTGTTAGGTTTACATTAAGAGAGGACTGTCAAAAGTACTTGTCGCAGTGTTTTAATCAGGAGTTCCAAAATTTCTACAGCAATGGGATTGTATCACTACTTACAAAATAACAACAAGTTGTTGAACAAAATGCCATACATATATTATAATTAAATATAAATAAAATGTAGTGAAAAATTATCTGGTATTTATGTATAAAATACGAAAAAACTTCCCCGACGACGTGTGAGGAGCATGAAGGTCGTGAAGTAACGAAGGAAGACGTGACAGGCCTAAATAATTTGGATGTTACACGAACTTTGCTAGGATTGTTAGGTGGCTAGGGTTCAATAGTTTAAAAATCAATAGTCAACTTATGGTTCTACTAACTACAACACTACCTACTCAACCAAGGGTTTTTATTCTTATTTCAATCGCCAAAACTATTATAATCGACCGTTTCAGAAATTTATTTTATATAGTGTTTAAAGATAAAAAAGTCTTAAGTTAATATTCGCATATTGTCTTAAAGAAGATATTGTATGTTTAGCCAATGTTGAATCATCATTAAGTACATAAACCGTTTTTGGTACTAATTTAATAATATTACGCATTTATAAAATTGTTTTAGGTAATTACTAGATAGCAATACGTCAATAAAATAATCAACAATATGTATTAACTAAACGTTATAACGTTATATCACATTAACTATATCTCGTAGCTACAGTGAGTTGCAGTAAAAGATGACGACTCTAAGTGCTAAGTGAATAAGTGCTAAGTTAAGTAAGACTTGACAGATAATGTACATACGGACAATATGTAAAATTTTATTATTAACGTCATAGACCCTTCACGTTTACGAATTCTGCTTTTACTTTTAGTGTAATCCGTCGATGGGTTACATTAAAATATTTTGAATAATTTAACTACGTAATTCCAAATTAGATTAACTAATCCTCTAAAGGCATGCTATAGCCAACTAGGCCATAGTACGAAAAGAGGCGATTCGATGGGTGAGACTCCACACTTTCACAGAATGCAGATGTGAAGTAGCAGCTTCACATCTGCATTCATATTTTTTGGAATAACAACGGGTCTCCCCCAAAAAATATGTACAAGGTCGTAGCTTTCAAGCTGAATCGATGCACGTTGAGCATTGACATGTCTCTGAAAGCTCTGGCAAGAAAATATTCACTTAATAAAAAAAATAAATGTATAAAAACCTTAAAGTGTTTTAAAAGAACTGTTGAAATATGTGCCACACATTGATGTTTGCTGAAAATTTTTTTTTTCTGCTTTTGTTATATGTGTGGAATGCCCTCTAGAAATATTTATATTTATTATTTAACTATCGAATTAAATAGCGGTTTATCCAAGACATCTACACACCAAATTATATCAATATACATCATGTGTAAGTTTTAGTAAAATGCCTGTGACATACGGACCGACGGATATGACAAGACTATAAAGATTTCGTTTTCGACATCGGCTACGGAACCCTATAAACTAATCCTTCGTAACCCAAAATCATTTATCACATAAAAATAGTTCACTGGCGTATATGTACAGATCTGCTATATTGCCCATAGTTTGACACTCATACATTCAAGTCAAATCTTTTTTGTAGGATCGCAGTTGGATTTAGCTCACAACGGGAACCACGCCCGCGACGGAGACTGTCATTGGAAACGGGACAAAAAACAGTATTCGGATCGGGATCGATATCGCAACTGTAGAGATTATCGAAAAAATATCTCGTAACACTTTAAACTAATTTTATTTATACGAAACAAAAAAAATATCTGTAAATATATCGATAGAAATCATTAAATAAGAACCTAGAAGAAAATTGACATGGGGCAATAGGTACTCCGATGGTGATAAAGTGTAGTTTAGTTCATTCTTTAAAATTTCGAAGTAGTTTCATATATTATGATACTAGTTTTCGTCCGCGGCTTCCTCTATGTAGACATATAACGAATTCTTTCATCTTAGTAAGAACCAATCATGCTTTCAATCATTGTTTCGGTACTGGTGTTGGTCTGGATTCTGTTTCTCATAATTGCTATGTGAATACAAATTTTATCAAATTTTGAAGATTTTTCAATTTTCACGCAGAAGTCTTAAATATTTTCGACATAAAAAGTATGCGACTAATAAATAGCTATACTTTCTATTGAAACACCCATCAAGATCGGTTTAATTTTCCATTCACGTACCTTTAATGGCGATCGAAATTAGAATAACTTTTTTTATTATGTAACTTTACAATATTAAAGCAATATATTTATCGCTTCAAGCTGTTGAAGCGACTGAGACACGTGACATTATGATGGAATGCGACCACTGTGCCAAGGACCGTGCTAGTTCGTGTTAAAAAAAAATGATAGATATAATCTTATACAGATAACCATGCGGCCTAATTTGAGTTTTAAAAATATATGAGAGGACGTCGTTTTTAACGCAGTTATAGTTCTCCAAATAGTTTTAAAAATTTCCCCAAACCGGAGTACGTTAAATTTGAAATAAAATTATTTTCATTTTACTGTATACAAAAATTTCATCCAATAGGGTGTTCTATGTTAATGCACAGAAAAATATTCAACGAAATATCTATAATGATCTTATTACAATTACATAAAACATAGAATTAAATGGAACAGGATCATAAATAAACAGCGATTAAGGTTGGAGAGTCTTATTAATTTGTCATACTTGAAATCCATGAACATCATGTATCTATAAACAAATATAAATAAATACAACGCAAATTTTCTAAAAGTAGTAAGTAGTAAGGTACAAGAAAAATAAACAAAGACGGTATAGCACGTATATATGTCTAGTCTCTATTTGTATTACCCTTCCGGGAAAAAGATGTGTAATTATAAATAAAAATAAAATAATAATAAAAAGAATAAAAATATATTGTGGTGTTTATATTTACATAATAAAATATTAATACGTTAATATTATGTATAATGAGATACGTATATTTAATAATATATTATTTTTATGTATACATATAAAAATGAATGTTTGTAAATATGTATACATATGTTATCGTTAACTTCCAAACAGTTCAACCGATCATTATGAGAATTAGCTGTATAAGCATTATTCCACAGAGGTTTGTCTGCTATCTGCTTTGTTGTAACTCACCAAGTGGCGCTGCAGTAATTAACTTCTATAATCGTTTAATCGATCGCTATGAAAGTTGGTATATATATGTAGTTTTTGGGGTCAATGTTTACGCCCTTTGTTTTAATTTGACACTAGATGGTGCTGCAGCCTATCATCTTCTATACTGTTCAATCGATCGCCATGAAAGTTGGTATGCTTCTATATTTGGACATGGATAATGTATTTGCGGTATTCATAGCTATAAAGTAAACTATTTTTTCTATGATTTTTTGTATGACAAAAATAGGAGTGCGATCGGAATCAATTATGGAAGGAATTGACATCCAGAACAAGATCGGAATCAGAATCGAGAACCGCATAACAATCGGGATCTTGATTTCATGATGAGGCCATAGAAAAAAATGAAGGTATTCATTTTATATCTACGCGATCGGAGCCGCGGGTAAAAGTTAGCATTATATACAACGACAGTAAAATATGAAATATTTTATTAAAATTAATGTTGGTAGGTCAAGCTAAAAAATATATGTTACGTAAGTGTGTACGGATGGATGGATACTAACAACTTCTACGCCGCGTGGTTTGAGCTCGCGTCGCAGGCAGGCAGCGAGAGCCTCGAGCGCCGCCAGCGACGCCGCGTGCACACCGCGCACCGGCGCCGCCACGTGCGTCAGAATGGAAGAGGCCAGCACAACTCGGCCGCGTGCGCGTCGGACCAGCGGCAACATCACCTGCACCAGCCGCGACGGACCTGAATCATCGTCGGTCGCTATATTGTATGTAGCTTATATGAGAGAACAATTAAAACTATTGATTTTCAGTTATTAAAACGGAAAAAAAACCTCATCTTTTCTGCAGAACATGACTTTAAGAGTGGTAGATCGAAATTTGATTTGCATTTTACAAGTGTGACGGCGTCTTTGATTAGTATACACCATTTATTAATTTACTGCATAGAACCGGTTCGAGATTTTCGAGACAAAATGATGGGTTTGGAAACTTACAACTCTTGGCCTATTGCGACATTTATAACGAAAGTTGGAATTGGTTAAGGAATTTGAGGTACACGCATATTCGACATTATTACTTAATTTTTAAAATTATGTCTACACAACACAACAACGAATTTTTATAAAAAAAGATACGAAAATAAGTAGAATTTATAAATAAAAAAATTGAAAACTTTCTTAACAAGACGCGTTATTTAAATTCCTTTCTCAAATTACATGTATTGGCATACACGACCAGTGACTGCATAACGGCAACACGGCAAATAATATCGAGCCTTTTGCGCATTCTCCTAAATATCCTCATGAGTTTATTTAGTATACTCGGAAATTTCTGTTGAAGATAAATTAACTTATTGTCTTAGATAGTGACCGCAAATCGAGTGCGAACTTTGTATTTTCAGGCCGTCGAGTGCGGCAAAACTCTGAAGTAGAGAGAAGCACCTCTGAAAAATCTCATTAAGCGAGTTTCCGCTGTTCAAACCGAGTTAAGGGATTCGGGGTTTCAGCGTGATTATTCCAGCCGTTGCTACAAAGAGCTGATACGAGGGATAACGAGGTCCTCGCTGTTGAAAAGCTTGACGTTCGGCAATTTCATGGTAATCTTCCCTTTTAAGACTTTATGGACCTATAAAGTGTGACAAATTATCTTCATTTCATTTTTTTATCAATAAAAAGATAGGTACTACTAGTTGATCGACTGAGTGTTATAATATTCTACGTTGAATACCGTGCTTTTTTATGTAAAACCTTTTGAAGAAAAAAATTGTAATAGGCATAATGTACTCATAAGCGTGATGTAATTTATTATTTGTAAATGTGGTTTTGAAATTCAATAAGAAACCTTCTAAAGAGTCGCCTCAAACACAATGATTTTTTTACAAATGAAACATGATACTGAGTGTAAGAAAAAAAAATTTGGTTGACATTTGGCTAACAACGTGTTTATTATTAAATTATATTGTTATGCAGCGATAACAATTACGTAACTCTTCCAGATTTCAACAGCGCGGTTCAAATTGCTTGCATAAATGAATAACTTTACGTACAAATAGATAAGCAAAATGGGCAGTCGTAATTATAATAGTATGATGTGTTCGTTATATTTAGTTGTCTATAATAATGCGGACAAAGCATGGTTCCGCACGGAGTGGGTTTTTTAATCGTGATAACAACGGTGCAATGTGATAAACGGATTATTATTGTAAGATACTTGTAATAAAATAAAACACATCATAGTAATGCCAAACGTGAGGTTCGAAGTTGTAATGTATCGATTGCATTTCATTTAATATGAATAATTGGTTATTATTGTAAGGTGTCTATGATGAAAATGAACCACTTTATTAAAATTTATATTGTTATTGAATTCTATGAGAATGAATTTTGAAGTTTAGCACTCACAATTACAAGAACACACAAACGTAATAATAAACATTACCCAGCACTTCTTGTGTTTACATAAAGATATAAAAATGTTAAATTATCTGCATCAATGATTTCTTAGATATGAAGGATATTTTGTTCACTCTTCATGCACGAATGCATCTTCAAATGCATAATATTTTATCCACTTTTGCGAATGAATACTACCATATTTCTGGATAACGATGTCTGGACAGGGCAAAATTTTAATTATACCTGATTATAGCTTAAAGCTTGGGATCTAGAGCGTTCGATAACTGGTGAGAGTATATTAAAAGAAATACGAATTATTGATCCAGGGAAACTAGGTAGCCAAACAGTGCCATGTATTTAAATAACAAGATAGAAAATACAATTTCATGGGAATGGTAATTTATATTGCAATTCATTTCAGAAATAAACTTAGTTTTTCGTATTTCCGTTTCTATATAAATGCATTATTTGTTGTGGCACTCACTTCGTGGATGATGAAAGTACAGATTTCTGTAAAGAATTGGATTTGATTCCTGGTTTTATCTTTTTAAATACAGATTTACGAGTACTTGTCTCTATATTAGATCGCTTGTGCTTATAAAAATATTATATCCGCTATTATTATTTTGTAACAGGGTCGCGTTCTTGCCGATTGTGTTCACGAATTTACGTTGTTGTGCGGTGTAAAATAAAAATCGGTCGGAGTAAAACAAAGAAAACTCATTCTTGCATAATTATTACTGATATAACTTAAGTGTCAATTGAAAATGGATTCACATATTTTTATATTTCAAGTACATTTGTAATGTTAGAAAATAAAACGCGAAAACCTAATGTCATGTTCATCTATACCTACATACAATAAAATCGCAAGGAAGCCAAATTTGTGTATTAAATATTTTTGAAAAATATTTGTTGTAAACTATTTACATGACATAGATCCCAAAACAGCTGCTTTCAAAATTTTTATCTGTATATTTGCCTTGAAGCATAACTTAAAACATAATGGACTGATTTGCGCAAAATTTTATGTGTATTATTGGCGGTAGTCTACTGACTATATTAGGACGCAGTTTATCACGCTACCTCATTTAGGGGCTAGACAGTCAGCGAATGAAGTATTTTCGCTCTTTTTAATTGGAAGTTCCCACTAAATAGATTTGGCCAAACGGTACCTACCAATTGTTAGATTTTTTAACAGTGCGAGTGTCAGAAAAACATATCCAAATATCCATAATTGATCTATTTTTTTAAATCAATAAAGTCTACGAAAAGGATGAAATGACGTCTAAAATTTTCTATAGATGATGAAAGGCAACGAAGAATCCTTCATTTTTTTTACGTCCTTTTAAAACGTTGTTATGTTTTATAACCATCGCGCGAAGGAAGTCGTAGATACAGATAGTATGACAAATAAAACGAACAATTTAAAAAAATTTGAAGTGTTTTTTTCACTTTTACCTTAATGCGTAAGGACAGAATATTTCTTCAACTATGCAGTATCAAAATATTGTTAAGGTGAAATGACGTAATCAGTTCTTCCTCTTCTTAAATTCCTATTCAATTCTACATTTAATTGATCAGTTAAATTTAAGGTTAAAAATAAGGAAATTAACTTAAAAAAAGATATAATGTTGCCACCGCTAACGAGAACAAAATTCGCTCCTTATGGTACATCAAGCACAGTCTCATTCTCAAAAAGATAATTCAAATACGCACATGAATTCAAGCAAATCAGAGTGTGATTATTACAGAAACTAAGCGAAACTGTTTTGATTTATATCAAAATAACCAAACGAATCGTTCATAAGTCCATGACTTTTATTAACAGTATTTTGATGGACCACACAAAAGAATGGCGCCTCTAAACTTTACAGAATGTTTTAAAATCGAACCTATCATCAGCTATACGAAGTATATATTTTATATAATACTATGTCTCGGTTTGCGACTCCCATAAAGCGTTTAATATAGAATATCATCCAGAAAACTGGTCATCTCATACATTTTATAAAAAAGCGTTTCCAAACTTTAACTGCTCTGCTGCTGCTGCTGTTGACTTGGTCATGAGTATTTTCAGATTTTAGAATTTGAATTGTACTCGAAGATCAATAATTTGAACTTTTTGAAATATTCATTCCCAGTTAAAATTTTATGCATATCAAAATCTACTCATCCCGCCAGTAATTTTAATACGATTAATACAAAATGTTGAAACAAGCTTTAAATGAAAAAATAGTTCAGTTTTAACAACTATACAACCATCAAGTTCTTGAAATACAAAACTAGTTGAAAAAGAAAATTGTTGTGCTTTTTACACTTCCTTTATTGAATTATGTCTGTTTTTTGATGGAAATCTTAAATGTACCATAAAATTGAAGCGTACATGTACATTGACTTTAAAAATTGTTTATTAAAAATTTTCTGCCATTTATTCCTTCGCAGTTTAATTTTCTAAAAACGCTAGGCGGTATGTAATTGAAAGTGTAAATACGAATTTTTCCGTTTATAATTTTGATCATTTCAGAATGACTTAACGAATGATTCAATTGAAAATACTTTGGCAATCAAGTTATTTTCAATTCTATATTAAAATGGCGTCAATGTATTAGCCTTGGCTAGCATAGACTCCAAAAATAATCTGTTATTTTTTTTTTATTTTGTTCATAAAAACATATTTATAACTTTTGTTTAAGCGGAATACAAATAAATTGGTTGATGTTTGTTTGTATGTGGTTGACGGATAGTTCGTAAGGATATAAGATCTAGTAGAAAAAATGTCTAATTATAAGTAGATTAAAGAAGTTAAAATACGCTATTATTTTTTAACTGTTAGGGCATTTTTTCGATTTTATGCCTACCGTTCGCTTGTCCCCTTATTTGCGAAATTCCCAAGCGATAGTATCTGACTAGATCTCTGAAATTATTCGTGATCATTAGCAGTGCTGTAGGTAGGGCCATTAGTGTTCGAGGCTAGATTTTACTTTTGCGTCCCTTTGATGTTTCATATACTCAATAAAAAATGCATTATTTGTAATATATAAAAATAATTTGGCAGGTTGCGATGGTTTGGACATGTGGAAGCTACAGCGCTAAAACCTAAATCCGTACACGAGTTTTATATGAACTCGACTTTTTAGAGACAATTTATAGAAAATATTCTTGAGCGAATAAATTATTCCAGAGTCACTTAGGAATTCTACTTTGCAAATAATGAAATTTGAATGTTTACCTAGAGGTAGATCACAAATATTTACACCTACAATTGTAGATACGATTCAGCGGCGTAACAATAGGGTGGCAGCACGAGAAAATAGCAAGGCTCCGAACCCGACAGGGCCGTCTGCACTGGAGAATCCTCGCATTCATTGTAAAATTTAATAATGTATATTAATTAAGTATTCAATTTATTTAAGACACGTACTAAAGTACATTTACAAATTAAACGAAACAATGTATGTGATTTGAACGTATATTTGAGCGCATTTCCAGCTACTGATAGATGACAAATGGAATGTGGAATAGCCATTTCAGGTTTAAAAAAAGTATTAGATTCAGGTTTAATAAAATAAAAGTATGAGAAAATAAAAAAAATGTGTAAAAAATTTTTTTTGCTTATTGTTGTACTTGTTTATTTTTCTTCACCTGACGAACAATATAAACACATTCTATAATTGTTTATAACAAATTGTGTATTTAATAAATAGAGTACAAAAATAAATTTCTTTCTTGGATTTTGTAGAGAACAGCAAATTGTGATTTTCAAAATAAAAAGCTTTTATTAATATATATTTTAAACAACAGAAAAGTGATAAAGTAGTTTTAAACAATTAAAAATCTTTAAATTTTTTTTTAATATTTCTCTTGCTCAACAAACTACGTGACAAAAGAAATTTCAAAAATATGTAATTACGTATTCCATTTGCTGAAAAAAATTGTAACGAAGAACTGAAAAAAATTAAAATCAATGATATAGTTGTTTACTATAATCAATTAAAAAAAGTGTAACCTCTTTTTTGCCTATTTTAATTATTTTGTTGTTTAAATTATTCATAACTAATAGAACCTAACAATTAAAAATACCGCATTCCGATAACTTCACTGAGTATATTAACTAAAAGGTCTCGATGACCGAAATAATTTTAAGATTTTTTGTTTAACGATTATCGAACTTGAAATGTAAATGAGAGTTAAGAAAAACATTTAATTAATGAAAACTTCATTTAATGAAAAATGTACGAAAAAATTTATTATCGACGGATTTTTTTTTCTTTCACGTGTCTAGACGACAGTAAATAAAAAAAAAATCAATATAAAATTGATGCAACATAAAATATTTTTTTAGTTGCCGGTTTTAAAGCAGTGTAACGGCACTGCGCACGGTGTGTGGTACTTTATTTAAAACAATAAAGAAAAAGTATTAACAACAGAGTTCCACTTCCGGGAGTAAATATATTTTTTTGGAAACTTGCTTCTCTTTAAGAATCTGTTTGCAAAATTCCTGTAGCACCAATACTTTTTGAGTAATATCCATTAAAGTAGAGCTTTTTTTAAAAATCTTTAATTTTTTATAACTTTTGCAATTCTTTACGTGCGGATTTGAAATTTCCTTACATTTTTCTAGACCTTATAACGAGTTCTACCTGATATCGCACGTATTTTAATTCGAAGTAGCAAGATTCAACAGGTTTTTAAATTGTTGACTAGATTGATACATCAAAACTTACTAAGAGACTGACGGATCATGCTTAATGTAGGGTTCCGAAGCAATTAGTTACTACAAAAAAACGCACTACAGATGAAAAAACTACGTTGTTATACTTTTTTCCACGTTTCCCGCACGGAATACGTATAAGCACTTTAGTTCCTATAACTAGAGAAACAAGTACATATGTGATTATTACTCTTAAGCTAATGTAAATTAAAGTGCACCAGCAAAAGAGCGTATTTTCATGGCATTTACGCCCTTTTGTCGATAAACATAGTTTTTCGGCAATAAGACAAAAGCAGTATATACATCATGTTCAAAATAATTTTCGTTAAAGCATTTATTAAGCGTTACCTTTGACTTTTTTTCACATTTTTCGGACATAAGGTTTAAAAAATAAAGAGAGAGAGACACCATTTATTCTACTTTCAGGGCGATTATTTCCGAAACTACTCAATTAATTGCGTACAAACTTTAAATTGTTTTTAAAATAACTGTTGAAGTATGTGAAGTACGTTGATGCTTGTTGAAAAAAATAGTTTTCAGCTTCTGATACATATATGGAGTGCCCCTCCTTATAAATATTTATTAGTGTTATTTAACTACCAAACTAAGTGCCGACTTATACAAGACACTTATACAATTAATTTCATCAATATCCATCTTATAGTTTTTCAATAAAATGCCTGTGGCATACGGACGGACGGACGGATGTGACTAAACTATAAGGGTTTCGTTTTGCCAATTTGGCTTGAAAACCTAATAAAGCAAATTCATAGTATATATGATAAGGATATCTCATGTATAAAATACGGTGTATATTATTTATAGTTTCTATACCAATTACTATAACAGAATTTGAAGCTAATAGCGTTTTTTTCCCATAACCGAATGAGTTTAAATCTGAAATAAATTAATTAAGTTTATGAACGTAGAAGGATGTTTTTGAGTAAGCGCCATCTGGGTGTATATAAGAGAGTTGTGACTTACCCAGAAGGTTGACTTCCATAGCGCGTTTGATGACGGCGAAAGGAACCCATTCTAGTTCGCCAAGCGCACACCAGGATTCGCAGTTAACGATGGCCCATAATCCTTGGGCGCCCTCTGGCAGGTGGTCGACGATGTATAACGATGCGGCAAGAATCTAAAACGTGGAGTCAGTTTTATACACTTTTAATTTTCACGTAAAATAAGCGATGGTGTAATTATATATGCATGCTAATTCTATGACTAGTCATTATGTTGACAAATTCTGTTAAAGCTATTGGCCGATTTCGAAATTAATATATGTAATAGCTTTAATTTATTTAAGGAAAGGTAAAAAGCTGTTTTTGTAGTTGAATAACGTTTGATTATTTTTCTTTCACAAAACTCTTTTGTGCATATTTCATGGAGATTCCATCTTGTCACAAAAAATCTGTCTTGCGCGTAGAAAGGTGATATTAAAAAGTTTTCGTTAGAAAAGAAAAAGATCAGTGGAACGATTAGATATAAATTATGGTTCTAAACTGAAACCTTAACAACAATAAAATCAAAAATAATATATATATATGTGTGTAATAAGACACAAAAATATGTTGCATGACAAGTATATTTGAATAAACAAATTTGATATGACTTGCGGGTCTTTCAATTGAAACGATTACAAAACGCAATGTCAATTGAAAAATGCCATGGACGTCAATAATATTGGTTTTGTTCTTCGGATGTCCGTATAAAATAAAATATAAATCTCGACAAATTTGATTGAGCAGAAATTTTTTATTTGCTTCTTATTTAAGAGGAATAGAAAAAAGTTTATTCAAGATCCCTATGTAGTTCTGATCATTTATTTAAAGTGTTAAATTTATGTCAAATAAATAAATATAATTTAATAATAATAAATAAATATAAATAAGGTTAATTATAACAAAGTCTATTACATATAGTACTACTACTATTTCGACAGAAATTACTCTTCAATGGCTATTAGTAAAATCTAATATATACGGGATTAAAATTAATTATTTATTAATCTACTTACATATTTTCATTCATTTATATATTATAATTCCAAAGTGAAAATCTTGGCAAGAACACATCGGAACTGAATGTAAAAATAGTGTGAATGTAAGTGAAAAGTGAAAATGTTATCTATATATATTGTAGAACTTTTATATTATAAACAAATAATTATATTTTATATATAATATTTTGTATAATTCAGGATAGGAACTGCTTTTCCACTTGCTCCATACAAATAGTAAAGGAGATGCCTGGCCAATTTAATTAACCATAGTTTAATTCACATGTAACTTAGCTAAATGAATTATAAAGTTATAATTAATTGATAATCAAAAAATATGAAATGAAATAAATAAAAAAAAATGCCTCCAAAAAACTTATTTCGACATTTCTTAAAGTATATCTGAAAAACAAAAAAATTTGGTTGCCTGTAAAGTCGGTATACGGGCGAAAGTTTTACGTGACAACGACTTTGAATGGTAAAATCATTTTAATGTGAATATTCATTCGTATAGTAGGAAGAAGGATGAAATAATAGTAACAATTTAAAACATTTATTTATACAAAGAATTATATTTAAAACATTAATTTATACAAAGAATCTCGCACTGAATTTCATATTAACAAAATTTTATTTTTACCTTTACACATACATACGTATTTATATACAAATATACATACAATAACTTGCAATACATTTGCAAGCTATGCACTAATTCTCTAGTGCTGCGCGCGCGGCAGACCGATCATAGTTGAGTGGGAGAGAGACGCAAGGCATTCGGCGGGCCCCTCTCTCGTTCGGTGACTCATCGTTACGTTACCGAGCGTTACACTTTTTCATAAGTGACTCCCAGCCGCAACCTAATTTAAGACGTTGTCACGTCAATAATTATTTGTTTTTGGAGTCGACCAGTTCAATTGAAGCAGGGTAAAAGAAAATATAATCTATAAACACGAATATGAAATGTGAAATATTGAGTAAACAGGAAATCTTCTTGTTCTAAGGGGGCATAACTGTGTCTGATTTATCTTTAGCTGGAACAGACTCCAAAAATAACTAATAGTTGTTTATGATTTTTTTTTTAAATTGTTTTATTCTTATTTTTTTTAAATTATTTTATTGTCTCATTCAAATTGAACAATTCATTGATTATCAAATTCTCATTATTTTAGATACACTTTCTTTCTTTATGGCTGGCGTAACGACGTAATCATCAAACAAGTTAGCGACATCTATACGAAACTCGTAATTTTACTCTTTAGCGCTAGATGGTAATCTAAGCGTTTTGTAATCCATTGGGTGTATTATGTTAACTCGACAGAGTCTAAGAACATATTGTGATGGGTTACAACCAAATATCCCTGTAAATTTAGAATAGGTTTAAATTTTTGGAAGATCAGACAAGTAATTGTTCTGATTTTGTATAGAACCTTTACTATTAGTAGTAAAGTAAGAATAATATCGCGGAGGATTACGATTTTACCAGTGTATGTATGTAGGTATATTCATCAGTCAGTTTCCTCTTAGAGTAAAACAGTCGGTCCCTTAAAGGTTTTTTCTTTATTTAAGACGTCTTTTGATAATAAATCTTACGCTTGGTTATGTAGTCCTGCAGTGTTTTAAATACTCTGTGGTATACTGTATAAGAGATATTAACTTAAAAAATCAAATTAATTTCAATACAACACAAAGCAAATTTATTATTGGGGAGTTTATTTTTTTAATATCGGCTATCTTTGCCCTAATTATGGCCAATTATTTGAATGAATATAAATTTAGTACACGGACATAAACTATGACGATTCAGAAATAGACATTTTCATATAAAGAAATCGGTTAAAAATAGGTTCTGCTACATTCGCAAATGAAGAAGTTACTATATTGATATAGGTTGTAACAGTACTTAAGAGTATACATTCGCGGAGTATATAGCACCTTTTTTGATACAATCACAGCATCGACGCGTTATAATTTTTAAACATTATACTTAATAAAATAATTTTTGGGCTTTTTAGTTTTACGAGGGAAATGGAAAAGTCTAGTATACAGTTGTCACCACTTATAAAGCTGTGCGGTTTCTTTCAAAATTTTCTAGTAATTTTTCTCGAAAACGCTATCACGCTATATATATGTCTTTTTTTTCTGCCGGGAAAATATGGTTCAGGACATTTCATTCATTCGTATATGTGCCCCGGAGAGCTTCCAACCAATATCTGTGTATCTATTTAAGAAGAGAATCGTTCAAAATTTTACTGTAATGCCAAAAAATTGTTTAATTATCTAATAATTGAAATTGTCTTGAATTAAGAGCGGCTTCTCCTTAAATCACTCGTCAACGCGTCTCGACGTATAGTGAACTATCGCGAGTAATTACACAGTGAAGAAATACTATTAAAAAAAACTCTTAAGCATCTAATTATATGTTGTCATAATCAATTTCAAAATAAACTTCTTACTAAAGCGTCAACTCTTTGCTTTACACGCAGCACGCACGTACACACACATACACACACAGGGCACGTAACTACATATATAGAAATACCGATTTTCATCACGATGTATCAAATTATTCTCAACTTATGAAATAACATACAGACAGACAGAAAGGCAAAAATTTTTAAGATAGTAGAATCGAGGCTAGTTAGTCATATAAGCAATAATTATATCAGTATTGAGAAGGTCAGACAGTTGAACAGTGAATGAGTTTTCTATACTTGGGCATGTCTATATACAAATGGCGATAAACATGACAGAGCTGTTGAAAGGCGAGTGATAAGGAGAAAAAAGTGAATAGGGTTTTGCTTGCTATTATGAATAATCAAAGCGTCTCACGAAAAGTGTGTTCGGCTATCCACAATGGGGTCGTGATCCCTATGCTTATGTAGGAGAGTGAAATTAGGGTGTGGCAGAAGAAAAATGGATGTGAAATCAATGCAGTGGCGAACGATCTCTGCGTAGTACGTGTAGAGTGTCACTGGTAGTCATATGTAGGTGTAGTTTGAAAGATGTAATGACTATAGTGGAATAAAGTATGTGACGTCGGTTTGGTGATTTAGAAAAGATGAATGGAGTGGACGGACAAAATAAATCTACAAAGCGAATGTGTATGATGAAAGGGAGAGCGAGGGTCGCTCTCGAAAATCTTACGTAGACCAAATTAGTGGCATATTAAAAAAAATGTCAAATTTTGAACATCCTAAGTTGACGAATTTGCACGAAAAGATTGATGTATGCCAGTGAAGCAAGAAAGATATGTAAATATCGTACTATGTGGAAATCTATAGTCTCTGCCTACCCTTCTCGGTAATAGGTGACAGTTTAAGATAATAATATTAATAAAAATACGATAATTAAATAGAGAAGGATTTAAAAAAGATGTTAGAAAAACTATAAAAGAACGTTTTCATGTGCTTTTCCAAAGTTTTCAAAATGGGGTAAATTATTGGTCTTCTAGCTTGCGACACTCCATTAATTATTAAATAGAAATAACTATAAGGTAAAATTCCTAACGATCCTAATAACTTTAATAATGCAAAGGTAGTTAGTGAAGTTTGTTTGATCGTATTGCACATATTATAACGGCAGAGTGCAGTAACGAATATAATTATTTAACTTTATTAGATCGAAATAGTTCCTACTAGGTATGTAGGCAAAAAGCTATAAGAAAAATGAATTCTTGTGAACACGTTGGTGTTAGGCTCTAAAGGCTTAATATTACTTTATTCCATTAAGGATTTGTGTAGATGTTCAAATTATAGCATAGAGTTAATTTGAAAGGGTTTCGCCAATTTAATAAGCAGTTTATGAGGTGACTTGTAACACTTTGGAATGGGGACGAAAGTAAAAACAGATTTTGTGCGAAGTTTTTCATCTTTTGAAGACTTCTTCAAACTAACAAATTTCTCGACCTATACAGACAACTGCTTTTGTTCTTTGTTCAAAGGCTCAGCCTTATTGTTTCATTATTTAACGGACTTAGAAAATGACACAAATATTTTCAGAAAATTAAAGTATCAAAACAAAAAAAGCCCGCCATTCACCGACACTATGTTATTGTAAAATGAATATGCTCCTTGATACAGAACTTGTTAATATTTATAATTTTTGAAAGATGAATATTCAAAATAATCTGTCTTCAGTATTTAAGCAATCAAGTCAGCTCCTTAATAATTATCTCATTGTTACATTTTTCAATCAGAGGAACTTGTAACCTGAAGCTTTATTTTCATTTCATTAACGTTAATTACGTTATTGTAATGTGATACTACGGCCGTTTAACAAAGAAAAAACGCCCTCTGTTTTTGCTGCGTACATTTTATGGGGCAAAATTAAATTGAACAATAAGCATTGTTTTTTTCAAGAAAATACTGATAAAATAATTGACTAGCCAATTTATATTTGAGTACAAGTTCTGACTACAAGAAATCCCAGTTGAGCAGAAAAAGAAAAATAAAAAAAGTCAGTCAGGTCACTCTGCAGGGTAAAACACTAATTACATTTTTCACAATTTTCAGTGGCTCTAGTATTGTTCGTCGTATCTTTTAATTTAGAAACGTTGTGTTTACCATTTCTTTCTACGACTCGTGGCTAAATTGGATAATAGTTCACAGAAATATATTAGATAGACAGAAATAGAGTTCGGACTTTTAGGATATTTAATTTTATGTATACCAAATTCAAGAAGTGGAATATGTAATGGCTTATCTCGAAAAAGGGGTAGACATATACATATATTTTTATATTAATAGACATGATTTTGGGCGGTCAGAAAATGTACTGAAGAAAAAAAAATTATGCTAGTACGTATAACAGAAAAAACATACAATAAACAGTGCTAAAGCAAAATGTCATTTTGATGTACCTGTACTGTGATTCATTGTGATTCAATTCTGGTTCAATTTAAAATTTTGCTTATGTATTATCCCGCCACTGGTATAATCTTGTGAGATAACGGCTGAAATTGAACCCTTTGGGTAAAGCTTTTCACCTGAGTCTCAGAAGTGATGTCCAACTGTAAGGTGTGCAGACGGCCGGAGCAGTCTTCTTTCAGCATGTCCGCGTCGATATTGCCCGACTTGTTCTGGAAAGCGGCGAACACGTGGTAGCCGAGGTCGTCGAGGCGTCTGGCCAGAGCGTTGCCCAGCACGTTGTCGCAGCCAGTCACTAGCACCGCTTTGCCAGCCGCCGTCACCTGGACGAAATAGATTGAATACACTTGTACAATATTCGTGACATGTTTTTGTTGGGCAAACTACAGCATAGTGATTGACAAGCAGTGCAACAATACAAAAGATAAAAAGGGAACTTTTACAATCACAAAATATCGATGACATAAAATATTTTCGCGTTCATATCGCTTTTGCTGTGGACAGAGACTTACTGCTTGCAAACTGGACAAGCGATATCCCGCCTGAAAATGTTTTAATCGTTAAATTACATTTTATCATTGAAAATAATATGACACTCGAAATCCAAACATTTATCACCAGCCAGGAGTGTAAAGCTAATAATGCGTTTTATTCGGTTTCACTCATGTGAATTTTAATTTTATGATTATACGTTTAAACGAGGATTTGTAATTTAAATCAAACTTAAATTTTTATGTAAGTACAGAACTTGATGGCGCGCCGTTTGTGTTTCGGACATTACTATCTATCATAATAGATTAAAATGCTCGCATATCAGGCTGTTTCATGTAATTTGTAAATGTTGTATTACAGTTTTATGAACTACAGTGGAATCTCAATAACTCGAACCTCGTTAAGTCGAAATCCTCAGTAAGTCGAAAAAAATTGGCATTCCCTTCCGATGAACCCCTAAATACGCGGTATCTCGAATTATTTAGACTTTGTAACTCGAACAAAATGTTATTTCCCTACGAAGTATTGATAATACATATTTATACTCTATAACTTGAATTTAAAAAGGAGACTCCGTAAGTCGTAGTTGGTAAAATATAATGACGTCTTATTTGGAATTCCCCGAAATAATAGCAATAAATTCCAAAATGAATATTCGAGTTCGGGGCTTCTAATCTATTGTTTTCGTCTTGTACACGTGCAATGAATGAATACATTCATGAAACTTTCTAAGTAACACAGCTGTGAACGTTATGTTTGTTTCTTGTGGACACAGTCATATGTATCTCGAAGTTCTTGTTAAGTCGAAAACTCGTTAACTCGATTTTTTTTGCATTTCCCTTGACATTCGAGTTATTGAGATTCCACTGTACTAGCTTTTGCACGTGGCTTCGTCCGCGTGCACGGAATGAATTCCTTCATTTTATACATCGACCGATTACGATAATCGATCATGATCCTGATCACTATCCCGGTCTTCAGTTTCGAGTGAAGTAGGTTTCAATTCTGATACCACTTTCGATCCCGGTCCCGCTGTCAGTTCGGATCTTTTCATGCTCCGGTTCGATAGATTCGTTTCCGGTCACGACCTTGCTTCTAATTTTGACCTCACGATTGATTATGATCTTCGTCCTTTTCTCGACTTCGAACCCACTGGGTCACGGCTTTTATTTTGCTCTTTGTCTCGTTGGCAATTGCGATTCTGTTACCGGTCACGATTCCATTTCGGACGAAGCGGAGGCAAAATATAGTGTCAATGTGATATTTATACTGTATATTACTTGGGGATAATATTTTTATTATATAAAACAATTTCTATGAGTAAAAGAATTTTTAAACTCTGTAATAATACAAATGTATAGATGAAGCCAAAGCGAAATGTTAATCTATAGTAATCAATGAGGTTTTTATTAATCGAATAATTTTTTGAGCATTGCTTTAATACTTTGGTTCAATAGTAAAGATACGCATACAACGTCAGATACGAATGTTAGTTTCCTTTTTCAGTAATGTTCTCATTTGCGAGTACAAAATATGGCCAGTTTAATAGTAATTTTAGTTTATGCAGTTTAAGTTAAGGAAAATAATAAAATACACACTCTCTTTTATACATTGCACAACTCCTCCCTCCCAACCTGATTGCAAAAGGCACATGGATTTATACATAACTTTTTAAAGTGGTAACTCGTTCCTTAAAAAGTTTCAAGTACAAAATTGAACTACACATTCAAGTACATAAAAACGACACACGCAACTGCATAAAAAATATTAATATGGCTATTAAAGAAATGATGGTTGATTTTTTATGTTCACCGTACGTCTTATGGAAATAATATAGAGAATTTATGCTATCATTACAGGTTTTGACATAATTGATTGATCACAGGCTTATAAATTAATTTTCATCAAGTTCGTACTTAAGTTATAAAAGAACATGTGAACAAACAGCCTATTATTTGCATTTACTTTATATTAATTTTCATCACGATCGATTAAATCGTTCTTCAGTTATAAAATAACATACATATATAGACAGATAGACAGTAGCCCATTACATATACAAAAAGTAGTATAAAGACATATTCTAACTAGACACCGATTTCCATCACGATCGGTGAAGCGGTTCTTAAGTTATAAAAGAATCTACATACTGACAGACAAAGAGTAGCCTACAATTTGCGCAATCGCATGTTTTGACACGGTCCAGCGGTTCTTAAGTGATAAATATACATATAAACCGACAGATCGACTAACAATAGCCTATCAATTGCGTAATCACATGTTCTAACTCTAAACCAATTTTCAGCAACATTCTTAAAAATTTTTTCATTTATAAATAGTTATAAGTTATAAATTTTATAAAAGAAGATGCAGACATATAGACGGATAGACAGACAGACCAACAGACCGAGATAGATAGGCAGACAAACCGTATCTTATCATTTGCGCAACAACATGATTTGACTGTACACTAATTTTCGTCAAGATTAGTTAAATCTTCATTAAGTTACGAAAAAACAAAGATAGACGGACAGCCTATCCTTTGCGCAATCACATTGGCTTATTGGATACTAATTTCCATAACGATCGGTGGAACAGTTCTTAAGTTATAAAAGACATACAGACAGATAAACAGACAGACATACAATAGCTTGTCATGTGTGCAGTCACACGTTATCACGGTATACCAGTTTTCATCACGATCGGTCAAGCCGTTCTCGAGTTTGACAAACAAACAGACACATGACTTTTAAAAGTGGTAGGAATTGGGGTCAGTTAGTAATAAAACGAATATCTATCACGAAATTTAAAAAAAAATGTATGTACAGACAGATGCTACAAATTTACTTAGTAGTATAGATATAGTATTTTGTGTCTTGAGCAAAAAAGAGCAAACATTGAGTAGTCTTTTTATGGTTATTCAATGTTTGGAATGGGTATTAATGTTAATGTAAATGTGATGTAAGATAGTAATAATGACTTATATCAAGTATAATCCTATTACTTGCAAAATAAATATAATTTTCTATTTAATTTCAATCCATTCGATATAAAACCGAAAGCGTTGAAAGGATTTGCTTGAATACGTGGACCAAAATTTTAACTAAACGCTAAGGATTTCTCGATAACAATTCACTCCTTTCAAAGTACTCATGAAGTTTGTAAGAAACAATATACGAAGTAGGTTACAAGGCACTGGCTTTACATTAATTAAAGTTTATTTTCTTTAGCAAAGAAAATAACTGGAGCCAGTAGTATGAAAATACTAATTGCATGTTCTAGTTTCTCTATTATATACTATAATAGGAAAGCTTATTTGAATGTTAAAAGTTAGCGTAGTGTTGCGTTTTAAACAACTTCGTCGTGTTAGCGATCTATCAAGCCAAATAATGGTTTAGAATGATAAAAAATATTGATTCGACGAGGAGATTTATGAGAATCAAATCAGTTTATAAATCTAAACAAACATTACCAATTTATTAACCACGACACAATACTATTGTGATATTAAACTATTTTTGATTTACCAGTGTATTCTAGGGAACGATAGTAATACGCATAATACTTCTTACATATTAAAAAAAATACAGATCAATTTATAGGAGTTCTTAATCGAGTTTGTTAAGCAATGAAGTCTTTTATTTTGGAAACAAACTACGTTTATTCGAGCTCCAATTTCGTGATTTGACTGTTTGTGACATCTTAATTATTAGACAAAAAATTGAAGTAATATTTAAAAAAAAAGCAGCCAAGAGCATGTCGGAGCATTCTCACTGTAAGGTTCCGAAGTTATATTAATACACAGAAATGCAGTACAGATGAAAAAACCACTTTGTTACACTTTTTTCCAAGTTTTCCGCAGAGAATAGGTACAAGTACTTTAGTCGCTTATAACTGGAGAAGCAAGTAGTTATGTCTATTATTACTCTTAAACTAGTGTACATTACAGTATACCAGCAAAAGAGCGTATTTTCATGGGACTTAAGTCTTTTTGTTGAGAAGCGCAGTTTTTCGGTAATAAATTAAGAATGGTATATCCGATAATGTTCAAAATAATTTTCGTTGAATTTATTTGTTAAGCGTTATATGTGTTATTTGTATATATTTTTGACTTTCGATTTAAGAAATAAAGGGGAGGGCACAATTTCTGTTATTTTCGAAGCGATTATTTCCGAAAATATTCAATTAATCGAAAAAATTGCTTAAAAACCTTAAAGTGTTTATGAAAGAACTGTCGAAATATGAGCAACACGTTGTCTTGAAAAAACTTTTTTCAATTTCTGTTACATCTATGGAGTGCCCCCCCTAGGCATATTCATTTTCGTTATTTAACTATCAAAGTAAATAGCGACTTATGCAAAACACCTATACTCTAAATTTTATCAATATATCTCTCGAAGTTCTTGAGTAAAATGGCAGTGACATACGAATGGCGGATGGACGGACACGAGTCAACTATAAGGGTTCCGTTTTTGCCATTTTGTCTCGGAACCTTTAAAACGACCGCAAGTCGTGTTGACTGACCCCTTTCAAAATATTTTTGTAAAGATTATCGATATGCAATATTTTTTATTGATGTAATTGCCTCAAAACCAAATGTCAATGAGATTTATATTATTGGTGTTCTATATCATGTTATTAAGGCGAAACTCAAACAACATTTTAAAGAAATAAAAGTACGACCCATTTTAGCCACTGAGCGCATCCGACGGTTAGCGTCAATTATTTTCGTATGTGGTATAGTGATGGAAAGAGTATGATAGAATTAAATAACCTAATTTAAAAACAGATAAAAGCTTCAAATGATTAAATATATAAAAAAAAGTCATTATAGATAATGTAAACATTAACCTATGTCCACGTAAAATAAAAATTTCATTTCATAAAATTAGAAAATACTTAGGTCTTTCTTTTTGCTAAAAGCGTTATTTCATTAGTGTCTTTTATTGATACAAAGTTTCATTTCACAGTGTATTATTTATTTCTAATTTTGATTATGAAACTTTGATTGTCTGTGATATTCGGGCTTTAATAAAAAAAAAAACATGATTCCTCGGTTAAAAGTAAGGAATTAAGAAAAATTCGTGACATTTGACAGAAAGTAGATCATGAAACCGTTCCTTCAACGGCTTTCGGTGTGATTAAAAGTTGCGATTTTCAGCAAACATATTCCGTTAAAATTTGGTTGCCTGTAAAGTCGGTATACGGGCGAAAGTTTTACGTGACAACGACTTTGAATGGTAAAATCATTTTAATGTGAATATTCATTCGTATAGTAGGAAGAAGGATGAAATAATAGTAACAATTTAAAACATTTATTTATACAAAGAATTATATTTAAAACATTAATTTATACAAAGAATCTCGCACTGAATTTCATATTAACAAAATTTTATTTTTTACCTTTACACATACATACGTATTTATATACAAATATACATACAATAACTTGCAATACATTTGCAAGCTATGCACTAATTCTCTAGTGCTGCGCGCGCGGCAGACCGATCATAGTTGAGTGGGAGAGAGACGCAAGGCATTCGGCGGGCCTCTCTCTCGTTCGGTGACTCATCGTTACGTTACCGAGCGTTACACCTTTTTCATAAGTGACTCCCAGCCGCAACCTAATTTAAGACGTTGTCACGTCAAAAATCCGATCCCCTGCCGACGGCCGGAGCTCCGATCGCGGGTGGGCGGGTGCCGGCTCTTAAATAAATTATACAAATTGCTACAGTTGTCGGCGGAGAATTCTCTGCTCTTGTTGAACTCCGCTCGGCGATCTTTGTGTTTAATGTTTGAATGAGACGGACATTTTCATTTTTATAAATGAAATTACGAAAGGTTATATGGAGGAGGGCGAGAAATACGCGTCCCTTTTTCCTTAGAGTTTTATGCGATTACGGCTGGGAATGTTAATTAATAAGGCGAGAATAATTAAGCATACAAATGCTTCTAAAGTGTCTCCCATTAGCAGAATTATGCTTTTTTTTATATAGTTCAAATTTACCTTTAGGCATTTCCATAAATAAAACGTTGTCAAAACTTAAATAGCAAAAAATTCAGATGTGATTTTAATATGAAACACATTAAATATATAGTGTCATTAAAATTTGATGTTTACCGACATTAAAGAATTTTGTGTGGGAGTGAGTTGCGAAATAACATTAAAATGAGATTCTTGAAATAATTTAAAAATCAGGCCAAGTGTGAATAGGAAAATATAATATTCAAACATAAGTTGGTTTGGGTTGTCAGTAGTTTACAAATTGGGGGTTTGATTAAAGATAAATAGTTTTTTTTTCCAATTGTGAATATATGAATCTTCGTTTTCGTAAGATTTTCTAACATTTTGTATTATCTACCAAAATGGCGGTCGGTCACTGTTATATAAGGTGGATGGTGACGACATACAATCGAGTAACGTCGGAGAAAAGGCTATTCTGACAATATGCCGTTCGCCCAAATCGGTACAACGGTTGAGGTTAAAGAGCGTAATGTTCGCAAATGGATTTATGTAAGGTAATTTCGGCCACACAAGGCCGCTCTAAGGAAATTATTTCAGGGGGTCGAGCTCTGAAATAGAAACAATAAGTGTAGGTGCAGAATGATCAAGCAACGGTTTGCTAAGGCGTTTCCGGGTAGGTTCGATACCCAAAACCACATCTGCTCTGGCCTTGCGGTCACGGAGTAAACAGTCAACTCACACTTTCTACAGGTATATTTATAGAATTTATTATTACGAAGAACTTATTTATGGTGTAATGTCTCTTACTGTACGTGTCGCTGAACCGTGAGGCAATACAACATGGTAGTAAGATGCACCATTTGGGGTCTCTGTCGCACCTACGACGTCTGTGAAAAGTTCTAGTGACATTTAATGTTGGCATAAAGATAAAAACAGTGTAGAAGAAAGAAATAAAAGTACGAAATCATTGAGTAATTTCGTATTGTCCGACAAAAAATATTGATGAATTAATAAAATAAAAATACATAATTTATGACAGGCTATTAATATTTCATTTATAGTGGTAATTAACATTTGTTTGTGTCGTACTTGAATTAGTCATTGTCAGTCGCATTGATAAGAGTGTGTTCACTTAAATGTTTTTTTCCAACTAGAAACGCATTCGAGTCATCTTACGAACGCGTCATTATCCACATCGAAGGAAAAAGTAAGGTATTTATCGATAAGCAGCGTACCGCCCATGCGTGTCTCTGAGGCACATACGTTTTATTACCTCGCGGGCAATGAACCTTTAAAACTAGCATACTCTGTTAATATACCGGGAGGATGCCAGACACAGCCCTTACTGTCTCATGAACAAGCCCAAATTCACTTAGCAGCCCATGGAAAGAGTTATGCTTGGCTTTTTTTTGTAGGATAAAAACGAAACTAAGAAATCTATAAGTTGAAGTCATCGATTCATAGAATCAATCGATTAAAATGGCAATGGGCAGACTCGTAGACCCGCTATGCAGCCGGGACAGAAGAGTTCACGAGTGGCAGCCACGAATTGGACTTAATTGATTGGACTTGAATTAAAGTAGGACGGTCTTCCACGAGGTGGACCGACGACCAGGTCAAGATCACAGGCCACCAGTTGGGGACAAGTGAGAGGCTTCTGTCCAGCATTCGACGTTTCATTGTTGCAACGATCTATGCTAATATAGTATAGATACAAAACTATTGGTATTGTATACAACCTTTTTCAAAATATGTCCCAGAGTGTCACGTTTAAAACGTTTAAAACGCAAAACAACGCTGTTCTATAATAGAGCTGTGATACGAATTCAACCGATTCTTACAATCCGTATATCGCGTTCGGGCTGCAAATTATGATTTATAGCTATAAATATCCGCTCCCACTCGTGTCGCGCGCGGCTGATGAATTTCAAGCAGCTGAAAATAGATAGGCCAAAGTGTAACAAGTGTTGCCAAGTTTCTTTTCGGCAACTTTCACAATAAATGACTACACAAAACACTTTCGAACTTGCATATCATTTAAATTCAGCTAAGTGAAAACAAGTAGATGCTAAGTTAATCTAATACCTTACAGGAAGGTGAAGTACTGAAATTTAAGTTCATACATAAATTAAAAAAAAAAACACTTATAAAAACACGTTAAAAATTGAATTTATTATTATTAGTGCATATCTTCATATGCGGCTTAATATTTTGCTTAATTATTGCGATCGACATTAATATCGATCGCTTTCGTTAAGTATGAAATAACAGAATGCAACTGCATTGAGCGCGGTATCTCGATCGTCCGCCATGTCATCGTTGTCGACTGAGGTAATGAATCTTATGCGCACAAACAGATTATAGCGATTAAGCCGACTATCACGATGTTATGCGCCGGTATGAGCCGTCAGTTATTGAGAGGTAGTGAAGAGGCCTTGTGCACGCCACTCACGTCCGCATGTTATCAGAATATGTATGTGGAATACCATTCCAAAGCATCTACTTGATTTGGACTTAAAATTAAACTGTGCGATTTCATTAAAAATCGAGATAGGAGCCATAGAGCATGTTATCCGTGGCTAAATTCAATTTCGTCATATACACCTACACGATGTTGTCTCGGCGAAGGTGGGATTTTAAACAATTTTACAAATACAAAATGGACGTGCTTTGCTTAATAACCGTCGTATCAGCTTTTATTTCATTTTATTTCGGAGAAATGTTCTCCCAGAATGCCTAATTTTAGTCAGATTAAGAGGCTCATACCGTTCGACCATTGTCACTTGACGACTCGAAGAAGACGACGAGGGCGCACGCGTGGGGATAAGCGATAGAACCTCGCTCCTCTTGTATCACTGAGTAATTTTGTAAAAATCGTGAGACAGAATTTGAGGAATCTATGTATTTATTAGAATTAACAATTTCTAACATTAGAATCGAGAGCTTGACCGGAATCGGTATGAACGCCTTCATCGAGATTGGATTAAGAATTAAAATTGGGACCGCGATCGGGATCGAGAAAGGGATTGCCATTGAAATCTTGTCTTCCTCATGGGCCGATATACAAGGTGAAGGAATTCATATCATGTCTATGCAAACCTAGTCGATGTACATAGTGTGTTTTTTATGATATGATTGATTTGCATGGTTATCGTATATCAGTTTTTGTTTACATGTGTATGTTTATAGAAGCCCCTATGAAGATTCAACAACAGAACTGATGCGTTGTCGATTCAATGAATTGATGCTTAACGCTATCGTTCACTTCCCCGGCACACGTTACGTATCGTATACACGTCTGGGTCATCCTGTAGGATGGTCATTTACGCCTTTACGACAAAGCTCCAGCGAACATAAATTTAACAAAGTCTCTGAAAGCATTTTCCGCTGCCTGCCGGGAAGTTTCTTTTTCCTTAAGGAATTTGCCCTTATTTCTAAATAGATAGCAGATGATTTGCGTTACCTCTATTGAATACGGAGGATGACCGATGATTTCTAACTGCACTTCCTGTATGTACTTTTAAAATAGTTTTGTATATTCTCGCTAAGAAAAGTCCATATCGATATTTCACCAGATGTCGACGTTTTGAGGCCCTAGAAAGCTTTTCCAACCATTTTCAGAATTACGTAAGTGTGTGTGTGCGGGCGTGCGCATATGTGTGTGTCTTTGTGTCAGAGTGCCAATGTTAACCTTGAATATCTTTTGAAGTAATAGATGGATTTGAATCGAGTTTACGGCATTCGAAAGAAAAGTTCAGTCAAGAATTAAAATTTTTGAAAAGTTGATTCATTGATTACCTAGATTTTGAGATATCTCAAAAAGAAAATTAGAAAAATATGTTTTTTTGTAATAATTTTAATACTATTCTCTTAATAAATTCCGAAATCTAATTAGTTTTGATATTAATATATAACAATAAAATAAAAGTATAAATATAATTAAAAAACTTAATAAAACTACGTTGAAAGCTGTAAACTTGGTCGATATTAGTTCATTTCGTTGAGAAATATTGTGAACGAACAATTCTTATAAACGTATTTGTTTTTGAATATTTTATTGATTTTATAATATAAGAAAATATAAATTTGTCGAAAAGAAAACAGTAACATTTGTTATATTAAAACGTTTTTAGGTTTTAAGGAATTTTTCTGATTAAGTCAATAATTTCAGAAATAACCGCTTCGAAAGTAACAGAAATTGTCCCCCTTTATTTTCTAAACCATATGACCAAAATATGCTAAAAGAACGTTTTGATGTTATTTTTTCATATTTTGTGTTTCGAAGAAATAAAATTAGTTTAAAATGTTACAAGATATTTTTCGATAATCTCCGCAGTTTCGATATCGATTCCGACATCGATCCCGATCCGAACACTGTTTTTTGGTCCCGTTTCTAATGACAGTCTCCGTCGCGGGCGTGGTTCCCGTTGTGAGCTAAATCCAATTGTGATCCTACAAAAAAGATTTGACTTGAATGTATCAGTATAAAACTATGGGCAACATAGCAGATCTCTACATTTACGCCAGATCACTATTTTTATGTGGCAAATGACTTTGGGTTACGAAGGATTAGTTTATAGGGTTCCGTAACCAATGTCGAAAACGGAACCTTTATAGTCTTGTCATATCCGTCGATCCGTATGTCACAGGCATTTTACTCAAAACGCACATGATGTATATTGATAAAATTTGGAGTGTAGATGTTTTGGATAAGCCGCTATTTAATTCGGTAGTTAAATAATAAATATAAATATTTCTAGAGGGGGCACTCCACACATATAACAAAAGCAGATAAAAATTTTTTTTTTAGTAAACATCAATGTGTGGCAAATATTTCAACAGTTCTTTTAAAACACTTTAAGGTTTTTATACATTTTTTTTATTAAGTGAATATTTTTGTAAATAATCGCTCCGAAAGTAGCATAAGTTTTAATCCCTCCACTTTATTTTTTAAACCGCACGTCCAAAAGAATATGAACAAAAATTATAAAGGTTACGCTCAATAAATATATTCAAAGAAAATTATTTTCAACATGATCGGATATACTGTTTTTGAGTTGTTGTTGAAAAACTATGCTTCCCTACAAAAGGACGTAAGTGCCATAAAAATTTTTGGTTTACACTAGCTTAATAGTAATAGTCGATAAACCTACTTGCCTTTCTAGTTATATTAAAGCAACTAAAGTGGTTGTAACTTTTCTCTGCGGAAAACTCGGAAAAAAAGTGTAACGAAGTACACTTGTTGTTACAAATGTAAGTTTTGACCAGTGTTTTTATTATTGAATTCATTAGTACATTAGCTAAGTGAATAATTTGTTGTCGATTGATAAATGGTCAAAAGTAATTTGGTTGTACCGCCAACCGAAACTAATGATTTATATCACATAGATGAGTCGAATAATACGACATGCGCTCTGTGGGTTTCCTTTAAAGAGGCAAGAACAGCAATGAATTCTTTTATAAATTTTATAAGGCAAACCAGTAACTCGGCAGAACAAGAATTTTCTGCTCTTTATACTTTAGACAATGCTATAGATTATGAATTATCTAAAGCAAAATAAAATTACTGCTTTTTTGTAATGTATGTAGGTATATACGTTTTTATTTTAAGGATGTTTTGAAATAATGTTAATTTATAATAAATATGTATGTATGGATATGTTTGTTATCTCTGTAGTTTGAATTTTTATTTATTTCATTCTTCTAAGCAAAATTAGTTAGAATGAATCTTAACCTCTACAAATCAAATCAAAAACCTAGAAAGTCGAAATGTTTTGGCATCTTTCTTGACGTTCGACTTAAAGAGGTTCGATTGTATATTGCCATAATTTTGTATATACTTAAAATACATATATTTTATTTTTAAATTCTTTCATTTTCGAATCTTACCAGTCCGTCAGTACCTAATAGTTCAAGTTAAAGGGGTTACTACAATAAAATGAAAATTTATCAATAATTATTAAACTCTCTTAATGCATTGTATTAAATTTAATATATTTCGTTTGAAATTTATTTTTATTTATGTAATTTCGGTTGTATAAAGCCTTTGAAACTAATATTTCGCTCACATATAAATAAGACGAATTGAGCCAAAATTATAAAATTTGAAGTTTCATAGTAAAACGAATGTATAACGTAAAAAATAGATAAAACTATACAGCGCCTCGATCATCATGATTAAGGGAGAATCATGACGGAGGTTAAGTGATCATTGTTTCTCTACATATAAGAGGTTGCGACAGATTGCTACTAGTAAACTGGCGAGACTCAGTAATGCACTCCACGTTATTCTACGGAAGGTCACTAAATACTTCGCTATGCAACTTAAAGAGAACACGTCAAAAGCTTCGCATTAGAATATAATGGAATGGTGAGAATTGTGTCCATTTTCAAGACGTACGTTCCCCACGTGCTGCACTACCCGACCGTGTAATGTTGCAAGCTCAGGAGCGGTGCACCTTGGGGGTGAACTGACATTATTAGAATAGATGCTAGAAAATTAACAGCGATACTTATGTGAAAAGTACGTGCTAATTAAATTGTAAAATGTTTAAATATTTCATGAACTTACTGACTTCGCATACGAACAGAAATTAATTTTCAAAGATTATTTACATCGAACTATCGTTATACTTATCCTATTTAAAGTTCTTATTAAGCTATTGCATAGCTTTTATCGCGGGCTTTGAGCGCGGCGACTGAATCACGAAATTCCGTAATGAAAATAAAACCTAACACCCCCCACTCTGCCTACCATGTAGCTCGGCCGAGCGTTCGCTTAACACGTATGTATATGGTGCGACTGTGCAAAGCTCGCACGGATCGAGACGAGCTGCTCCGAAATCGGATGAAAACGTAAGCAGCTGTTTGTGAGAAAGTATATAGGTGTATAGGTATCTATCATATCTTTATAATGCCAACACTCAACGCAAGTGCCTCGTAAGTATACATGTAGGTATATATGTACACATAGGTGTACCTATGTACAACAGTAAATAGCAGTTGCTGGTGAATAGCTATACACGTAAAATTTGTGTATGAAGTGTTTTAAATATGAATAAACAAAGTGCATTTATTAATGGAGAAAGTGATGAAAAACTTGAATTAATATCAAAGAAAAAAAAATACTGCATAAATAAATAAATAATTATAATTGCATAAGTTGATAAAAAATGCTATGCAATAGCTTTATTTGTTAAATCCGTTAATAAAATTATAATTAAACTGGTATTTTGACGAATAAAAATGGACGGTTTTGCAAGAAAACTGTCTACGTTTTTACGAACGTTTGACATTTTTAAAAGTATAATGAAACGTGTGTAACATTTATACGACTGTGATGATAGTATTCACAAAAAGGATCCTTGATTTTTTTTTGACATTAACGATAATTACGAGTTATTCACTAATTGAAGAAACGTTATTAATTAATGCGTAATTTCGTCGTGTTCTTTGTTAAGCTCCATAGCATTTTTACAAGTAGGTACGATAAAGGACGCCATAATTTACTTAATTAAGATTGACAGTTTCACAACACGCGCTCGCTGCGCGCCCGTTTTAATTGGTTAACCGGTGAAAACTTGAATCTACACCGCTTTGAACTAGTTTACGTGGTTCCTATGTAATGCGCGTTAACGTGTTTTGGTTTGTTCTGCAATGTGAGTTAAAATTAGGCAGTGAAACTACCGATGTTCTTATTCTATCCATTATGAAAGCGACATTCGTCACGTGTTTTTTGAAAACGAGATAAAGAAATATTTCAAGTTAATTAAGCTTGGTTTGAAAGCTTTCATTACATTTACGATGAGCTTAATTAATTTAGTATTTCATAAGTTATCGCGAGAAAATTGAAGATTTTAGAAAAGCGTGTCTTTTATGAGATGTAGAAGTTTAGAGGTTATAGAAAACTATTCTGTCTGCATATATTTGTGTGCGTGTGTATATACGCGTGTTTTATTGTGTGTACGTGCTTACCTTTACGCATGACATTATTAATGGAATACCAAATTTGAAAAGATATTACAACACAGTACAAGTGTATTTTTTTAAAAACGATCGTTGTTAAATTTTAATGCAAGTGAGCCCAGCTAAACAGGTGGTGAATATTGCTTTTAAATAAATTAGTTTTTAAAAATTAAGTTAGTCAAATGTAACTTATGTTATCGTGAATGCGATAATATATAAAAAAAGTAGGATAAAAATTCGCTTTACGTAATTTTAGGTAGGGAAAAAGTTTTTTCGTATTTCATAAATTAAGTTGCAGTAAAATCTCTTTGAATTTGCTGTTTGTATCTACCTAGCAAAACTAGCTTACCATATACTATTAAAAAGATACATAAAAAAAAAAAGGTGTCCCTCCTATTGTTTTTATTGTTTTTCTATCCACTAATATGAGTGAATCTAACATAGAAATTCGATTCATTTTGAAGTTTGATTACAAAAAATGAAAAGATATTTCACAAGCCGCGAAATAGTCCGGTAATATTCATGTCGAAGATGAACCTCGCTCTACCTGTTACAGATAAAGTCGATGCCATTCTGGTAGAAGTAGAGCAAGATCGGTATATTAATTCTTACGATATAGCTGAAAAGCTGGGGATTAACTACAAAACAATTTTAATCCATTTGGAAAAAGCCAGATATATATATATAAAAAACGATAGTTGGGTTCCGCACGAGCTCACTGAAAGAAATTTAATAAAACGTATATTCATTTGCGATTCTCTATTGAAACGTAATGAAAACGAATCATTTTTGGAAAAAATTGATTACTGGTCATGAAAACCTGTGACAGAAACGTGTGAAAAAGATCATAATCAGAAGGCAAACAAGATCCACAGACTATAGAGAAACCCGGATTAACTTGCAATAAGTCGATGCTATCTGTATGGTTGGATTGGAAGGGCATTATTCATTATGAGCTATTACAGCTGGGACTTACTATCAGTTAGGATCTCTATAGCTAACAGCCGATGAGACTCAAGCAAGAAGTGTAGAAAAAATGGCTGGAATTGATCAACAGAAAGTTTTGCACCATGATAATGTCAGACCACACAAACTTTTAGCCACTCACAAAATATTGAAAGAGTTTGGTTGGGAAGTTTTAATGCATCCACCATATAGCCGTGACCTTGCGCTCTCCGTTTTTTACCTGTTTCGGTCTCTTCAAAATTCTTTAAGTAGTATTAGGGTAACATTAAGAGAGGACTTTCAAAACTACTTAAAGCAATGTTTTGATCAGAAGTCCCAAAATTTCTGCAGCAATGGGATTATGTCACTACTTATAAATGGCAATAATTTGTTGAACAAAATGGCGATGTATAAATTATAATTAAATGTACATAAAATATGATGAAAAAAATAACTTGACTTTGTATAAAATACGAAAATACGTTTTCTCCGATCGTATGTTATTGATTATTAAAAGATTAATAAGCTTTTAAAAAATATTGAAAAGAATTGTTGATAGACAAATTTTTCAAATCGATTATTCATCAGACATCATCGTTTAAACATTGTAGAAAACCGTTTTGAGTATTACTTAATATAAGCAATTTTTGCACAATCTATGTTTTTTTTTTTAATTTATGTGTATAATATTATTTCTCTTTTATGTATAATATTATAATATTTTTGTTATCATACTAAATATCAAAACATGTGCCTGTAAAAATTTCATCATAATAATCGATGAGAAAATGACAGAGTTATAAGGCTTTCATACTTGATCCAGGCGTGATGAAATTGAAGTGTTCCGTTTTTCTTTTCGGCTACGGAACACTCAAAATACTTTTTTTTAAAATATTATCATTGCTGTTAATTTAATATACCTACTCATGTATACAAAATAACAAAAGTGTTAGGCATCTTATTTTCTAGGAATGAAAAACGTGGCGACAATGACTTGATTATCATTAGGTAAACGATCAATACATAAGATTAAATCCCTTATTAAAATGCACTTATTTCTTTATTATTTTTAAATAATTTCTTATTGTTACATACTGTCCAATGGAAATTAGGATATAACTAATTGACCTTCTTTCTATTTATGAAAACAATTTGACGGGAGAAGCTCAAAATCCTATCCAAGACCAGAGTGGGGCGGCAGATACTATACAGTGCTTTGAACATGGATGCAACTAAACCACTGTACTACACGATATTAAGCCCCATGTATTCATGGTAGGCGTGGTGTCGAGTCTGTGGTACTTATTACTTTATTCGATCGGGTCCTAATTCAGTTCGAACGTGCATGTCGAGAGAGTTGGACGTATTTCTTTTTGTTGTGCCGTCGACACTACCGACATTCCAAAAAAAGTTGTCCCTTGCCACAAACAGGGCATGTCTTTACATATATCTATCGGGCACAATAAAACTAGCTTTTCTTTGTTGCACGACATGGTTGTTATACAAAATGGTTGTGTAACGTATACTCACAAGCGTTCTGCATGCTCGCTCCTTGCGTAGACCAATTTTGTAAACTTGAAACTCTCTAGCCACGACCTATGACTTATTGCATTGCCCGATTGGCAGAGCCCTTAAGCAGCTATGAAGATCGGTTCGACCCGATCGCTCTAAATTGGGATCCTTAGCTCCCTAAGTCTTATTACACCGCCGTCCGTTAGGGTAAGGGATCCTTTAAATTGGGTAACGTAATATCTCTTTAACTACTATCTACTCTATGCAATAGGAATGTGCTCGAGGAATTTATTAGATATGTGCAACCCAACTTGTAGTGTATGATAAAGATTAGGAGGTTTATTTTTAAGGAAACAATATGATAGATTTCTATCCGCTTCAAGTGTGACCGTAAAGCCACAAAATGTATAAACTAAAAGAGGCTGTTTAAAGTGTTATTATTCCAAATGCGAATGGTACTTAGTGATCATAAAGAAATTACTAATTAAATTTTCTCAATTTTTTTCAACCACAAAATTGTCAGGTTTTGATTTTATACAAACAAACATTAGTTATTCTCGTTAGTTTCTCATTTTTTTACCGAAACCTGACAATAGATGGCGTTTTAAGTTTTTTTAATAGTAAATATAGATATGGTTAAATTTGTTTTGCAAGAAAGAGGAGAACGAAAGGGTGATAAAGAATCACGAGGAAGATGGGGAGAAGAATATGAAGTGAGCGGTTGAGAGTGAAAGAAAGAGAAAAAGAGCATGACGAAAAGGGAGAGGGATTGATATCGGGAATAGCATCGAAATCAGTATTGGTAATGGGATGAGGATTAGGTATAGAACGAGTTTCGATAAAGATCAAAATCTGGATCAAGATTCCATTTTACGCGGGTGGAGCCACAGGCAAAAGGTAGTTCGTAATAATTCTGTAATTAGAAAGATGTCGTAAAAATTTACAACTTTGTTTTGGCTGCTTCACTTTATGTTCAAGCTTACAATTTTTTAAATACAACATCGAAATAAAAACAAATGACAGCTACAATACCAATAACAAATAACTTAAATTTTAAAAGATGGTGGTTGGTGTAATTCGTATTAAAATATCGTTCCGCCACATGTATAATGCAATTATATCTTTTTATATGTATACTTTATGTATTTAAATATTATCATATACTTTGTTTTTAATTTACTTTATATTTTTCATCGAATTTATAAAAGGAAGAGGTTCTATGTTCTTCTGTAATGTTTTTATGTATGTTCAGCGATAATTTACTCAATTGTGGACTCCCAAATCCAAATTGTATACTCCCGAGGTGGTACCATTGTCACCAAATCAGGGTCTGATGATGGGATCCCAAAGAAATTTTCCCTGAGGGGATACCTTCAAATATTATAGGCACGTATAGCCTGTTTAGAGCACTTTTTTTAGTTATTCAAGTTTTGCGTCCAGTAATTACCATCTCATGCTGTTGAGCTGATGATGGAAACCATAACTTTCTTTGATGCTTAGGAGTTAAGAGATATACTGACACTTGTCGCCAGAACCTATTCTTCAATGGCTTTTGATAAAATCTAGTACATACAAAATTAAAATTAATTAGTTATTAATCTATCAACGTATTTTCATTCGTTTGATATCATTCCAATGTGACAATCTTACGAGGAACACTGGAACTGTTAACCGATAACAATATAAATAGGGTGAATTAATTTAATGTGGAATTGAATGAAAATGTGAACTATATGAACTGTAGAAAGTTTATATAATAAATAATAAGAATAATTTGGTACTTCAAGCAGAAATGTAACGAGTGGTTTATAAATTAGGGATCGCCTCTGCTTTTCCACTTGATCCGTACAAAATGAAAAAAGGTGACTTTATAAAATAAAGTAAAAGAACGTATAATAAAGATATTAATTATTAGACACGTTTCTCATTAGAAACGTTAGATATTGAGTCAAAAAGAAAATCTTCTAATGAGACACGCTTCGACTGATTTATCTTTAGCAAGAACCGACTCCAAAAACAACTAACTAGTTGTTACTGAAGTTTTTTTTGATCTATTATTGAAATAGATTTTCGAATGTTTTTTTCTAAATTTATTTTATTTAATTCAATCAAGTAATCTTAGAAACCATCAAAATAAGCTTTAAAAATATGTGGCTATTTCTCGCCACTTTCCCACAACACATTCTGGTCTTTCATTATCGGGTTACACTCAGCCTCTAGATATTAGTATGTAAAAATCTTGACTTACTAGAACACAGAACGCGTTTGTAATTACAAACCTATTACTCGTTTTATTTATTATACATAAATATATGATATTAACTTCAAATTCCTAAATGTAGTGGATGAATACATAGAATTATAGGAGTATACTTATGGATAATTGTCTTAAAGTTATAAATGATATGAAATTTCGTAATTTTCGTGTCTTTCAATACTGTGTAACGGCCAAATCAATATTTAGTAAATTTAATGCTGAAACTTCGGATAATCTGAAGATACTATGAGTTACTAAGTGTAGAACTTGTAACATCTCCCGAAAAGTTAATTTCAGACGATACTTCATTAAGAATATGTTTGTATTTTGCTTGCCAAGTTTCTTTCAGATTGTTTAGCGTTAAAAAACATCTCTCGTTTGCATCTACGGGCGCTCGTCTTAAATAAAATGTCCTAAAATTTCATTTAAGATTTTTATCTCGGGTTATAAGTTATACAGTTAATGTGTCAATTTCAAGTCCTTATCTCGTTTCGTTTAATAGCTATAGAAAACTCTGCCAGGACAAATTCACCACGAAATTTACGTTCCGATTGGCTGGCGAACCCCTAAAATTGGTGCGTTACTCGAGAACATTAAAAACAAAGGTACTTCACGTCCCAAAGTACAGCTCGTTCCGATTTAGGCACGAACGCGGCCGGCCGGTGGATGAATGTAATTGCAGACGACGAAATAAAGATTTCGCCGAAAATAAACGACGACAGCTTGATTGATGCCCCTTATAATAACCTCAGAGTGAATATTTTATTTAGTGAATTGAACGCCGTGCGTGACGCGGTGACGTCCGCCATTAAGTATTTCGGGAGTCGGCTAATCGTTAATTCTTAACTTTTCAGGAACTCGGCGCCCGCTGGCGGCGGTCACGCAGATACCATTAAATTGTTTCATAAAAAAAAATACTCTACTCCCTATAAGCTTTTTCGTGAAGTTGTTGATATCCGTTATACGATCGTAGGTGCCGCTTTTTTTATTTATTTCGTCATCGTTTTAAATTGCGAATCGACGTTGTTTAAGGACGTGACAGTCGTATATCAATTAGGTACTAAACGTTTGCCCGTGGCTTTTTCTGTGTGTGCACAAAATAAATCTTTTGTATTGGACCACCCCGAACTTCTCATCTTGCTATAGATTAACATCTCGAGCTTGGTCTTTTTATCGATCGATAACACTAAAACATTATTTCTTTATTATCAACATTTTTTAAGTGACCTTCGTGTTTCTTCCTAGTTAGTCATTACTTTTTTCATATTCATGATTTCCGAGCTAAAATTTTAGTTAAATCATAGAACCTTTTTGCTATTTGCAAACACCTTATTCTTTGATGTTTAATAAAGTACATTTGTTAAATTAAGAGCAAATACACACACATGTTATAATTACAATGTCATATTAATAAACCCAATGTTATACCGCTGTCATATCTTCTGCCATTGATGTCTGTACTCTGTGTACATTTATCTTGATTTCACCACAAGAGTGAACTTAGTCGATATATCTTTTTTTGGCTAATTTACAGTTGACTTCATAATATCGCTTCATATATAATGGTGAACGTGGCCATATTAAAATTTCCCTATCATATCAGTCCCCTAACATACACAAAGCAGTAGATCACATATAATAGAATGTTATAAAATATTCATTTTTATAAATTATACTTAGCGTGCCATATTTCAAAGAATGGAAAAAAAAGAAAAAGGTTATATAATGTTTTTTTTATAGAAATTAGTACGATGTAAAATAAAAAGATTTCGTAATCAACTACGTTATTCCTGAGGGAAGTCGTGACCTTATCGCAAGGTTACGCGCAGGTAAGCATTTTGGGGGAAGTAAATTACGTGCAAAATAAGAAAATCAGGGGCGCATCGGGACCGCGAAGATAATATGTATATATTACTCAGTGGCAGGCGGGGCATGCTCTGTGACAAAAAAGCTATTGGAATATATGGATAGTGCCTTCATTATTAACACGCTTATACTAGCTTCACCTGTATGTATGTATGTATTTCTGTTTGTTTCTAACCGACTCCTTTGGACTCGATTTTGATCCACTTTGGACGATCAGATTTCATTTAAACTTTGTAGATTCATCAAGGACCGATTGTAATACAATAATTTCATGTATTGAAAAATAAAGTTTTGAAAAAAATTTAATTTCTGAAATTTTGAAAAATTCGAAGTTCTAAATTTGAAATAAAATTTAGTTACTTGAAATATTATATAATTTAACAATTTTGAAAACCACCGAAATTTTGAAATTACATAAAAATAATAATGATATAATGCGCAGGTATTACGCTCCCTGACTCTTTCTTCTTCGCCGCGTAATAAAAAATAATTCTTCGATAAGGGGTGCTCGATAAATCAGTTCTCGAAAATATTCGATTGGTGCGATAAGTTCAATGGTACGAAAGACGTGGCACAGAGCGACCCAAGTTTTTTTTACAATAATACTAATATTTTTCGTTCATTATTTTATTCTTCAATATCAAGAATTATTTTTCACTTTTTAATTCGATTTATGATTAAACCGTGGTTTTTTAGTTTTTTTTTTCAGTATTTAGAATTTTTCGTCACGCTCATTAATTGTTTATTCGAATTCAGTCATACTATTTGACCGTAGATAAATCTTTTATTTGGATAAAATGGAAGGAAGTCTATTTTGTCTTTTTTTTTAAATGGGGAAACCTCATGGATATTCGAGGCCTGGATATCTGGACGCGGGGACGGTCAACTGAATCACGTCGGACACTAAAATGCAATGGCATCCTTCTCGCAGCCATGTGTACCTTTTATGCCCACAATACAGAAAAACATTTATTTTGATATTATTTACAATTTAAAATATTATACTATCAGTTACCTGTTTTCCTTTATTCTATTACGAAATAGTGAATCAGAATCAGAAACTTAATCTCTTGACAGAGTATTGGGATGACTTATAATGCGAAGCATTTGGGAGTGCTTTTTTATCTTTATCTATTTCGTTATTAACAAATTCGCGAACACCATTAATCTGACTTTCTATTTTTACCTTTATCCTCTTGTATTATTCTTTTTAAATTCTTAGCGATAGACGCAGGTCATAGAATAGTAGCGACTAATATGTGTACATAGTACGCACATATTTTTTTTGTTTTTCATAGATTTTTAGAATTCTATGTAGTATCGATTTTCTGACATAATGATTCTGATATGATTATCTTACATAACTCGCCAAAGCTGTTATTATCTAAGTATGTATTTAGAAAGTTTCATTCGTAATTTGAAAATGCCCTCATTTATACTTTACTTTTGAAGTACATATATCATTTTCAATTTACATTTTTTTATATCTAATATTCAAGGCATAAATAAACTTATCAAAATGTCTAGTAATTGTGCAATGTCAATAGTTATTTTATAATATACTTTTTTTTTATACTGAAATAATGTGCTTTTCATGTAATACATGGTTCTACGGACGAGACGATAAGCGAAATAACTACTTTATGAATATAGCTAAATTATATCTTCGTAAGTTTAGTCGCATTGTAATAGTAAATATATTGATGAAGCATATAAGGCAGAACATTAGCGTAGATAATATATAGATTGGTATAGCTTCATTATAGAACGTTATCGTACGAAAAATGTAGTGTTGTATAGTATATCGCTCACATAGTGATGTATATAATATATTATGTGAGTTATAGGCGAGCGTGGTCGTAATAGGCCGTGCACATAATTGTAATAATATGTCGAGATACCCACCTTGTGGCATCCATAGGACAATCATGCGCTGACTGCATCCCATGCCGATCGGGCGTGATAGACGAAGTCCTCAAAGCCGTTATATATTGGGGCTATGGACAACCGTCAACCAAAATGTTGCTCCGGGGTTTTTTTGGGTCGTGAAAGTCGGACACACCGTACGTACGCACGCGGGTGCGTGGCAGCTCATTAGGTTTTTTTTCCCCCTCAACCCGCAAGGAGAAAACTAAAAAAAATATGACGTTTTCAAGTCGCGTTAACCCGAAAGGTTTCAACGACATTTTGCGTCATTGGTACGTGTGCCTTCTGGCTTAAGTTGAAGCCAAAAGAGCGTTAAGCTATAACAAGGTAGAATTAGTCTCAGGGGGTTTTTAGTCCGCGAGAGTCGGACACACCCCGTGTGACCTGGGCACACGGTCGGCCCATAATGAGTTTTTGCCCTCCTTCCCCTTGGCACGGGGAGAAATAAAAAAAAAAACGGCCTAATTGTCAGTTCGAGTGCAGCGGCCGACGGAAGAAGAATAATGTATTCGTAAAACTAGGCTTGCTGTACTTTTACCAATTTTTACACTCCTTCACTGCTATTGACTTTTTATTTTTAACTATAATTTTTTAATTTTCAGTATGATAGGTATTGTGGTATAGAAATAGAATAGGTACTGTTTATTTGATTAAAGAAAAGAAACAGATATTAGATAATGTTTATTGAATAAATAAACAATTATTCAATTGTTCAATTGTTTATTTATTGAATGTGCTTCAAGAAATACGTTAACAATTATTTCATGTAGTATTGAATTTGATGTTTTCTTTTAATTAGAATTCAAATTTTTGAATTTGCATAAAATCGATTGAAGTAATCATAATGTCAGCAATTTGTCTAACAGGGAACATATATATAATTACTGAAGCGACAGTAGGGAAATTATAAAACAACATACATCAAAGACAATTTAGTAGCACCTAATTTATTTCATTTGATGTTTTTAAGATATTTTGGGAAAGGAGAAAATTAATTATTCCACTTTTTAGTATTAGGTATTGAATTAGATAAATAATTGGACTGTGTTATACAAAAAAAATATATAGATAACGACGAAAACGTTTTAGAACAGGCAGTTAAATTAATTTGAAGAATTATTTGTTGCTCGACAATTTTTATATTACAGTATTATATGAATAGGGATATAATTTATGTTACTATCGCTCTCTTTCTCTCTTTGTCTTTTTATATATATAAGATAGAATTTGAGAAAAAATATATATATATATGATATAAAAACATAAAAAAAAAAATTTGGTAACACTTGCCCGTTGTATAACATTGCATAATTCCTTGTATAATCATATATATAAAATGTAATATAATTATACACATACAGTAAAAACTCGATTATCCGGCCCTCAGTTATACGAATTCGCGATTATCCGGACTACCAACCGCGACCAATGTATTAAATACCTACAAGTCGAATTTATGCAAGCATAAACATGTCAGAACTGACATTAGCCCCGCCCGCGCCCCGCGGGATCGCTGCCCACGCGTTTCGTTATTCTTTTAGTTAGTTAGCAATTGTTATTCTGTTCTGACGTGCGTGTCACGTCCACATATTTAAAAATGTCAAAGCGTAAGAGAGTGGTGTTATCACTTAAAGACAAAATAAATATTATTGATTCATTAAAAAACAACTCTCAAGTGCTTTGAAAAACAAACAGAGAATGATACTGCGAGTTTACTACGGCTGGAACGAACGTGGCATAGCAGTAATGAAGAGAAAAAGTGGCTTACGTCAAATGACAATTACCAAATATTTTAAACCAAATTAAACTTATCACATATTTTATTTCATGTTTAACAAACGCAAATTA
Organism: Eumeta japonica; assembly: GCA_005406025.1. Taxonomy (NCBI): domain Eukaryota; kingdom Metazoa; phylum Arthropoda; class Insecta; order Lepidoptera; family Psychidae; genus Eumeta; species Eumeta japonica. The sequence goes on from BGZK01001057.1 coordinate 79,334, forward strand.
CCAAATACATGTTAACCAATTATACGTACATACCTAAATATTTAATTTCATGATTAAGGCTGCAGTATTTTAGTACATATGTACAATGTATGTAATCTAAAATAATATGTATGTACATAAATAAGTGCATACATCGTATGTTGGAAAATTTATGTTAATAATTTATTAATAAACATTGATTTTCGTTAATATGCATTTGTTGTTTTTAATAAACAGTATAAACACATTACATTATGTACTACATATGCACAAAATCCGTTTTTCTTCATACGTTCGATTATCCGGATTTTCGATTATCCGAATGCCTAACGATAACAATTGATCCGGTTAATTGAGTTTCTACCGAATACAAAACTTGCTCACTTAAAGTACCTAATAATATTGTCTCATGCGTGAAATAGGCCTTAAATGTGAATATTTTCGAATGGATATTTAGAGAACAATTTCCTGAATTTTTAGTTGTTTTTGCAATCCTTCTGATTCACTATTACTGATTGTGGAAACAAGCAAGAAAATCAGTACAAGCAGTTTCTAGAATGTAATTGCAGAAGCCTTATAGTGAAGTTTTCCAGTCAGGTTTAATTTGGAAGGTAAAGTTATTGGTTATAGGATTTCAAAGCAGAATGAAACATAATGAAGGTATTTAATCTGTAGACAACTGAGAGAAATAAAATTCAAGGAGTTTAATTCAATTTCATTTTATGCTTGAGATTGCTTGTGTAATAAAATATTTGGCAATTTATATTTAACTCTTGTTTCAGAGAATCCTAATTAATACTATTTAATGAAAATTGCTGTGAATGTAATAGTAGATTTAGTATTTAGTATTAGATAATTTTATTGTGCATGTTACTAATAAAATACAATGAAAACAAAGGACAGCATAGAGCATTTATTTACTTTAAGTAAATTATGTCGAATGTATTTGAAGCAATATAATAAATGTTTTATATAGTTTAAGTAAAAATATTACTTTGTATTAAAAACCCGACTTTTCGAAAGGAATAAATAACATCCACCAGAGTATAGGGAGTGTTAAATTCAACCGACAAATGCGCTCCCAATCTCCACATGTGACATGCAGTCATGCACTGTGCATTTTTCCTGAGGATGTGCCTAGTTGGCATGAATCGTACGTAGAAATAATAATAAAACTGTTAGCGGACTAAGATAAATAAATAATTAATACTTACTTACGTGTTCAATATCTGTCAATTCTCTCAATCAATATTCAATTCGAATAATAGGGATTCGTGGTGGAAGAACACATTCGAGGCTCGGCGGTGGGTTGCACGCTGCATGTTAATGAATGTTGCAGGCAGGCGTTAAACTCCAACTTTCACATGTTTTGAATTGAGTGACAGCCTTTTGAATGTTTAGTACTAACTACATTTATTATAGAAGGCTAACACATCCCAGATACATATACACCACTTTACATCATTTTACACCAAACAAATCCGGATATCATCGTGGAAATTAACAGAATAGCTTTCTAGAACCTGTGAAAATCTACATAAATGTAAAGCTTCGATTTTCTATAACCGGGATAAAAAGATTATTATAATGAATTCCTTCGAAATTTTGAATTTTATTAGGAAGATGTTAGAAAATAATACATAGAATAAAAACATAAGAAAAGTTCAAAGTCGCCAGGACAGACAAAAAAAAACTAAAATTCAAAGACAAGGAAGAAAACAGAAATATAATTAATCTTTATGAAATGATTTAAAAATTCCAACAAAAATCAAGATATGAAGTAAAAACACGTACGGAGGTACTTAATCAATAAAAAGTATATACAGATTTTCCGTTTTTCTATTTTTTATTTTAGTTCAGAATTAAATAATTTGATATAAGATAATTTGATTTCTTTCATTCTAACGCAAGAAATAAACTATCATTTCGGGAATAAGAAAGAAGTAAAGTTTACCAAATATTTTATGTGAATAATACGTACGTGCGCAATATTGAAAAATTTCTAGATTCTCATTAATAAGACGACATTTTATGTCTGTGATACATGCATTGTTTTTCGAAGTATATTTTCTCACTATTTAAACGATTTCGCATTACTCGGAACCATCGTAAAAGAAATCCGCCCAGTGTTTTTAGGGACATGTTCGATGGCCCCTTCAAACGCATTCATCGCCGTTTCCTAGCTTGTAACTCGTATACCTCTAAGCTTATCTTTAATTGTAGAAAGTAAAAAAGAATCACAAGGTGTAAGTTTCAAACTGCATGGCGGATGCGTCATCACTTTTAGATTTAAGGCTTTTAAAAACTCATTCGTTACCTTAGCGAAATGTGCGGACACGTTGTCGCGGTGAAGGACGACTTCGCTGCGAGAACGCTTTTCACAAACTTTTTCAAACGCTCTGAGCAAGTACGTACTCACGTATTACATTGCCGTTATTGCCCTTTGGTTTTCAAGCGACGCTAACGCGTAATATCGCGATTTTCCGCAAAAAGAAGCAACCATTTTCTTACCATTGCTTCGACCTTCTTTTTTAACTTTCGTCGGTGAATCTTCAAGTAGGAAGGCCAATTCTGGCTATTGTTTATTTTTAAGGTTCAAAGCAATACACCCAGCTATCGTCACCTGTAACTATGTCACATACAGCTAATCAATGTCTTCCTTCATATTTATTTTTCATTTTACGACACCATTCTACATCACCACCGACATTCGTTTCCTGTCATTTATTAAATCATGCGGTATCTATTCAGTTCAAAGCAATTTGACATCGACATTTCACTCATGTCGTCGTTACCTAATTCAGTACGAATTTATTTACGAGTATTATTTTTATCAGTGTCAATTGGTTGTCGTACAGCATCCATATCAGTTTCGGTAAGTACGGTCGCCAGCTGATTTCTAAGCAAATTGTCAAAGAGGTGACGACGTCCACGTATTAATTCACTGGCCAAGTATACAGAGTCACGAGATGCAGCTTCGTTACTGAATAGTAATTGAAGTCTCTGAAAACTTTCCTGTTGACTTCAGCCGTATTGTCGTAAGTCGTAAAAAAATTAAATTTTTAAATTCAGTATGTCTACTGTCGTATACAATTTTAAAAATAGTATCGCAACACAAAACAAATGATCATCCATACAAACTAAATCGTAACTTACTCTAGAAGAGTTTCATTTTCATACATCTATTTGTTTTTTCAACATAATTGGTACAAATGGCCAGTTCCACAAATTTTCAGTTTGACTTACATATTAAAAAGATGTTATTTATTTCCAGTTATTGTTGTTCTATATAATATTCAGATCAGTTTATTTTTTTCCGGCTGTCGGTGTTAATTTAATAAATATTTAATGCTAACAATGTGTATTAATAGGCAAACATTTTAAAATATACATTTCCATTCATAAATTTTGAAAATAAAATTAAATATTTTGATGGTAAAGTTACATTCTTATTTTAAGGGATTAACTCTATAACTCATATTTTCTAAATTTGAAAATATTAATAAAATACTAAAGCGGTTAAGTAAGTCGAAGAAACATTTTGACGTCAGTTTTTCTATCCTTATTTAATACTAATGTTAAAAAGAGTGAAATCCTTTTTGATTGACTGACGCATCAACGCAGGGTTGAAATTACTGTAATCAGAAACACTAAAGGACCTTAGGTTTGTTTTGTAACGTAGACGCCCATTGTGACGACACCTTATGACGTAAACAGTAGAAGGCGTAGTGTACGACATCGGGGTGCATTGGCGCTCAAAATACGAGAGATCGTCAGTGCTTTCTGCTTATGATCTAACGAAATCGTAAATGGTTAGGTAGTTGATCTCTCTATTAATGCATGCATCCAAAGTTTGTTATGTGTAATAGTTACAGTGATTTGATAAGGTGGTCTATGGATCTCGGTTAGTGAATCGTTTTAAAATGGGGCAAATGTGTAATAATTGTCAACACTAAGAAAACATTATAGTTATGACATCGTCATCAGTTCTTTGCACTTTACAATGCAGTAATATGATACGTATTTGATCCACATCGTTTTCACTTTCAATTGATGATGAATTGAATTCTATAACGTTATTATATATTCTATAGTAACGTTATAGTCTATAATAGTAAATAATAGTACCTGAGCAGTTTCATGACAGTTAGCGGAAGTAAAAGAGAAAAATATTTATGCATGGATTAATCAGATATTTAAGATACCCTTTTCAAAACCGAAACTTTTTAAGTACAGATATATTTACGTAAATTTATGTAAATGTATGAATTATTGAGTATTGAAAAATCCGAAGTTACGTATAATAGAAGCCTAAAAATATCATAGTGATAGTAACAATAGCAAGAAAGGAAACAAATTTGTATAAAATTGGGGACTAAAGCGTTTGGATTGGTCAAATATGTGTAATTTTTTGCTACACAAATCGGTCGACACGAAGCAGAACCGCAGGCCAAAGGCTATTTCTAAAATGGAAAGAGCATAACCTTTATACCGCGATTTTATGAAGCGAAATGATAACACCGAAGAGCTCGTTTTCAGCACGGATCGACTTTTAAACTACTTAATGGAGTTAGGCGCGCTTTTTATGCTTTTGAAATGTTGAAAACGGATTATACACATCACTTTGAATTTGATTATCTTTTTCGTGCTTTTTCTACCTTTTAGGTAATATACTCGACAAATATAAACCTATATGAGGTAAGTTCTAAAGTGTAGGTAATTTTTTATTTAACTTTTATTAAGTGAATACGTTATTTAATGGATATGAAAGTTTTCTCACATTGAGATTTTATAATATGTATGCTATTATCATATTAAATACGTAGGTTTGTGCGTTTGAATGTTTGTTACTCAATGACGGTTTAATAGTTGAAAAGATTTATCTGAAACTATGCAATAACATAGTTTATACATGAGAATATATGCAATAATTTATAAAGATAAAAACTTTTGCTCGCGACTTTGTATTCGTGACTGTGGAACGAACTCTTTACTAATGCCGATTGGTTATTGGTAACAACAATGTGCAATAGAGATTCAGGTTCAATATCGGCTCGGTATCGGAAACACGAGCAGGTCCAGGATCGGGATGAAGAGCGTAAGTGAGATCGTTTCATAACAAAAATATTTGCGGTATCACGTGTGTTTTCGGTGTGAGAATATGGGTTTGTCTGGTATGGAATCGAGAACGGGACCGAGATCGGGATCATGGTTGATAATGTCAACGATCGATATAGAAAATAAGAGGGTTCGTTGTATATCAGCGAGGTCAGAGCCGCGGCCAAATTGTGGACATTTTGAAAAGAAAGAAGGAACCTAAATCGAAACCAAAATTAGAATTGAAACCGGAGCCAGAACTAAAGTCGAAAGCGGGGACAATATTTAAATCGTGATCAACAGAATGATCGGTCGATATAAATTATGAAAGATTTTTTTGCCTAGGCCGACAGAGTTGTGAAAACTGGTGTATATGCATACACATACACATATGTATTTATATGTCGCCGCGCGGCCGATTTTAAGTCGATTGCTACTTGGGAAATCATTAAGATATAGATATTGCGCTGTCAATGTCATTGCGCAGTCAGTTTTGAGTTGCTGTTTAAGAAATGAAGTGTCAATTTTGTTTATTATTGATTAGTAAATTATTGCAATTATATCCGCTTTTGATTGTTACTTACTTCGATTTCTAATTTGTTTTAGTAAACCTAACCAACAGGTATTCGTTAGATGTGTCACGTTTCAACCTGTTAGCCTGAAGCCGAAAACATTCGAATATTGTTTGTGCCTTCGAGAGACACTCCGCAAAGCTCGATGAGGCCCGACGACGCCCGACCGACGTTTACGTATGCGGTCGGCTCACTCAGCCGGCCTCAAAGGGTTTTCGGATGTCTTCGTGGAGCCGAGCGTTTCCGATGGTTGTTTGTCATGTACGAGCATCTCCCCCGGCGGGCGTCTAATCGGATAACTTCTTTATTTTTTATACTATTGTTGCAAATTAATTATTGCAAACAAGAGTTTGAAGCACATCGGCTTATCACTTCGAATAATCTTAAAGTTAGCTAAGTAGGCGTTGATAATACAACGATCATGCGCATCAGAATAAGCGAAGCTGTACTTAACGCTCTTTTTGACAATGGAGCCGAATGCCCAGTGATTCGTGAATCGATTGCTAGCAAACTACCAGGCAGCAAACGTTATGTGGTTAATTACTTGAAGGATATAGGAACCTGGCCAGTAATATTTTAATCTATGATATTCACTGTTTGTTTAATAGACGATATTACCATCAAATTAGAAATTTCATATATTACTCGGCTACGAAATAACATCAGACATGTTGATTGGTGTGAATTTGGTGAGAAAACTGCTCTTTTTTTTACTTGTAAAATATTACAATTTGACGCCGTTCAATAGAACGCTAACACTAGGTATTTAATGTACATCAAAACTGTCCTTTATAACATTTAAGTAATAAATAAAATGAATGTCTGCGCATTCGCTGCCTTTGCGATCGTGCATCGTCCATCCAATTCAGTTGAGGCTTTAGTGATGCGTTGTACGCATGTACGGGAAAGTTTCGGGAAAAAGAAAATAAGATTTATTATCGACTTCATTCGAGTCTTTGTATCATTGAACCGATTTTAAAAACACTTTTTTTTTTTAATAGCATAATTAGCAAGTTATTACTACCATATCTAAGTGAAGTAGGCTAATAATATTTTCTCCGGCTTCGTGTTAATCGAAGCCACGACCGGTAGGGGAATCTGAATTGAAACCGGGACAAGGAGTAGAATCGATTCAGGATCTGATATTAGAATCAAAAGCATGGTGGGGAATAAACTCAGTAATAGTAACGGAATTAGAATTGAGAGCGGATCTACAATGAAGATTCACAGCAATGCCAATCGATGTAATAGAAAAAGGAATTATTTCCATTTCTATGCAAGCGAAGTCGCCAGTGAAAACCTCATTTTATATTTAAAGTACCCGGAGAAACGAGCTCTTCTCGTTGCGTTTCAAATTCGGCAATAGTTAGACTGTCCATAAATAATTTGTTGGATATCAAGCTCAAATATTTTTCTTAGAGAACGCAAAAAAAGATGTGTTTCCATGTTGTCGGAACGTTGAATTTATCATAATATACATGCTCTAAATATATTACACATTGCAGTTATGGAAGCGACATAAAAAAAAATTTAGCGTTTTTTACGATCAGTTTGAATTTATGATTCTTGCGGTTATTTCGGTATTCGTGATGTAAACAGAAATTTCATTTAATATTGATGATATTAGTCAGCACGTAATATTATTAAATTTTGTACCAATAATTATCTTTAAAATGAAGAATTTATTTCGAGAAACAATAACGGAAGTACCTAGCTATAATAATTTTAACTCATGGAATCATAGCGGCGTATAGCGGTTTACAAATATATGTTGACTTATGGATGCGGACTCTTTTATTGAACGTTCAGTATTTAGATACATTAGATTGGCCGGAGCATATCGAGACCGGGTCCTCGTTGTTGGCATATACGCTAAAGTCGAAAAAATAAACAACGCAAAAATGTTGTCCATCTTCAAATACAACTACATACCAATTTTCATGGCGAACGGTTGATTAAGAATTGATAGTGTGTAAAGCCATCTAGTGGCGAGTTACAAAAAAGTGGACCGCATGGAAACCTTTTACCATAAAAAAATATCTGAAAAATTGTTAATCTTGTAAGCCATTCCCAAACTTTACTGCTATTGTAGGTATTTATTGATGTTTGATCGATATTATTGAGTTGTTCGAATTAAAAAAACGGTAAACCCCCGCGGGTCATCCCCGTACCTTTATGCTACTTTTGAGTTTGAAACGCAAGAAAAATATATCTAGCAGTAAATCATTCAGTTTTTCGAGCTAAAGAGATCAATTTCAGTGCCTTTTCGAGCTCTTAGAGTTCAAAGATCTAGAAGTTATTCAATAAAAAAGATTTTTTTACTTTTTCGTCTATGATATCTTTTGAATGCGTCGTTCGAATTTGATCTGCGTTACAGCGTTCGATGTAATTTATTAAGCAAAAAAGAGAACCAAGTACTAAACGTCAAATCTGAGAAGTTTTACAAGTTATTACAAAAAGCATTTTTTTGCGAATGTTTGCTTAATGATATTTTTCGAACGAACCAATCGATTTTGATGCAGTTTGCGTTGAATGACTTTGTTTTTCGAGAAAAAGAGTTTATTCAATTTTAGAATTTATTGATAGAGTATTTTGAAAATGTTTAAAAAAATAGTTTTGGAAAAAATTTCTTCAATGGTATCTCTTGGACAAATAAACCGATTGCAATACGATTTAAGTTAATCGACATTATTTTTTTGAGGAGACGAACTGATTAGATTTTGGGACTTATCCATAGAATAGTTCGGAAAATATTCTGAAAAAAAGCTTTTTGTTAATTTTTCTTCAACGATATGTCTTAACTGATTTAACTGATTTTTATTCAATTTATATGATTGCCAATGATGGCTCTAAATTAAATAGACCAGAAATGGTATTATGTAAATAAAATATTATGTTGTGTAATTATATATATTTTGTATTTATATAGTTATATTCAAATGAACATAAGTAATTTTTCCCATGGAAAGTTATCATATTCTCATAGCAAACTCGAGAAGCACCGAGCATAAATCGGTTCCCTAGGTACTGTTACATTAAGTGTGCTTAAAAATTTGAAGATTTTGTAAAGTTTGTATTCTTACAGCCACTTTTACTATACAAACGATTAAGTGAAGGTTTACATATGATACTTTTGTTTCAAATCAGGTCTATAAGTAGTGTCTGCTCACGGTTTTACCCGCGTGAACTATGGAATTAATTACTTCATTTTTTATGTCTATTGGTTATTGATACAACTATATTTAAGAGGAGTTAAAGCTCAGCATCGAGGTCAGTATATACATCTAGAGTGGGATTGAAACCGAAGGCGAGATGGAATTCAAGAGAAAGATGGTGTTGAAATTAAGAGGAGCAACGTATAGGAATCCAGAGCCGAACTGATTCTACTGTCTGATTCTACTGTCGATCACTATACAATCGACAGTAGAATCAGAACTGGAATCGAAAGTAGACCGGGATGAAGACCAATTTGGGAGCGGACTCAGAACTAAATATAAAGATATAAAGTTACAGGATTAATTCTAGGTGTATCCATGCGGGTGAATGTGGGAATAAAAATACAATGAAGTGTGCATGGCGAATTTACTAAAACATCAATACATGGACGTTCGGAAAGCTTTTAAGCAACATAGTTAAATTTACTTAATCGTTTTGATGTTGTTATGGTAAATAACACAGAAATCTAAATGCAAATACAGAATGTTTCCCAGCATAGTATTAATTGTAATTTAATCACGCATATATCCTCATATTATATATTAGAAATTCTTGACTAAAATCTTTTATTTTACATCATAGAGCCTAGAGGCAGAGATCGTGCAATCCATTAATGAATAATGAAGGTAATTTATTTAATGAATTATTCGTTTTTGAATTGCTATTTATTCACAAGATACCTATATCAGGTGAAATAGACCTTGAACCATAAACTTATTCGCAGAAAAAAGTACTACCGAGTCAGATTAGGTTGGCTGGTGTGTGGGAGGGTCGAGCGATAAGTTAAATTAAAACAGATTCAGTATGAATTATTTGTTTAGGTCCAAGTGGGTTACTTTCGATCGGTTTAACGGTAAAAGGAGGGCTAAGTGTTATTTTGGGCGCTAATACTGAATCTGAAGATTACGTTTTCATGTTTTGCGTTAGATTTTATCAAATTCATCCATCTAAGACTGTATTACCAATATGTATAGTGAGAAAATTGTATCTTAGGATTTCGAGTGTTTATATTTGACACCCACTTATAATAATATTTATGAAATGTTACTACTTTTTGCCAGTATTTATGAATATACCCGGCACAAACAGATATAAGTACAGAATGATAAGTACAATACGTTATAGTGGAAGAAAAATACATAAAAACAATTTTCACAATATATAGTTCAAAATTATGTCTAAGGTAAAGTTAAACAAGCAATAATTGGAATAATAATTTAATATAATTATAATATAATAATAATAAGCTTGTACTGCTGTTCACTTAACTTAATTAACAAAAAATATTTCTACAACAGTTGAAATTAACGTAGATGAAAAAAAAACTAGTTAACTTAAACTAAATCATATTCTCGGCATTCGGTTGGTCTCTCCTCTTAACAGCTTTCTTTCGACAAAGCCCTTCTCTAAGACTTTCCACTTGTTCTGTCCTTTGCTATGCGTAACCATTCTGGGCCAGCTACTTCCTTAAAATCATCTTCTCATCGCTTTACTTGTCTTCCCTCCCTCTTGCGATTTTCTCTAGGGTGCCATTTAGTTATTGTTTTTGTCCATTTCTCTTTCTTTTCCTTCATCATATGACCCGCCCAGCGCCATTTTAGTTTTCTACATACAGTTTGTACTTTTTCGAACTTAGTTTTTCCTGTTATACTTTTTAACTGAATTCTGTCTCTTCTCTTCACGCCCAATACGCTACTTTCTATTCCATTCTGGCATATATTGATTTGATTTTTTTGTAAATCAGTTAAGGCCCGAGTTTGGCATGCGTATGTCAGACATGGCAGGATACAGGCATTAAAAACTATTCGCTTCTTTGACATTGGCATCTCTTTATTTTACATTATTTCGCTTAACGACCAAAATTTCTTCCTAGTGTTAGCTATTCTTCTTTAAATTTTTTTTTGCATGCTCTCTGTTGGTGATACTAATTGCTCTAGGTAAATGTACTTATTCACCTACTCTAATTGCTGATCATCAACCTTGATATCCTCTTTTTGTGAAGAATTGCTCATGATTTTTGTTTTTGTTATATTCATCGAGAGATCTGCATTTGCACTCTTGTCTGATAATTGTTGCAATATTTTTTCCAAGATCTTCGGGCCTTTGGAGAAAAGTATGAAGTCATCAACGAACCTCAGATGATTTAATTCCACACCGTTCACGTTGAGTCCATAGTTATCCCAATCCAATCTCCTAATCCTCTCCAACACAGCTGAAAATATTTTAGTCGCAATAGGGTCTCCCTGACGGACTCCCTTTTCAATTGGGAACTTTACGCCCGTTCTTTCTAGTTTTATTTGTGCTGTGCTTTTTCCGTCAATGTTCTTTAGTATGCGTATGTACTTTCTATGGATCCGTTGGCGCATTAGTGATTCCCATATATAATGGTGTTCTAAGGAATCGAACGCTTTGTTGAAATCTATGAAACCCAAGTAGTATACTTTATGGTATTCTCTGTATTTCGTAAATATTTGTTATAGTACGTGGATATGGTCCATTGTTGAGATTCACTCCTAAATCCAGCTCGCTTCTTCAACTGATTTTCATCGAAGGTGTTAGTCAGTATAAATAGTAAAATTTTTAAAAAAATCTTGTATATATATTAGACATTAAACTTATTGGCCTATTATTGTCAATGTCTCCTTTGTCACTTTTTTATGCAAAGGTATAATAATTAATTTTCTCCAATCTTTTGGAATATTTTCTGTTTTTTTATGTCGTCGAATAGATTAGTCAGTTTGGGGACTATCACCGGTATTCATAGTCTAAGAAGTTTGTTGGTGATTTGATCGGGACCAAGTGCTTTCCCTAACTTCTGCGTGATGATAGCTCTTTCTGTTTCTTCTTCTAGGATAGGTGGTATAGGTTCTCATTCTTACGTGTCATCGGTCACAGTTGTTATAAGATTATCATTTTTTTTTATATAGGTCTTTATAATATTTCGTGGCAATATTTACTATTTCATGTTTATTACTAGCGCAATTTCACTGTTTATCTTTTATTCATATCTGGCATCCAATCTTTCTTTGGTTCTAATTCTTTAAATGCTTGCCGTGCTCCACCTGTTTTCTTAATACGATATCGAAAGATGTTTGCCCTATTTTGTTTTCTATCTTTCCTTATTTCGTTAATTTTTTTGAGTACTTCCGGCATCACCTTTCATTTATCTTTCATTTTTTGAGTCCTTAAGTAGCAATTTTCCTTCATCCAGTAATTGGGTTGTTTTCGTGTATAGTATTGCTTTATTATCTGTGCCTACTTCTCTTGTTTCATTTTTTAGGATATTTATGAAATTACAATATTTCTCCTGAGTTCATTTACTACATTGTTTTCTATCCATAATTTCTTTGAAGTATTTCATCAGTTCCCCGTTATTTTTATGTTCACATAGGGTACCTATTTAGTTTGCAACTTTCGACTTTTCTTTTGTGTCCCTCGTAGCATCGCACTAATCACTTCATGGTCCGAGTTAAAATTTAAATTATGTATAATTGACTTAAGGACTTTTAATTTATTAGTCATAATATAGTCAATTTAATTTTTATACAGTCCATTTGGTGAAGTCCATGTCGATTTTTTATACTTTTTCTTTTTGAAGTAACTATTCGTGATACTTAATTGTTTTCTAATCCAAGGTTCACTACTCTTTCTCCGTTTTTGTTTGTATTGCCCTTACCGTGTTTTCCTGTAATACACTCTTCGCCTTTGTGGTATTCCCTAATTTGTCCATTAAAAATCTTCCATTATTATATATTTTTTTGTGAGCAGTATCAACAGTCCTTTGTAATTTTTTATAAAAGTTTTCTATTTTGTCAACATCTTCTTTATCTGATTCAGTTGGTGAGTATACCTGAATTATTGACTAAGATTCATCTATGTTATGTTGTGTAGAAAGTTTGATTTTGAGAATTGGTATTCTTTCCGATATTCCTTTTAGTTCCTCTTATCGGTCATTATATTTCTGTTTTATCAAAAAACCAAAACTGTGTTGACTTGGTGTTTCTCCTTTGTAGTGTAATATATACTTTCCGTGATCTTCTATTCCTTCTTCTACTCTTCACATTTCGCTTATTCCAATAATGTCCCACTTAATTTTATTGCTGTTTATAGTTCAACGAGTTTCTCTGGGGTTCATAACGATCGTGTGTTAAATAACGTTATGTGTATGTCGCAATCATTTTTTATCTTTTGGCTTGGAGGAGATTCTTTTGTTATAATTATTTTTGATTCTTCGCATTGTTGTATTTTCCGTTCGCCAAGAGTTAGTTGTAGTTTTTGCTTGTGTAGAGGAAAGTTTGTGTGCGAATTATTACAAAGTAATAATACAAATATAAGTTGATAAAATATATAAATAGTTTTGACTGAAATATGTCAATCATGTATTTTTGTCGAAAGATATCGAAGTAGCTAAGTAAAAATTTAGAGGCTCAGGCTTAGGTGCCTGCGTCAGAATAAATGGAGCATACACTAACTTGATGGACATCCGCAGGGGTGTCAGAGATGTGTAGCTTCACTCTGGCTGTTCAACCAGTTCATAAATGATTTGAAAGTCTGTATGATTTGAAAGAGTAAAAGTGTGGACTAAAAATATGTGAGTTGTCTGTCAAATGTAAGCACGTCAATAATCAAGTAATCCTTGCACCGTCGACGTGTATATTGCAGGCGGTGGTAATTAAAATAAATGATTCTGTTAAGAAAATTGGTATGAAAGTAAGTGTTAACAAGACTAAGATCGTAGTGTTTATAAGAAACAAACACACGACTGAATATAAACAAAAAATGAGAGAATCGAACAAGTTTAAGAGTTTGTATATTTGGCTAGTTTATTTACAAAGGATGGTAAACATTATAAAAATACCGAAACAAGAGTAAATGCGGGAAATAAAGTGCATGGAGCATTGTTTGCTTTTATGAAAAGCGCGTTTGGCTAATAATAATGGAGATCTGATCCTTTCGCTTATTTACGATAGTGATAGTTGGGTATAGCACAAGAAAAATTAAATTAGAATCAATGCAGTGGAGATGCGATCTCTGCGTAACATGTTCACACACATTCATACTGGTTTCACTGTGCATACTAAAATTTTACTCTGTATGAGCTCAAAGAAGTATAAATTCAAAAATTAGATTTTTCTCTAATGGTTTAATCGTATTTAATAATCTATCGGTTATTTATATCAAGTTCTACTCTTTTTTATTTGATACTATTTTTCCGGTCTTGGCTTGACTGCCTTAGATATAATTTATTCGGTCGTTTTTTAAATCAAAGATCTCGCTTGCAATTCTGCTCCAGGTGCTGTTTCTGATTTTCATCTCGCTAATGCTCTTGATTCTAATACTAATCCTGCATTCAATTTTGATTCTGATCTCGTTTTTAATTTTGGCCCCAATCTAAAATTTTGATTCTGCTCCTTGTTCCGCTTTCAATTTTGACATCTCTGCTGGTAACGGTTCTATTAGTATGACGTGGTAAGTTACAAAACAAAAGCTTTCTGTGTTCAAATAATATAAATTGTAATAATATAAATAGTGATTGGTCAGCCAATGAAGAAGTTGATGTGTTGTAGCGCCATCTAGTAGCGAGTTATAGGTGAATGTATAGCGCGAGAATATTTGCGGTTTAGCGAGCGGCTAAAAACGGATAGTGTAAAAACTATCACCATGAAAAAGTTATTTTGGTCTGCATATTTTCTCGATTATCGGTCACCGTTCGACTGATCCCCATGAAAAAAAATGTAATAGTTGTCATAAATAAATCTAAAATATTGGAGTTTGTACTAAACCAGCTTTTAAATTTTGCGATTTACTAAAAAAATCATATCCTTTTATGTTTCTGGATGTACGAAATAAAAAATTATAATGGTGTTGTTCATAATTAATACTGTCGTCATAATTAAGATCTATTTCACGATCACCTAATCCTTATTCCAAAATAAATTCCTATTTCATTAATTCCATTCCCATTTCGCTAATTTTTGTTTATGTATAAAAAAGAGAAGAAGAAATAGCTTGTTCCCCAGTTTGTAGCCGTGTTCAATCGCACTGCGAGTGCTACTTTTAAATTGTAATTCAAATATAAAAATGGCGATTGTTATCATTTAGATTGCATATTTTGACGTAATTTGCACAGTAAAATTACGTACGGCGCGTGCAATCCACATCCATTACTTAACATTTCGAAATTTATTCATTATGCAGTTTCTAATCGATATTTCATATCAGGCTTTCCGATAAATCCCCATCTGTCTAAACGGCAGAACAACGCCAACTGAAAAGCTCCGATTTAAAGCGGTCAAATACGAATGAAATCTGACTGAGAATAGACGCGGTGGCATTCTTGGCTGCACGGCGCATGCTCGTTGCTGTTCTAAATTAAACTTGTTTATTATCGAAATAAAAATTGTTGTTAGCAAGAAATTGTGCATTCAAATTAACAAAAAAATAAGACTTCTTTCTGGCAATACAAAAGCAATGAATTATCGTGTAAATTTTGTTTACTTTAATTTTCATTACAACCAAAAAAACAATTATCTATTTTATGATTATATGTTTAAAATGCATTTGCGATACCATAGCACCATTAGCGGGAAGGTATATGCGGTTTATATGTATTATGGATCGTATTAAGTGTAAAATTTTAACTTAAATCCTTTTAATTTTTTACAAAAAAAAAAAGAAAACTAAACATGTAATTCAATATCATAGAGTTATGTTAAAAAAAATGTTTCATATATTGTTTAAAATACAATTTTTTACTAAATGGAAAGATTTATAAAGAAAATAAATATAAATTGTCTCTCAAGTCCGTCAGTTCAAGAAAATGTGTTTGCTGTAAATGTTTTTACCTACATACATTATTACTCTGACGAAAATAAATTCTGTCCGGGCAGATCCGCAATTGAAATGCATTCCGATACCCGGGAGTTGTGCACGGCGAGCTGCTATTGTTTTTTTTTTTAAACATCATTCATTATTTTATTTTTATTAAGCTATTTTTCTACAGAGAAATTCGAATAGAGTTGTTACAACAATTCTTTAAAATTTTGTTAACAAGAATTAACTCAATTTATAAAAAAAATTGTGGGTTTTTTTTTCAGTGGGATATTGTATTTTCAAGTATCTAGAAACTACAATTATTAAAAAGACTGGCCAGAGCACGTCGGACCATCCTCACTATAGGCTTACGAAGTTATTTTTATAAAGAAATGCGCTGAATATAAAAAAAAATATGTTGTTACACTTTCTCCATGTTTACTGCATAGAATAGTTATAAGAGGTTTAGTTGCCTTTAATTAGAATAATAAATAGGTACGTCCACTATTACTATTAAACTAGTGTAATCTAAAGTGCACCAGCAAAAGAGCGTATCTTCAAGCCATTTATGTCCTTTCGTTGAAAAGCGCAGTTTTTCGGCAATAACTCAGAAATAGTATATCCTATCATGTTCAAAATAATTTTCATTGAAAGTATTTATTAAATGTTTATTTCGTATTTTTTATTCATATTTTTTGGACTTACAGCTTTGAAAATGTGGGGGCCACAATTTATGTTATTTTCGGAGGAATTATTTCGGAAAATATTTACTTAATCAAAAAAAATTGCATAAAAAAAACCTTAAAGAATTTTTAAAAGAACTATTGAAATACGTGCCACAACTTGATGTTTGCTGAAAAATTTTTTTTTCTGCTTTTGTAACATGTATGGAATACCCCCCTTATAAACATTTATTTTTGTTATTGAGCCACTAAACTCATTAGCGGCTTATACAAGAACTCTATACTATAATTTTCACTATCTTGTAGCTTTTGAGTAAAATGCCTGTGACATACGGACGGACGGACGGACGCACGGACAGACGAAACTATAGGGGGTTCGTTCTTGCCATTTCGCATCAGAACCCTAAAAAAATGTATTCAATAATGAAGCGGCGATGGCTCAGTGGTTAAGGGCGTCGCTCTTTTCTGACCACGGGCGAATTGACCAATGAGTTTTTATCTTAAGTTGAATTAAACTAGTCGCCCCGTGCCCCGGAGATCTTGTTAAGCCGTCTGTTGCGGACGTTGTCATCGCGCCAGTGACGACAGTCGTTAACAGACGCCCCCTCCACCCATCCGCACTATACCAATGCGGAGAGCTTAAGCCGGGTTCTCACGTGTCGATTTTGTTGTTTAACTTCTGCTAATCAACTATTTGAACGATAAAACTTGAGCGAGTTCCGTTCACACGCTCGAATACAAATTGAAATCAATCTGTTATTTCAAAATGGCAACGTATGAGGTTGTACGTGTTTGTGTTTCTCAGCGGCGCGATATTTTAATCAACGAATTAAAAGTTATTCTCCAAAAAGAAAAAACCTAGAAACAAACGTAGTGTTTGGGTAAGAAATTGGCTATCCAGAAGAGATAAGCTACGGGCATCAAATAATTTATTGAAAGAATTACAATTAAGTGATAACATGATTATTATTTCTGAATGACAAAAGAAAAATTTTACGAGCTCCTTTCAAAAGTTAATAAAAAACGGAATACTATAATGCTTATGGCACTTTCTGTTGAAATAAAGTTACAAATAACAGTAAGATATTTAGTAACAGGACATTCATTGAGCAGTCTCGCTTATGTCTACAGAGTACCAAAAAATACTATATCCAACTTCATTGAAAAAGTCTTAGAAGTAATTTACAATGCGTTACAGGATTATATCAAGGTAAGTAAAAATAATTTATACGTAAATACTTTTATTTTGTTTAATATTCACAATAGGTAGGTTTGTATAGTAATTGTTTAGATATGAAAATGAAATTAAGGTCTGAGCCCCTCACTCTGAAATAAAAAGATTGTAGAAGGGTATGCCCCAGCAGCGGAGTTATCAAAAACCTTATTATACAATAGAATAGTAAATGATTGCTTCACATTTTATAGCAGGTTTTAGACCATAGTAACAATATAGCGCTCACTGTGCGACACTTTATTTTTAACATACTTATATCAAGGTCAACTTGTGTTGTAACTATGTAATGGAATTAAAGAGACTGAATGTCACATGCTTATAATTGTTGAATCATCGTGAAAGTTGGCTTTTGTGTATAATTCTGATGTCGATACAATGATATGGTACGGCTGGAACGATCTTATGATGGAGCCTCAGGGCAAGCGTAGGAGCTCCATAACGGAATAATATATTCTGGCAGTGTTTGGGCTTGTTGGAATTGACATCTGGCCACGATAAATTTTCAAGGTCTGATGATGGAGCCGGAAGGTAGGTACTAGCACTCTGTAATGGAACAACATATTCTAACCGTGTTTGGGCTTATTGGATTTGTTTTGAGAAGCCTTTTGGCTATGATTGGTTTACAAGGCTTGATAAAGGAACCGGAAGATTGGCACTGGAACTCTATAACCGGACATCGTATCCTATCCATGCTTGCGCTTTTTGGAATTGCTTGGTGATGCTTTTTGTCCATGATTGGCTTTCAGGATCTGATGATGGAGCCGGAAGGTAGGTACTAGAAATCCATAACGGAACAGCGTATTATGGCCGTGTCTGGGCTTGTTGGAATTGCTTTGAGAAACACATTGATCACGATTCGGTTTCAGGCTTTGATTAAGCAGCCGGAAGTTTGGCACTGGAACTCGTTAACCGGACAACGTATTCTAGTCATATTTACGTTTTTTGGAATTGCTTTATGATGATCTTTGTCCATAATTGAGTATCAAGGTCTGATGATGGAGCCGGAAGATAGGAACTAGAAATCCATAACGGAACAGCGTATTACGGCCGTGTTGGAATTGCTTTGAGAAGCACTTTGACCATGATTTGGTTTCAGGTTTTGATTAAAAGCTGGAAGATTCGCACTGGAACTCCATAAACAGACAAAGTATCCTAGCCATCCACGCAGTTTATGGAATTGCCTTGAGATGCGCTTTGGCCATGGTTTGCTTTCAGGGTTTGATAATGGAGCCGGAAATTTAGCACTGGAAACTCTATAGTAGAATAACGTATTCTAGCTATATTTGGGGTCATTTAAAGTATCTAGATTTTCATTTTCATCGTGAGTGCTTTCATGGTCTAACGATGGAGCTGGAAGGTAAGCACTGGAAATGCATTACATACGAAAACGATAAAATTTGATCGTTACATAAAAAACTTTAAAGTTTGTTTATAAGCATAAAAGTAAAATAAATAAATAAATCTAAGAATAACGTATATCCGCGGCGACAGATATTCTCTAGAAAGAAAAATATCGTGAAATGGTATTAATTCTCATTAAGTTGTGTAATATATTATGATCTATTTATTAAATTGAAGTAAGGTTAGAAGCAGCCGGGATGCATTTGCATACAAATTGTTAGGAATAGAATGGGTCTCGCCTGCTACCAATTTTTCTTTAATTTAATAGAAACATACAATACCTCGTTTAGTCTTTGTATTATTTATTTGTGTTTTGCCTTTGAGTTTCCCAAACTAGCTTTCAAATTTGCATGCTGCATGTATAGTTTTTTTAAAGTGTTAATTTGTTACAAACTTTTGTAGTTATTTATTTACAGATTGGAAATTTTTGTGTATATTTTTCAGAGATATAAAAAATTTACACTATTTGAAGAATTAAAAGTAAATTGTGAACTAATGCCATGTTATACTTAGACTAATTTTAAACTATCACAGAGAAACAAAATACAACAATTAAAGTGTTCTATTACTATGGTTGTTTAAAACTATTTGCAAGAAGCTAGATGGATCAATAGTAAATAAGTAAGGGAATACGTAAAAAAAAAAAGTTTACAAAACGATACAATCTCAAGAAAATACCACTTATTGCTGCCTATCTCAAACGCTGAATGCTTTTCACTCCGTGGTTCGATGGTCTATGAGACTGCATTGACAGATGCATGCATTGTACGTTTAAGATTAATATAACTCGAAAGCACTGGTGAAGATCTTAATAATAATCGACAATAGCTTTGGAGAATGTCTCAATCCTTACTTATTTAATGTTAATTGGTCATATGAGGCCCAAATCACAATAAATAAATCAGTATTAGGATGTATCAACACGTACAGAAAAGTAATGGCTCATAGTTGATACAATTACTCTCAATATATTTTTGAAATAAAGCAAATGAGATAAACTGCGAAGAAGATGTAGCAAATTAATGATTCCAGGAAAGACATTTTCTCGAGAGGGAATTTCTTTTCCTGCGACATATTTTCGTTACTATATTGCTCTTTGTTTCTCTGACTGGAGTTTAGATCAAAAATCTTATTTATTCAGTTGCGGCTAATATGAACAATTTTATTAGGAACCCTGTATATTTAACTTTATTTAAAGAGTTCTTATTATTGCGTTTGTGAAGCAATTTATGGAAAATTTTCAGTTATCAATTAGGATGGTTACAAACAACTTAAAACCAATCGAGGTCCCATGAGCCTAAAAGCTAGTTTTTAATTGATTCCAAAAACCAAACACCTATGTAATTTTCGGATTCGCTTTTTTTTTCATAATGGCTCAAGTTGTATGAGTCAAAGAGTTCAGCGTTCGAGAGTGCTTTATAATTGAAAAATTTACCATTTGTGTAAGTAATTTTTTGTGATCACATTTTACGTAAATTTTGTAATAGTGTTGAAAATATAAAGATTGTGTAATAGTATTATAAATCTACATTATGAGAAACGTGAGTAGGCTGTATTTCATGATTTCACTAGTCTTATCATCATCGCACAGCCCGGTGGTACTCATAATTTTCAATTTAATTTTTATATGAAGTACCCGAAAGTTGTTTACACTTTGAATAAACATATTATATTTTGTATATATATAAATAGCTTATTGTAAATATCATGTCGCTACATATCTGAATGGGAAAGGTTTGTTGAAGGAGAGAAAAGTTATAAATGCCATTGATTCAGTACTGCAAATGTCTATTTTTGATACGCGTGGGGTTACAAAGAATATACGTTCTATTTTAAGAAAAAAGCCTACACCGAGACGCGAACTGCCCTAAAATTAGTTTTAATAAAACGTAATTACGTCATTTCAATTTGTTTATAAATAAATATGTATATTTCGTTTAAATTTTATAGTGTAAATTTACTTTTAACCTAATTATTAGTATCAGAGACGGATATGCAGACCAGCAAACACAATGAGATTAAGAATTTCCTTTGCAGCGAAATGTTCCAAAATCATATGATTTCTAAAACCATATGTTACTCAATTCAATACGTCCAAACGTTGCAGTAACGATTACGAATCGAATAAAATTAAAGCGAGACTGATTCTTATTGCAAATGTGTAACGGGAGAATCCGACGATAACGGTGAATTTAAAAATGTAAGGGGCTTACTTTCTAAATTGCAATTATTAAAGATGATGTGAAAACTAGTACTATAAAAACTTCAATTGCGAGTAAACCGTACGCCAAACGTAAGTTGACATTGGGAGATGTGCAAATATTTCAATTTGTTTGTCTACTAATTTCATATATTGAATACTCTATTTGTAAATACACGTCATATTATTTTGTATATGGATTCAATTAATTTTCTGTTTTATATTTCTTTGGAAATTTTCTTTGTGGACGTCGTTTGAAGTTAAATTTGTAATGATATTTATATACCTTTTGTATTTTCGCTTGGAGCAACTACGACGTTGAGGCAGCTAATTGCTAATTTTTTTGAACCCACGCTTTTGCCCTTTACGTTTTCATAAACTTTTGTTGAGAAAATCGTTAAAAAAATTATAAAATCTACTACTGGAATACCGATCTTGATTGAGAGTTAAATTTATAATAAAGTGCTTTGAGATTTCAATTTAAGCATTCATTTTAAATTCTATTTCTTTCAGTTTCAAAAGATTAAATAAAAAATCTGGGTTACCAAAAACGATATGTTTTAATTCAATTTCAACAATTTCACATCTATTCTCATGAATAATGATTGCCTCTTGGGATTTGTTGCCTATTTTTAAGAAAAATTGGTTATCAATATTATGATTCCGAAAAATTAAGAAGACTTATTCAAAAATAGGCCTTAATATATTTCCTTTCGCTTCTATTTTTTTTCCTACTCCATAATAATACCGGGTTTGAACTATTAAAGAAATTAGGGGCTAAATCACTATATAGCATTATTTTTGATTCATACTTAGTGTTTTAAGGAACATTGACTACAACAAAACTTTTGACAACTTTCATTATATGACGTATTACTTAAAATAGTGATTTATAGGTGATTCGGAAACAAGTTCTGATGGAATAATACGTAGTTTACCTGTTTGAAATATTTTAGATGTGATTTAATTTTCTATATTACTATTCTATATTACTATCCAAAACAATTTTTAGTATGTAGTATTTGTATTCATATTATTCACATCGACACGATACACCGATTGTATTGATAAATTTGAAAGAAGTCGGTTTTATAAATATAGCATTGTAGAATATTTATGATAGTATTATTGTTTATCTAGCTTTTGACCCCGGCCTTGCCCGCATGGACATCTAATGAATTCTTTCATGTTTTATATCGACCGATCACCCCATCACCCATAGTACCGGCGTTTTTCCTTCTTTCGATTTCGATTCTTACTCGGATTTTAATTCCGATTCTGATCCCGATATAGATACCGGTTTTGTCAGAAATATACACGATTCGCCCCCGTCTCCACTCGTGTGGAGATACATTTTAATGTAATTTTCCCAGTGAATTCTTCCATCTTTTATGTCGATCGGTGAAGTTATCGATACCATACCAGAGAACCCATATACTTACACCGAAAGCATAAAACGTCGCTAATTATTTAACGACGAAACGATCTCACTTAGGTTCCGGTTTCTGATCCCGATCTTGCTTGCGATTTCAACCCCCAAATCTGTGTTGAATTTGAACCTATAAACTATAAGAATGCCTTTTACGATCATGCATTCGTACCCGAGAGCAAAAGTTAGTATTTTTATAAATTATATGTATTATAATAATATATATGTCAGTCTAATGTATAAGATATATTACTATAAAGTTTCAGCTAAGTCTATTCCGTCCTAAGGAGTGATTGAGCAACCGATATCCAAACATACAAATTATTACATTTGCAGTGTCAGTGGGATGTGTATGAATATCGTCAATTATTTATAAAAAATAAAGATATACAAAATGTTCATACAAAAAATAAGTAATAATTAACTTTGCCTTGTTATAGGTTAGAAAAGATTAAAATGTCTTTTGTGCACATCTATACCTATAGTATAATAAAATAGTAGAATCCAGAATGTCTATACAATGAAGATATGTGTGAAAAATGGAGAGGGGACGATAAGAGAATGGTAGAGAAAACAATGGTTTTCTTTTTTTTTTGTCTGTCTGCCTGTCTGTCTGTTCACGCATATTTCTGAAATTGCTAAATTAATTTTAAGGTAGTTTTCACGGGTAGATAGACCTTGGCTTGGCACAAAATGTAGGTTCTATTTCATTTAATTCGGATATCAAGGAAAAAATTATCGTCAAGGTGGTGTAATGGGGTTATATAGAGTATAAAAATTCTTTAACGCGTATAAAATTATACTATCCGTGAGTAATACAGACTACATTTTATTTTGGTAGTCGCATTTGATCTGGCTTCGTACAAATTGGAACCATAAGCTGTATCGGAATTGCAATCAGAATTGCCATTCCGATACAGGGAGCAGAACCGAGAGCCAGCCCAGGACCGAAATTGAGAATGGGACCGGAATCAAAGCAGTATCGGAACAGAATTAAAATCAAGAGTGTAACTGGGAGTTCAATCAAGAACCGTACCGGTATCAGAAATGAAAGTAAGAAAGAAAATTGTACTGACAGCAAGGTCTTTTCATATACCTAATAGGTGAAGGAATATATTCTATGCCCACGCGGGCTACGCCGCGGGTGGAAAGCTAATATACAATAAGATTCCTTGAGGAATGCCGAGTTTTTCATTAAAGCAATTTGCTGCACATAAAAAAGAATACTTCCTAAAAAGCTTATTATATTACGAGACAGCTTAGATAGATTAGCTCTTACAGGCATCTCTCTTTGTAAATTGAAACTATCTAAGTTCACTTCTCTGTATAAGTAAATGGCATAGACCGAATATTATTTAACTGAGCGTCAAAAAGATAAAATTGTTGAGTTCGTTTGCGCTTCACCTTTACCGAATCCATTTTCAGAAGCGTCGATAGATTTTAGCGAGTGAGTATGCGAGCTCTTTATGGGTCTTTGTGCTTGAAAAAAGAAATTCATTTAACTTAATTTCAAATACTGTAATAGAAAAATTATATTTCCTTTTATTTGAGATACGCTACAGAAAAAATAAATATAAATAATGATAAAATCCTGAAAATTTGGAAGAACACTGCACACGAGTGATTTCTATACGTTTATATATATCACTTATAAATTTTACGTACCTGCAGATTGTGATAGAACCACAGCGAGCCGGTCACCGAGATGGCGAACCAGAGGAAAAGTGTGAACACCGATATCTGGCTGAGGTGCAGCGCGTTCAGCACCGTCGACAGCAGCACCGCCAGCGCGTGGCAGATTACTATCGGCAGTGCGCAGCGGTCGATTATGTCCCATGGCACCTCCTGCCGACGGGTAACTAGTTGTATCGAAAGTCGTGTACGCACCGACAGAGGTTTTAGTTTCGAAAAATAAATGTTGTCTAAAACCCTTTTCTATTGTCTGGTAATATATATTTTCTTATGTAACTTGGTATTTGAATTGGCCCTTTGTGTGTGGTATTTGTATACGTGAGGTGTTCGATATATTTTTGTACAATTGACAAATAAGATGGTGAGTTATGATATAATCTACAGATAAAATTTACCGCCGAGAAGAAGTATTATGTTAATTATTACATTGAAATATAACAAAAGTATGAGTATAAGCCTATTAAACAATTTTAACGATTTTCCTGCATTAGTATTTGTCTCCGACTTCGCTACATATTTATAAGTTTATCTAATTTGGTTTGGAATTTTCATAATATTTTTTCGTTTAGAGTAACATTTAAAGACAATATGTTTCTACTAGTATTTCTAGCTGAATTAGCCCATATATTTCAAATTATGTGATATCTATCTTATTTTGATCGATATTTTTACATACATGTGTTTTGATGTTGCGAAGAACATATTAAGCTCTTCTGATTGGATAGTAAGATTACAAGATGCTGGATAAATGGATGAGTGAATGAATGAAGAAATGGGTAGAAGATTGGATGGCCAAATGAATGGAAGATCGGAAGGTCGGCTGGCTGGATGGACGGTCGCTCTTTTGTCCTCTGGCCGGATAACTGGAGGGATGCATGGGTGGATGAGCAGAGGTTGAATAAGTGGACGAGTACATAGATGTCTAGAGCGCTCCTAGACGATCGTGATGGAAAACATCATTTATCATTATGGATCAGAATCAAGAACAGAATCGGTATCGGAATCGAGAGTGAAAGCGGTATCAGTGTTGAGAGGAAATTCGAAATCGTGTCAGATTGCCAGATAAGAGTTAGAATCAGAACCGGAATTGGGAATACAATTGAAAGTGGGGTTGGAGTATGAATTGAGAACGAGAGCGGAATCAAAACTAATAGTCGAATCGGAATCAAAAGAGACTCACATCCTGAGAGTTCCGTACAAAAGTAATTATATGTATAGATATTTCAACTATCAAGAGCCTCCACATTTTATGCCTATTTTCAATATCGAAACTATCCTATCGAAATAGGAGAAACGAAATTTTGAAACTTCTGATGTTCTTCAAAGATTTAAAAATTGTTTTAAAGTTATCTGAACTTTAAGAAATCTTAAATTTTCATAACAGAAACTGAAAAAAATGTTTTACTATAGATCAATTAACATAATGGTTCTTACTCCTACATTACATATTTTTAGGTGACATTAAAACAAAGTAACAATTTTCAGAGTTTTTCCTTGTATTTTGCTATCTTGTTTGTACGTTCTAGGTTAATGGAAATATCCTATAGATTTCGATTTACTTGCGAGTGTAAAAACGTAAGGCATAAGTCACCGTATTTTTTGATTGCGAGAACTTAGAAGCTTGACTTTTTATGCTTGAAGGGGCCGAAGATATAAACATTTGATGTTAATTACAACTCGATACCTCTATGCGTTGTTAAAAAAAAGGATTTCGACAGACAGACAAATGAACAGACGGACAAGAAAGTGATCCTATAAAGTTTTCTTTTTTTCTTCTCTAAAATTAACTGAATTCATTTATGTCCACCCGTGCAGAGTCGTCGAAAGTTAGTAGTTGAGAAATCGATAAATTTGACTGATAATGGCAAACGTTTTTTACAAACGAAAAATAGGTGATTAAGATAGACAATGCAACCTAAAGAAAATATTCGAGTTTAAGTAATATACAAATAACAATCACATCCAGTGGGGAATTTCGCTTGTACAAACGACCCCCGTTCTATTGATTGACATGCAATAGAATTTCATGGAATAAAAGTGGTCGACAGTAGATGTTATATTGAAAAATGGAGTAATATGAGAAAAGGCACTTTCTATGCCCATTAGAAGGTTTATAAGAAGAATCGATAGCAATTCTTATTATAAACGTTGTTGTATTCCTATTTTTACAAATTAACTATATGTGATTAAATATAAGTTGGTATTTTTACCCAACTGCCGAAGAAAGGGATGGTAATGTTTTAGAGCATGTTGAATTTGGTTATGCATGCCTATTTATTTGGCTCGCTCTACAGTTTAAACCTTTTAATGGATGTAAACATGTAAGGTAAACATGTATGTCTCATTTGATTTGTCTCAGTTGTAAGAGTGAACGATTATTACGGGTGAAGTTATCGCGTCTAGGCGTTGAGAGAGTTTCTATTTTTAATTTTAATATAGACAACGAATTAGTCCAATGCGAATTTTGCTATCTCTACGTGCGTACAAATAATAAATGTTCTCACTCAATTTTGTCATCCGCTCGAATCCACGGAATTGTTATGTTCAATGGTAATATCATCATCATCATCTTCATGCCTAGCTTTGTACCACCTTACGCGTAGTTTTCTGCCAAGTGCGGTAAATCTTTGGAATGGTCGACGTTCAGTGGTATTCAGAATTAAATACGATAAGGAGGTATTCAAGAAAAGAGCCTACTCCTTCTTAAAAGGCCTGCAACATGCTAGTGACTCTTCTGGGCTTGTGGACGTTCATGAGTAATGTTGGTCACCTTTTCTCACTGGTGACTCGCATGATAGCTTGTCCTTTGAAGGTCATGCAAAAAACTTACACCGTTTTATCCATAGACGTACGTACCATTTATACGTCTATTAAAGCGGCTATACATCTGTTCGGATCGGCATTGTTTTTTTCTTTCGGCAAAACCGGCCGGCGTTATCTAATACACTTGTTTTTAAACAGGTGCAGCATGGAGCGAAAGCGCCATCTCTATTGGGTTCATTTGGATGTGTCGAATGCAACCTAGATAAGGCCGATCGGTATGGTTCAGGTTGGATTCGGTTTGGCAAAATAAAGTAGCCCGATCGTCTTAAGAAATGTACGTCACTATGAAGTTGTCGGAAGAAAAAACCGATTCAGTTTTTTGAAACGAATAGATCTTTTTTATTCGATATCTTCGGAGCTTACTTAATATTATTAAGAAAAATTATCAGGAAAGCTGCACACAACTACATCTTCGTCGACCCACAATTCGAATAAAACTAGATATATTCTTTCATTCTCGTGAGCCGAATGTTGAAGCCGAATAACACAAGCCGCATTTGTGTGTATGGCGTTTCAATTAGCTTAGCGGCAAAAAGTCGATGGTTCGGCCTGTTTTGGCCAAGCCATTATCACACATCACACATATTCGGTTTGTGTCACCCGGCCGTGCCGAATTGTACCGACCCGAACAGTTGTATAGCCGCCCTTATGGGTTATGTTAATAATATTCAAATTATTCATATTCAAATTATCATTGATAAGGGATATTGAGTGATACCTGAATGCATCAGCGTGCAATAGCGTTACTCAAAAAATAATGGATTCCATTTGAAATGCACAGAAGCGATAATGACTGGAATAAACAAAAATG
Organism: Eumeta japonica; assembly: GCA_005406025.1. Taxonomy (NCBI): domain Eukaryota; kingdom Metazoa; phylum Arthropoda; class Insecta; order Lepidoptera; family Psychidae; genus Eumeta; species Eumeta japonica. The sequence continues at coordinate 107,284 of BGZK01001057.1, forward strand.
TTGCCACAGCTTTAGGTGAACCAACTTGCAGATTAAAACAGTGTGAGTGTTGGCATCCACATAGATCTTTTGTGATGCTTTGATCATAACATGCAAATATTGTGAGAGTCGATCAATTTTCAGACCAAAGTTAGAAGGGCTTTCGAGATATAAATATAGATTATTTAATAGAAACTTGCAAAGCTCAGTCTGACAATTCATCGTGTTGTATAGATTTTTGTTTGTGCTTGTTACAGTACTGTTAACAATATTTACGCATGACACTTGTTCAAGATTTTATATCTGATCATATTTTTCTCAAGTAACAACACAACGAAATGTATATCGATAATATCGTATACACATATAAAATGCTGTCCAAAGCGCGTGCCTGTGCTAATCGTTTAGCAGGTTGGGGGAGGGCCGTGAGGTAACGACATCGCCCTTCAATTTAATAATGCTTTGACGACCTCCGCAATGTGTAAATAAATGACTTTAACTTTGTTTGCTCCGAATACGCCGCTGCTTCGGTGCGGTGTTTTGACGGTAATTTCGAGTTATTTAGAATATTACATTATCTACGTTGTGTACAAACAGACTGTGGAAATACAATTTATTTTAGTTATCCATTAGGGCCCGAGTTGGATTTCGGAAGACTTTTTTTCTGTAATATGATTAAATATTAGTATTAGAAAATAAATATGGGCAGCTATAAAAACGTGGTCGCTTAAATATATTCATATTGTAGCTCAATACAATCTGTAGCGTTAGAATATGAACGTGTTTTTCAAATTGGTTTCTTAACATAATTAGTTTTTAATTTTTTTTGCAATGTATAAAAGTTTAAAACTAAGATTCATAATGTACTGAATTTCATAATGCATTGAAACGTTATCCTAATAATTTTGTTAGTATAATGGAATATAGTTTACATGTATAGTGCAATGTCGACCGAGACTATTTGATCGGAACTAAGATACAGAGCGGAAACAAGATTGAAAATGGGATTGAAAACGGGTCAATAGGCTTTTAGAATTTGAAATGGAATCTACACTTGTAAGAGATATGGTAAAAAGCATTGTTCTACCCACTACTACCATATACTATCTACCGATTCACGATTCAATATCCTTCAACTTTTGCCGACAAATATTAATATTTTTAGGCTTTCGTATTTCAATAAAATAATGCATCACTTTATTGTCTGTCTATCTGGATATCAAGATCCTTTGTCTCAGAAACTTATAGAAATGTTGAGGGGAGATTAATATTTAATACTAAGGTCTATAGTCCCTTAAAGTCATAAAAAAAATCAAGCTTTTAAATGAATGTAATCAAAAGATATCAGTATTTTAACACAATAAAATTTTGATACAGACTCACCTATCAAAAACAATATGTACTTACGTTTGGCTTAGAATCATGAAATTTAGTAAAAAGCAAAGTAATGTCATGAAATTTAAAATTTTCGATTCGACAGCTTTCGAATTCTTATCATTTATTTTTTAGGATGTGGCATATACTTTTAATTACTTATTGGTAGAGGCATCTGGTTTTAATTTTAAAATTTTTAAATTAAACCCCTAACAATAATAATCGTAATAGACATACCTGCGACTGTGATTGAGATGAACGTAGGAGGGACCCGCGCCTTACAGAAGGACGACGGTGCATAGATGGCGCCGTCAGCGACGCCCGCCTCGTCACGTCACCCGCCGCCATTTTCAAATACTGTGCACACACACACACATACAAATATGAAACTTTTGTAGTTAATTTAACTCTGTTTAAAGAAGTAAAAGCAATCACATGATTCATTTATTTTATTACCTTAAGTGAACAATTCTTGTATAATTATATATAATTGTAAACAACTTTTGGGCGTTTCATAAGTAATTGGATTCTTTACGAAATCAAATAATAATTACCTCAAATCATAGTTTTTTATGCTTATTACTTTGGGAGTTATTATTTTTTGTAGACTATTTATTATTATTTTTTTTTTGTTCTGTCTGTAGTGTATAAGAGCCTAATATTCTCTGATAGGTGTGGTTTTTTTTTCGTTTGCTGTGAAAAAGCGGCTAAGCTTTGTGAAATGCAACAAAAAAGCGAATCGCTGGCGGCGAAGTACGATACAAAAAAATCAGCTAATCGTATGCAGGCGGTGACGTTGCGTCTTCTTTGGGTTCATTTTTAATTCTGCTTAAATTTAGTCTCCTTGCGGTCGTCTTCGAGTGCAATGACCAAATCACATAACGCAGCCGATTCGCTTTGAATACGTAAAAAACGATATAACAATAAATTTAACAGTAAATGAGCGTAAATTAGGTTTATTGTTTATTGAACAAAGATTTTATACGCGTTATTACGGTTGGTAATAAAACTTCTACAGCTGCAGAATGTAAAGATATGCATTTATTTTTCGAACAGTAAGAAGGAAACGCCGCAACAACTCGAAGCCTACTAAGAGCGGTAGGCTTCGTTAAGTATGGGTCTGAAAAATCGCTAAGGATTACATATTTGACTTATCTAAAGTAAAGAACTATGTCCTTTCATATGTAATTTTTTTCGATAGTCTTCGATCAAAAAGAAGTTGACAAGCGCATTTCGTTCGTGAACAACGTACGGAAACGAGCAATGTTATTTAATTATTTATCAATTCAGTGTTTACATAAATTTTGTAATAGTGTCTAGAGATTAAAGAATGTGTGTATTTTTCGAATTAAACTTCTATAGAATATAGTATACAAAATCAGCGAAATGGGCAAGTCGTAGTCGATAATTTGATTGATTTTATTGTCGCCGAGCGGACCGATTGCAGTAACAGCGCCTTGCGCGTCCTGCCGTGCGAAGGCGCAGTGCCCATTTCGCGGTCGCTCGATCACCTCTGATGTTAAGGATTGATCCATCGGTACCTCAGAAGCGGCCGTTAACGGTAAATTTGTACCTAAATACAGTTTTGCTTTCCAAGTACATTAATCTAAGGTATCTTAATTGAAAAAAATAAGATAAAAAATTAAACGTGTGGCATTCGGGGACTGCCGCGGTAAAGCTATTGCATAGCATTTTTTATTAACTTATGCAATTATAATTATTTATTTATTTATGCAGTATTTTTTTTCTTTGATATTAATTCAAGTTTTTCATCACTTTCTTCATTAATAAATGCACTTTGTTTATTCATATTTAAAACACTTTATACACAAATTTTACGCGTATAGCTATTCACCAGCAACTGCTATTCACTGTTGTACATAGGTACACCTATGTGTACATATATACCTATATGTATACTTACAGGGCACATGCGGTGAGTGTTGGCATTGTAAAGATATGATAGATACCTATACACCTATATACTTTCTCACAAACAGCTGCTTACGTATTCGTCCGATTTCGGAGCAGCTCGTCTCGATCCGTGCGAGCTTCGTACAGTTGTACCACATACACACACGTTAAGCGAATGCTCGGCCGAGCTACATGGTAGGCAGAGTGGGGGGGTGTTAGGTTTTATTATCGTTACGGAATTTCTTGATTCGGTCGCCGCGCTCAAAGCCCGCGATAAAAGCTATGCAATAGCTTAAAAAAATCGAAAAGTCACTTTATAACGCCATCACGTTTGAGGTAATTCGTACTGTTATTATGTTATTGACTCTTAACAACAAAACGTAAATAAAATACTTAGGGAAATTTTGCATATTATTATATTGTGGATTTAAACTTTTATCGTTGGAAATAAACGCAATCAACTTTTCCCATGGGTAATTATCATAATCCCACGGTAAACTGTTACGGTTGTTTAGGTACTTGTATAAGGTGGTATAAATAGGAATATATTGGAGCATCTTCATGTGTTAATTTCATATTACAGATGTTAAAACGTTTCGCAATTAAGCAGTCCTACGCCACACATTTATGAAGAATACAGTGAAATTGATTAACGAGGGAAAACAGTAATTATCACGATCCCACAACTTAAGGGTATTCAATCTGGCCCGTTGTTCTATACTAAAATAAATATTTCAACGGAGCTCTATCTACACGCCATCATTTACTATTAATCTCATAAATACATCCTTGCTTATGAATACACAATCTTAGTGGCTAAGTATATTTATCAGCGCGAAAATCAATCCTATTCTAGTTTTTCATAATTTTTAAATTTCCTATTTTTTGCTATATTTTTACAGGTTCTTTTTTTTCTGCTTCTTCTTCACTATTTTGGAAAACATTTTTATTTATATTAAATCACTGAGGATTTTATGAAATTTGGGAATAATCTTATCAAATTATCTCATTTATAATTGTTTTTATTTAATGAAAAAAATAATGAAAAAACGAAGTTCGTTTTCACAACGAATATTATTTTTATATATATTTTATGTAATTATGACTTCAAAGACAATTACATCATATTGCGTTATAATTAATCTAGCATATCAAATTAGAGTGAAAATTTCGGTCTTTTTATACGGTGTCTTGCGGGCTTGAATACACGTAAGTACTCTATAACGTCAGGCGGTTCGAAATAATTGAAATGTAATAACTAAAATAACCCTAAAAATAAATTTAGGAAAATTTAGTGAGCAAAAACTTAATGAAGCGACGTATTTAAATAATTTTAATGACGACCTTTTAGAATAATTTCAATGAATAATTTAAAGTTACCTAAATGCATAGCTGAACTATTGCTTATATTGCTTGCAAAAATAACTTAAGAATAAAAGTGATTACAAAAAAGTAGACAGTAATAACATATTTTGTAATGACTAGATATTTCATAATGGTATTTTAAGTATACTTTTTATTATTTATGTCAATATAAAAACCAATAAACAGTACGAACCATTATGAGTACAAATAGGTTTCTGCCGTTTTGAGAGAGATGGCATGGCATGAGGCTTACGTTAGAATTCACAGATGATAACTGGCTTGAAAATTAGGTTGCTCATTCAAGAACAATATAACCCTATCATATTATTAACTTAAAATTAGTATCGTATATTTTTTTTATCCAAAAATGTCTAAAAAGTCAAATAAGCGTCATTTGCAACAAAACTTTTAATTTACTTCTTTGATTTAAAAAAATCTGCAGTTGAGGCACATCGATTGCTCGTAGAGGCATATAATGAGGCTGCCTTGAGTAAGAGAATATGTGGTGAGTGGTTTCAAAAGTTTAAAAACGGTTATTTTAATGTAAAAGACAAAGATCGCAGTGGAAGGCCAAAAATTTATGAGGATGCAGAATTGGAAGGATTATTGGGGGAAGATTCGTCTCAAATACAGAAGGAACTTGCATTTACTTAAGAAGTCACTCAGCAGGCAGTGTCGTATCGTTTAAAATCCTTAGGAATGATTCATAAATAAGGTAATTGGGTTCGATACGAATTAAAGCCGTGAGATGTTGAACGCCGATTATGCATGAGTGAAACGCTTCTAGCTAGGAACAAAAAAAAAGTGTTTTTACTTCGAATTGTCACTGGTAATGAAAAGTGGATACATTACGATTATCCAAAAATAACAAAATCATGGGAACTACCTGGCCACGCGTCAACATCCACAGCAAAATCGAATATTCATGGAAAAAAAGCAATGCTGTGTATTTGATGGGATCAGCTGGGTGTGGTATAGTATGAGTTGAATAATCCAAGCGACACAATCACTGGAACTCTATACCAAACACAATTGACGAGATGGAGCTGAGCTCTGAAGGAAAAACGCCCTCAATACTACTTCAGACACGACAAAATTATTCATCTACATGAAAATGCTCGTCCGCATATAGCGGTTCCGGTGAAAAACTATTTGAAAACACTTGATTGGGAAGTACTACCGCACCCGCCGTATTCACCAGACATTGCGGCGTCCGACTATCGTCTGTTCCGGTCAATGGCACATGCTCTGTCAGAGTAGCTGTTCACATCATATGAAGATACCAAAAATTGGGTTGATTGGTGGATAGCCTCAAAAGATAAGAAGTTCTTCAGACTTGGATCCGAACGCTGCCTGAAAAATGAAAAAAAGTAGTTGCTAGTGATGGTCAATACTTCGATTAAAATTAAATTACCGTTCTTTCACAATAAATACAATTTTATTGACAAAAAACGGCGGAAACTTATTTGTACTCCTAATAGTATTGTTTATTCAACCCGAGATAATAGAATGCTTAATGAGTGTAATATAACTCTCGCGAAGCATACTCAAATTAATAAATAGGTCAAAGTAAATAATACATTTCATAAAGCAAAGGCCGCCCACGAGACACAATTCTCGGTTAACACGCTCTTAAACGTTAATTAGGCGATCGCTGGGTGGGCGGCTGTGCTTTGCGTTGTACTACGATAGGGTTGCAATTTACCAAATTTAAGAAAAAAATTGCTACCAGGCGATTGAAAAATCTACATGTTTCGAGGGCTCAAAAATGGGTATAATATAAATGTGTTAAAATAAGGAGTTGACGAAGCAGTTATGTTTAAATAGAATTTTTATTCAACTTGGAATGTTTTTAAGTGCGATATCAAGAGTTCACATATAATTAAAATAGTAATACCACGTCTTTCCTTAAAGTTGTCAAATTTAAATGATTCTAATTAATTTGTTATTCATAATGATATCATTATTATGCACGGAAACATTTCAGAACACGCTCTGGAAAAAGAAAAACAGTTGGCAACCCTATCCATAAGCTTCCCTTCCTTTGTCTTTCATGAAAATCTTTTGTAGAAAGGAATTTGTTAATATGGTAATTAAATTCCTACTAACGTTTTAATTAACTTACCGTGTGTATAGTCGTCAGCATTTTTTGATTTGAAGTTTGCGAGAGACAAACCTTTTAAAATAAATATGAGAATATGTTTTTTTTTTAATAATACGCAGACCTACTGTGTTTAAATTGAGATTAGGTATGTTTTTTCTCTTTGTATCTTTCGTTAGATTTTGTTAGTCTTCTTATGTTGGATCTTAAGCAGCTCTATTTTGGACATTTTGTTCAATTAAGTTTAAGCTTTTCATACCTTATGGATTGTTATCTATACCACTATATAAATCTATGGGCTCTGACTGTACATTTTTTTTCACCTAATTTTGTAATAGATAATCATTTTATGATGCAGTGATTCACGTTCTACTATTTTTTTTATTTTTGTCTGTCTGTCTCTGTCTTCTTCTAACTTAAGAACGTCTCGGACAATCGATATAAATATTGGTGCACAATAATAAAATGTAGCTGCGCACATGATAAGCCACCGTCTGTAGTTTTACTGCGTGTCTGTCTATCTGTGTGTGTGTTTTTAAGACGTAAGAACGGTTTGATCGATTATTATTAAAATTGATACAGTAAGAACATTTGTTTTCGTAAATGATAGTTTATTATTTTCCGATTTTTCTGTTTTTCTGCTTCTGGTGAAAATCTTGATGAAAATTTGTGCATCGACAGTAAGAACATGTGATTGCGTAATAGGCTACTGTTTGTCTATCTTTTTTTTGGCATGTGTGTGTGTGTTTTTTATAACTTATGTATAGTTGTATTTTTATTTGTGAGTTTGTCAATATAAGTAAATAAAAATATATAGATACAATACAGAATATTTAATTTTTGTTCAATGAGACATGAGGTGCAGGGCGTATGGTTGTTTTTTATGTGACCTCTGACATATAATAGGGTTCAAATTAGATCTGGATTTCCTGTTTTATCAATTGAGACATATGATAAACATTGTACATGATTACAGTGTAATTGAAGGGCGCCAACCTACAGCAAGTGCCCAAAAAAGATATATAATCAAACTTAATGATGTTCACAATAAAATGTTGTACAAAGAGATTAAGGTAGGTACCTTATTTCGAATATTGAACTGGAATCAATTCCCACCTATTTTGTTCTCGGTCTCTCATTTGTGATGAAATCTCGGCAGAAGGCAGTACAGGCAAATATGTTAGAAGAAATGTTGCGGGCTGAGGCTGCCTCAACAATGGAACACTGTGCACTTCCAAACCGCGTATCCAGATATTGGACATCTACTCTTGCGAATGTGAAAAAAAAAGGATCCTAAAACCACCATAAACACGTGCCACCGATGACCACTGCTATACCAGATTTCACAAATCACTTCTCTGAACAAAACAACGCATCTTACCCGTTACTTAGGAGGATCCCACGATAAATACTTATGTTAGACAGGACAAGACTGACTGGTTATAATATTTCCTTGAAAGAAATTCGCCTTTCGCAATGTCTGCCCTGACGCTTTTCAAATCAGAAAAGAATATCCACGAATTCTTCAATTTGAAAAAGTTATCTTCGATATGATACAAATGATATGGCTGATCATTCTAATGAAGGATTTAATGACACTAACAATTAGATATTCAAAACAGATGCTTTTACATTTCTTCTTTTTTATGATCCATCGACTGAATCGAGTTATAAATGCAAAAAGTTCCTTTATTGCAAACAGGACGAAGAGCAGAATTGAAAGTCGAGATCGTATGAGGACGGAATCGAGAACGGAACCATGGTTGGAACGGAATCGAGTGTGGAATTAAAATTAGAACCAAGAGCATGTTCGGAGTCGGAATAAGGAACGGTGCCGAGGTCAGAAATCAAAGGGGGCTTCTTAACCCTAATCTACTTAGTCCGAGACCGGGTTCTGAATTAAAAGCGCGACTGAGATCAAAGTCAAAGGTGAGATAAATCGGTATCGAAATAAGGATTGGGATTGAGATAAACGAATATGTTCAAAGTCCACGCGGACGAAGCCGCAGACAGAAGTTAGTCTACCATAAGGTTACAGATCTTCCTTGTTATTTTTTTTTTGTGATGATAAATAGGTGTTCCTTTACAATGTAATTTATTCGGCCTTCGCATGACATGACCATACGATTTCAGTTGACATTTGGATAGTTAATCGCCAACGACCACGACTTATAACTGCTTCTAATATACTTACTTATTGGATATATTTACGTCTAATTCCCGCAGACCAGAAAGAATTCACATTAATTCCGTTTTACGGAGTTTCTGTTCATAACACCTTTTTATTAGCCAGGATTCACTACTATATAACATTGTTGACTTTGACTCTCTTTTATTGGCGTTAATGGCATTTAAGAATAACATAAGACTCCTACAAGTGACTGCCATTTACACCAATATCTTGAAATTTTATGAGCGGTGTCTGTATGGATGATATAGTTTTTATATATTTTAGATCTCCTGGATCTGTAATTACTTAATAGTTTAAACTTTGTATGGTTATTGGCCGCGTTCACTTTGAAATAGCCAAAACTGCAGACCTTAACCTGTATTTTTGATATGCTGATTCATCAAAAACAGGCTTTTCTTTAAAAGATTTTTAAAATATTAAATCCGTGTTTGAAGGCAGTTTTTATTTTTATAAGCAAAATTAATTTTATTTCACATTTTTTAGTTATCTACTAATAATATCTTTATAATTTATTTAGCTACTTCGCATGTGGATTAAACTATGGCTTATTTAATGGGCTATTCATCTTTATTTTTGCATGGGGTAAGTGGAAAACAAATTCCAATCCCGAATTTATTGGCCATCAATAATATTAATAAAAGTCTCCTTTAAATGTTTTACTATTAAATTTTCAATTATTGTAATTGCCATTTTTCATTATTATCATTTTATGCATATTTAAATGCATATTTTTAAACGAACAGCAGTAGACATCCAATAGCTAAGCCTAAGCGAAAGCGAAATGCATATTTGGCAATTTGCCGATTTATCAAAATAGAATTTTGTACGTGTGAATTAATTATAAGAGACAATTATAAAAATAAATACTTTTAGATAATTGCTCAACTATTATATACTGGAAATATATTCTATCAGAATTTTAACTGAAGACTCAATGTGCCTCTGTTCTAATTGATCGCCTATGATGAATGATGAAAGTCGGCCAGGAAGAACCAGTATTTTGTAATAGTCAGAAGGTATCAACAACGGTTATGGTAATATCATAATGTAATAATATTCTATAAATTAGTGTGTCGAAAACATAATTTAAAATTAAATAGTAGATAGCTTTATGGCTTAAGAACGGTACGAGTTTATAATATTTAGTGAAGTAAACAGAAATTAAGGTCATTTAGAATACAGTTGTATATGTTATTGGGTTACGGGTTCAGAGCTATACACTATTCTATTCGCTAGTCCTATGAATGATTAATTCTGGCTTTTCACAGACGTCGGGTTTAAGACGAATACAATGAAAGCAATTTATTACCATCGATTTAACAGTTCGTATGATTAAATTGTTACTGTGTATTTACCGATCAAGAGATGTTATGAAACAATAAGTAGATAAATGTAAAGAACCAATAAGATTTTACATAGTTTATAGCCTACATGAATATTAGGCTGTTTTAAAGTTATATGCAGCATCAGTTAGAAGATAATGAAAATTTTTGGGGTTCGCCCACGGAGTGTATGGTTTTTCGTTTTTCTGAATAGACAAAATTTTAAACAATAATTTTTGTGCACAGAATACTAATTAACGTATGCTCAACGAGCTTACTTAACGTATACATTTCGTGAACAGTTGTAGGCGTCCTGTTATTATCTAAATGGAAGAGACTTGAGAGATAACACTTGCATAATTAGTTAATTAATTATGTAAATGTTATCTGTCCAACTCGTACGTTGGACAAAATTTAATGTATGCTAGCTCCATAAAGCACTTTATATGATATTGTCGCGTCAGATTTCATTTAGCTCGTCGCTGAGGCGTAAGCTCCCATAAGCTTTTTATTTCACATTGAGGCGCTTAGAGGTTAAGCCCCATTATATTGTGTAAAGTGTCGCTGAAATCCATAAATAGTCGCTTGCCTACAACATGCGTTAACGTGCAGCATGTAATCCACCGCTGATCCTCTAATTTGTTCGTTCACTACGAATCCCTATGCAACGAATTGAATATTGATTGGAGAGGATTGACAGATATTTAACACTTAAGCAAGGGTTAATTGTTTATTTAGGAAAGTCTGCTAAATAGTTATATTATTATTTCTATGTACCTTTCATGCCAATCAGGCACGTTCCCGGAAAAATGCAGACAGTTACATCCACCAGCGCGTTAGGAGTGTCAAAACAACCAACAGATGTGCTCCCAACCACCTCATGTGAGGTGCAATCATCACTAGGCAATACGTCAAAGGATGACGCAAGCCTCTCTACTAACAGCCACACACAATCACCAGCAGACAGGCCTATCAAACGTCACAGACTAACCATCACCAACCATTACTAAAATAGTCACAGGTAAGCATCCAACAATGCCGATTTATAAATATTTATAGGTTATGTAGATCCTGCCACGTTAGAAGGTCGAAGGCCGCTAACGACTGTTTTCATCGATGCGACGAAAACGCTCGGTACTCACGGCGCAAAGTGTTGTCCTCCAAGACACAGAGAGTGTGGAGTTGATGTAATTCAAAAATTCATTGCTTAATTCACCCGTGGTTAGTCTTGAACCCGGTACTTCTTAGTTCGAGGCAACGCAACTAACCACTGAGCCACCAGCTTTCTATATATGACGTTATTTGCTTTTACTAGCCAGTAGATGTTGTCTTTCACCAAATTTTTAATTTCCCCTCCGCTGCCGTAACACGTTTGCTCCTTCTTACGCGTCGCGAGATATGAAAACAGAATTAGGAAATTCGGATAATAAATGTTTGCCGAGAACAAATTGTTTGGATTCGTGAATTACTCGGTGTTATATATGTTCTCTCTCTCTCGAAAATAAGATTATATTTGGATTCACTTCAAGCGAAAAACTTGTACTACACATACTGAATTATTTACTATTTCCAAACTAGTCAAATAGACAGCAGATTACGTTCCGCCACGTAGTCAACCTGGCGTAAGAAGGTTGTCAGACATGTCACAGAACACGAATATAGCACCAAACACCGATGGGAACATATTATCTAACAATGAAATGTATACTGAATTTTGTTGTTTATGTGTTTTCTATTTTTTCACATATTTTTGATGTTTAATTTTGCCATTGATTAGGTACCGAGATAGTGATCAATTTTTTTTGATCTATGATGTACTGTAAAACTGTAGAAATTCCTTTTGGCTGCCAAAATAGAATGCTATTGGCATCATTTCTTGATTGATTTTATAAACTGTTTGACATAAAAATCTAAAATTTTGTTATCCTCACTAATTTATGTACATAAATGATTTTTTTTATTAGCTTTTATCCGCAACTCTGCTCGCGTGAAAATAGAATGAACATCTTTTACATCGACTGTTGTAATCGGGATCATGTTGTGGACCATAATCCCGATTCTGTTCCTGCTTTCGATTTCAATCCTGGTTTCAGTTTTAATTCCGATTTTGGTCTCGATCTGAATTCTGGTTCTGTTAAAAATATAAAAAAAATTTAAAAGTGTACGACTCACTCGTGTATAAATTACAAGAAAATAAAAGAGTGACAATGAGACAAAATAGTGCATTTAAAAAAAATGTTGAAACTCTTTTTGTTAATATGTTGACGGTCAAATGTGAATCTAAACATTCTTTTTTTTCGATTGTACAAAACAAAAATAGTATGCAGTAAATTTCGATAGCAATTAACCCACTTCTACCCTCTTGTCAGCAGAAATAATATTTACGTCGTTTTATTGATAAATAATACATGATATAAATAAAAATTAATATTTCATTTTTCTATCATTTTTGTAAATTTCTTTACATTTTACTTTTTTCAATTTTTTTATTTATTATTTAATACTATTAGCCGGTTTAGTATTAACTTAGCACAGTTCTTTTTTTTTCGTATAGTGGCGCTACTTGGAGGTGTAAAGAATCAATAAAAAAACAGTCAATGCGAAATGGGAAAAATAAAGAAAAAAGTATAAGTATGCATGTGTATGTAATAAGAAACAGTGACAAAATATTTACAAGAGAAAAACTAGAGAACCTGTTCAACTTTAATCAATAACTATTAAACGGTTGCGAGTTCAACAACAAAAATCGATGGGGATCCTCCTTAGAATACACGAAAACTTATTCAATACAATTTATCTTAATCCATTGTTTATATTTCTCTAAATCGTGAAGACCCACCGACGCACAGACCAACGGAAGGCGGTACACATATTTATCAATTACAATTTTGGTTATGTATTTTAAAGTAAATCGATTAGAATAGAGAATAGCTAATTTTAAATTCTACGAGCATGAGACAAAATGGTATGTTTTCAAAAATACATCGAAACGTTTTTAAATAGTCTTGCTTCTAAATTGTACTTTTAAATTATCTAAGACAAACGAGTTGCGTTATGCTGTTATAGCTCTGGACGTCTTTATGATGATTTCAAAAGTGGTTGTGTTGTATTGAATTTAGTATTTCGACATTATTTTGGTCTCATTAAATTTAATGATTTTATTTAAAAAACTTTTATTTCGCATTTGTACTTATTTCATGGATTTGCTGAATAACTAGCGTTCAATATACATGGTGTTGTACACTGTCATAAATAGACATCATTTTGTTTATAACAATAATTCTTGGCCTAAACAAGAACCTTAGTTAGCAAGCACGTTTATAAATTTACATTCATAATTATTTTCTATTCATTATCTGAGAGCGAATTTACGTTTCGTAGCCCAAAAAAATATTATCTTAATAATTTTAGGCTGTTGAATTTGAAAAAAAGGTTGTGTAACTTCTTGATGTGCCTTGTTTATTTCTCTGATATTTACTTGATGTGTAAACGAAAGCGAAGATGTCTGCAAATGAAATGTCCTTCTTTATATAGAAGCTCTCGTGCTGAAGAAAATAATATTTTTAAAACATTGCTATGTGTTTTGAATGATTGCATCGAGTTATATAGTATTGTTTTAAACGATACCGTATTTATAACTCGACAGTAAACAAACAATTTACTTGTTAATTTTTTCCTTTTTTAGTTGACCACTTTCGATCAGAACGGTGGACTCAACATCCATTTCCTTCGATGTAAATATAAAATATTATTTTGGTACGCTGTGCCTCCGCAGTCGCACGACAAGTATTTACGATTGCTGTTTGCTGTTTTATACTCGGTTTTTATTTCTTCAATTAACGTTACAAAAAAAAAGAATATTTCTTGATGATGCGTTGCTTTTGTTCTATTTTGACGTGTCTCCGAAGAGCGAGCGTTGAGAAACGGCAAGTTCTATTTTCGTTCGATTTATTGTTTTATTTTGCTTAGGTATGTTGTTCGCGTGGGCGTCCCCGACCGCGCCAACGGCTCAGCGCTGGTGGGCGGCGGATTCGCGTCAGAATCGGAATCACTTCTCGAACCTACGAGGGGTTCGGCGCTATCTGGCTTTCGCAGCGCCTGTCCGTGTGAGTCACGCGCTCCGGCACCGACACGGCTATAGACATGTAAGCTTTATACACTCGTAGTCGTGAAATGAAAATGCAGTGTCATTGACACATTCTTGATTTATTTATTGGTTGAAAATTAATCTAATTGCTGTTACGTGACGGCATAAAAAATTAAACAGCAAACAAAAATAGATAATTCAATAAAAAAAGCAACAAAAATATAACGTACAAAAAAAATGAGTTCTATTTTGCACATCCCTATAATTATTTCTGTTACAAGTTTGTCAGCATATTGCACCGACACGTGCTTTCGCAATATTATTTCCAATCCAAGGTGTGGCACACCTCTCTGGGCCGGTCCTTTGATAATGTCCGGAGCCAAGGACTTAACGCGGTCTTCGTTCGACTCGGATTACGTGATGTAAATTTGACATAAAATAGAATTTGATCCGTTCACTTAGCTGTCGTTTAATATCAGAACTTTTTGTTTTTTATTCGGAAACAACACGTTTATTCACCATCACTCGTTAACTATTATAACGTGAATTATTACAAATTCTAAAAGCTTAGTGTTCCCACTTCAATTTTCATTGAGCTAACAACTAGAACTGCCTGAAACGATTGTCTATAATACAGAAAATAGATGGTTTTTCTGTAGAGTTTTCTCTCGCTACATGGCATCTGTATGTAATAATAGTAGGTATTGTTGGATCGTACTTTGTATACAAAGGAGTAAGCATGTAGAGAATTGTAAAAAAATATGTTTTGATGTAACATCCTCTTTGTACAAGTCCTATTTGCATTTAACCGATGTGTTACATAGGTTGGTCGACAATTGTGGCAACTGTAGGTAGCCAAATGCAATCCAATAGTCGCTAAATGCAAACATTTTTTGTTTAGCAACTGCGTATCAAATATGATAATCCTTGGCCGGTCTGCTGGTGTCATTGTAGTTTCAAGCGATTTGGTCAGTTCTAATCATATTTACATAAATATATTTGTATTGTCGTGACAATATTTTGTAGTTATGTAACGATCTATTAGATCATAGCATAGTGAAGTTATTCATTAATTGTCGTATTATAATGTATATTGCACAAAAATGAGACACATACATAATATTTGTTTGTTTAATGTCGGAAAATAATATCACAAAATCTACAACAGTTGTGGTGAAATTATTAATAAACTTCCTAATCGTAAATCGAATTGTATTATATTTACACAATACATTCTCATGATCAACAAAAAAATTAAAACATTTTGTAAAATATGTGTAAAATGTGGAAAAAACCTATATGCTGCCTACCGAAAAGTAGAACAATATTTTTCAGGTTAGCTACTTGTACAAGGTTTTCAGAAAAAGATGCAACATAAGAAATAAAAGAAATTGAAATGCTGTGATTTCTGTTTATAATTGTATAATTTCCTGTAATACACTAACTATACAGGCAATGCATTAGTAAATTTTCCTTTAAAATAAATTGAGCAATTGAATCACACACATTTCTCTCAAAATTTGAAATAGTCACTAAACCTACATAGGTTACGTGACTATTTTGTTCCGTGACCTTTAAATACAAACATTTGTATAGCAGTTGATATTTGACGATCGGTGACACAGCACAATCCTACCAAATCTAATAAGAAAACAAACCGTTATCTATAAATTAAATATATTCTTAGGCAAATGCAAGAGCGTATAATACTCTTGAGCGGTATTCCTTAAAATAAAAACGTCACTTGCAAACAAAGGAACTAAAATTGTCATCGATGATAAAACAAACCATATTGCCCATAGTAAGATGACAACACGTAGAGATGTACGCACAACCATTGACACTACAGAATCGTAAGAAAGAATATTTTTAATTTTTAGGTGGATTCGATATTTTTGAAGTGAAACTTCTTAGGTGGCGGTGCGATTATCGATAGCAAAACTCGACACCACTTTTGAGTCTGAGTTCTAAATGTAAAAATTTAAAATTTTTTTTTAGGTTAATGTGTGATTTTGTGACATACCACTGCGATATTTTGAATTTTAAGAAAGATTACTTGTTTTCTCAAAATTTTATTTTATTTAAAAAATATGTTACTATTTAAAAAAAATAATTCAATATCTGTGTAACTTTTATTGAAATTTAATATTTAATACAAAAACATAAACAAAAAAAAAATGAAAACAAAGGTCAATTTTTTTAAATAGACTCGCAAATGAATTAACATTATTATTTATTACACATTCAATCATATTTCTATTATACTTCCGTCGTTCACAGCCCTTTACATCTCGGTGAGAACGCTCTTTTTGCTCTTGTGAATAGACGGCCATATTATTTTCGAATTGGTCAAGTGACCATGTAACGTGTGCAATTTAAGGGACATTCTGCTATCTATGATTTTGAAGGATTCAAACATGGTTTCCATCAATTCTTTATGAATGCCAGCTCTGTTGTTTTCGAGAAAACAAACTCGTTTCCAAGAAAAATTTTGTGCTTCTTAATTTGATAAATTCACCGTAAATAAAACAGAATGAATCAACGTCCTGTTTACAACGTATTGACGCCATTTTTACACTGGGGGAAACAGAAAATCGGTTGATACGTCTGAGAAAGCTTTACTGCTATGCACTGCATGACTAATATGCGAATTGCTGCTATTTTATTTCAGTGGTACCATATTCTATTATAAGATCAATCAAAATCTTCCAAACTTTTTTATCGACGTAAAACAGACAAGATTATACTATATAAGCAGAAAATGAACATTTCAGTTCTTTTCCAAGTATATAATCAGAATTTATGCAATGAAACAGAAATTTAAAAAAATGTTTTTACTGACCCATGTGTGAAATTTCAAAGATACGTCACATTTTGGCACATTTCTTTACGTGAGAGAGAAGAAAAATATAATATAAAGAGAAGGATAAACAGAGGCATACATTCCGAGGTCACGGAAATGGAGCAAAAGAAAGTGATATATACACAACGATACAATGCGATATAATAAGATAGTATCGCGTATGCGCGCGTTGTAGATGTTCGCGTTAGACGCTATATGTGAACAGCTGAGGTATCACGAGTTCCATAATGCATATTTATTTTTGTCTCTTGTGGTTATTAACTTTATTGTATCATTGTAATCGTGGAGAGTTATTATTTAATAGGTTTCATTTTTATCACGTTTTACGGTGTTGACCGTGCGATATTTTTTATTATACTAGTATTTATGTGTTCATTCTCTTTGAATTTGCAAAGCAGCACTTACAATAATTACATATTACATAGGATTTTGTTGAATAATATTCCTTTTTATTCTAGTGACAAAAAAAAGATCTCTTAGATGGTTGCAAGACAGTAAACATTTCACAGAAAGATCATACATATTGTCATATATTACATTGTACAGTTTTTGTTTTTACTACTACGTTGAAATCAGATCCCTGTTCTTAGGTGAATGGTGCTCATGATCGTCCAATTTATAATATTAAAATAATACTATTTGTATTTGAAAAATGGGGTCATATCAATTTGTGAATAATAAGAAACAAATCACTAATATGTACTGATACCTTGTTATCAATGTTGTAAGATTTTGTTTCCTATCAATTAACCCAACCTCGTTGGTTGGCCGATTTTTCTGCCGTCAATTGAATTTAGACAAATACCGACAAATTCTTATATTTTAAGGAATTCATATGCCCACTGGTTTTTAGGTTTTTTAAATATCATCAAATAAGTAGGCATAAATATAGACGATTTAAAAATTGAAAGTTATTTAATTATTAGAAAAGTGCAAGCGGTCTGTATGTCGTTCTTAAACATAAATCATAATGTTTATGAACTGTGTTTAGGACGCATATTGGTTATTTTGTTTGATGAGGAGTAAATTTGGATTTCAAAGCCGTCCGATGTTTAAAACATTCAATGTAATGCGTATACCGTGTGCTATCATTTTGCAAATCATTTAAAGCGCAATGTGTGAGCTATTATAATAAGATCTCAAATTAAATTCAATACTTGCAATTTTTTTTTTTTTTTTTTGTTTTGATCCTTTCGCCTCTGTCGCATGTTGGCGACAGCCCTTGTATGCTTTTTATCAGGTTCTTACATCCACTTTCATTCAGCCTTTTTTAAGGTTTGGCCGGGAATGTGCAAAGTGCATTTAATAAAGGTGCTAAAGTAACTTATCTTAATAATTTTTTTTTTATTATTTATTTATTTTTATTTTATTTTATTATATTGTATTTTTTTTTTTTTACTTACACATATTTATCTCTATACTTGCAATTGAATTGAATTCTCATAAACAGAAGTTATAAGGTTAGGGCTATTATCTCGTGTGTGAATATTTTAATGAAAAACACTCATGGGATTGAACTGCTTGGCTATCAGATTTCTTATGTTATTTCTGAGTGTGGTATTAAATTATTAATTAATCAATGGTTTGTATCGATGAGTAAAAAAAAATAATAAATCTTGACTTTCATGCCCACCCTTCTCATTGTGAATCAGCATTTGGAATGGATGGTAATGTTAATGTCGAAAACAATCTTGACGTATTTCAAGTGCAATTTCTATTTCTTACGAAATAAAGCTATTTTTGATTTGATTCAGGTATTTATATGTACAAAATGTGATAAAACATATCCACTTATATATTTCTAAAATACTTTGAACGTAAATTGTAGTTGATAACTATAGTGTATTTATATCCTTGAAAATGTCAATTAAAATATTAAATTTGTATATTTTCATTACGTTACTTTTTAAAAATATTATACATAGCTTCTGATCAAATTCTAATTAAATTGTTATATAGAAACAAAACAAAAAAACAAACATAAGGTTACAAAAAACCAAAGGTTATAGCATATATAATGACATATTAAATTATATAGCATATTAAATGACACATTAATTATTTACTTCGTTAGCAGTGAAATATATAGTAGCTAGAAATTTACAATTTAATAATTATAAGCAATATCCGGTGTTATCTAATCGGTGTGTTAGCTAAGAGAGATGAGAGTTGTCGCGGGGGGCGGGAGGCGGGCGGCGGGCGGCGCGGGCTATGGCGCAACTCAACAAAAGTGGGTCCCGCGGGGCGCGAGCCGCCCGTCGTAAATAGAAGTGCAGGCCAATGTAAATGTCGCCGGCGTCGGCCCGGAGGCCGGGGGCGCCGCCGGACGACCCGCGCGCGTTATTTTTACGACGCGCGCCGTCGGCGGTCACGCCGGCGGTCCGATGTGCGGTGATCACCGCGATTTCGTGACGCGCCGGCCGGCGACTGCGCCCGAGCCGCTCGAGAGATGTGCTACGCTCCAAGTACATGCGCGTTAATACAGCTATGCGTAAACACGCCGAGTAATCTAAAGAGTTCGAACCGAATTCGGACCGTTTTCATATGATATGTCTATGAGAAGAATTCTTCAGTGCTCTATGGTGGCGGTCATTAATCTCGTGCGTATAAAAATAGAGAAGGGGGGGTTACGAAATGTTTGTCTGCATAACTGTGGCTAGTTAGCCACAGTTATGCAGACAAATGGTTTTTAGTTAAAAACCATTACATCAGTTGACTTGAGGTTTGCATAGACTAAATACTGACGTTGAAATCGACTTGTGAAATATGTATGTAAACAATGACGTCTTTAAAGAGGTTTAAAATTGTACTTTTGAAATTAATCAATTACACAAGCTTTAGCCGCTAAAAATAACTAATATATCAGCTATGGATAGTAATGATACGTTTTGGGACGTAAGTACTGGCTAAGACAGGATTTTTTTAAATTTCTCCATAAAAGTTTCTACGGAAAAACCCTTACTTATACGTTTTATGTCATTTTGCATAATTGTAAAAAAACAAAAAAAAAATGGTGCTTCTGCTGTTAGCCACAAATAAAGAAGTTTTTAGAAAGTCAATCCTTATATGGGTAAATTTAAAAATAAGTGATCTATTAGTCATCTATTTTTTTTTTGCTTATTTTAGTTTTACATCTTGGTGAGTTTTAGTGAAATTTTTATAACTTTCTCTCCCTTTTTCACGTTCCTATGGGATTTCTGAAAACAAACTGATTTTAATTTTCCTTTAATATAAAACCTGACCACAGACAAATGTGCGGTTTCTTTGGACGCAGCTTTTATGAACGCAATGAGTTATTACAATTTTTATACGGATTCCATACCGAAATTATACCTTATCATGTTGCTTCTCTCGACCCCTATTCCGGCCTATAAAGAATATCGATGCCATGTCAGGCATCTTTCGCCAGCCATCGTGCAAACTTTTATATTTTTATTCGCGACTTCGCGGATTAAATTTTTCTAATTACATTTATTTCAAGTATATGTCGATCACGTAAGTATATTTAACGACAATTATTTTGATAGATAATCAAACGAGTCGATTCCAGAGCGATTATATTACATATATTGTATTAAAAGGACCTTTCTCCTTCCCACTTCTCTAGTGTATTTTGTCTATTCTTTCTTATATCGAGTGGTAGACGCCTGGTTGGACAAACCTGATTGTATGTTTGTTAAATAAATACAATCAGTTCAAACTAATCACATTATAGGTAGATATATTTAGATAAAAATTCTTACCTGAAAGTCCATATGACGATCTTTTAGTCTCGTTGATTTGTTCCATTAACGATATACAGTAAATATTTTCGTATCAAATCCCGAAAAAGGTTTTGAAATCGAATGAAATGAGAAATCCGTCAAGGTATGTTATGACATTTCTCGGAGATTGAGGCTGTTGACGAGTCGTAATTCTCTTCTTGAAAAACAAAACTACGTCCCTAGGTTGTTAAATTTTACCCATGCTCTTGTGCATTTCGTGGAGAATAGTATAGTAATAGGTTTTCTTGTAAAAACTACAAATTTTAGATTAAAATCTTAAAATATAACTGGTAAATAACGAAAAATTCCATTACGTAGCGAATTCCTAAAAATTAAAAAAAAAATCAGGAACTTCAAACAACTTGTCGAAAAACTTAGAGAATCTTTTTCAATTAAAGGATATCTTTTTTTATAATTCAAAAACAAATATGGATGGAAACGAATTCTCGGAAGTATGCAAAGATAAACAATTGATCTATAATCTCTTCCTACACCTCCTAGAAGTAGGCAATAGGTTTCGGAGTATAGCGTAAAGTTACGAATAATTATCGAATTATTATGTAGACTAAATAATGTTTTTTTTTACTGCCGATAAGTCTAGCGGTAGATAGAAAATGTTAATCGAACGTTTTCAATACTTTTAAAAAAGCTCCTGAGATGGGCCACATCTCAAGTACCCGAAAGCGACGAGCTTGTATAGAACGCTTAATGAACGTGAGTGAAGTAAAAGAGCTGATATTAATAACTACATTATAAAGGATTGTATCAAACGGAGAGAGGTCTTTAGTCTCTGCCCACGCCCGGGGAAGCGAAGGTGGGTATCAGTTATGTGTGTATGCTTTTCGGCATATTTTAATACCATTTAAAAATATAAAATGACAAAAAAAAAATATCCAGTAAAACATACTCATTTATTACTATGTAGCCATTAATTTAGAATTGAGTTTATATAAACGCCAATGTATCTTAAGAAAGTGCTTAATTTCATTTTTCTCGGTATACATTTGTCATGCATGAGTATTTTTAATATTATCAGTAAGTACGTATCAGTAAGTACTTAAAAGTTTAAATGCTCGTGTTATTGTCGTGATATATCAAACCGAATTTATAAACGATGGTTTATAAATTCGGTATACGACGTCTGAAATGTTTCTACTATGAATTTTCGATTATGGTACAAAGTGGATGTATCTAACGGTGATTGTAGAAATAAACTCCTACTAATGTGGAAAGCGAATTTTTATCGGTTTCTTATTTTTTGTTTAAAAAAATTTATCAAAGCATTTAACCTCTTCATTGGATAGAGTGACTGTAGCTCTAGCTAAGACTTAGGCTGAACATAGAAAGCATTGTCCATTTATGTTTTTTACTTCGTGCAAAAAATTGTTAAATTAAAAGCAATCTCAAATTTTGGTGACAAAGTGGCTGTGTTTCTGGTCAAGCACCATGTATGTATAAAAGCAAACATTACTCGGTTTGTTTTGATACATAGTTTCTCTGTTATTGCTACGTTCATGCATAAAATATGAATCTAATTATTATTCTCAAATATTGTACACATAGCGCTTGTACTTGTAGTTAAAACACAAAATTATCCTTGTCCATTTGATTGTTATTCTTTCATATGAAAAATACAAATCCAATCAATAGCAAATTCATAGATACGTTATCTACACTAATATTATAAATGCGAAAGTATTTCTGTCCGTCTGTTACTTTTTCACGCCTAAGCTTCTGTACTGATTTTAATGAAGTTTGACACCAGAGAACGGATATACGATATTTTTTGGTTTTTTGTCTGTTTCATCGTTGATATTTTTTTTATTATCTTAGTCATACTTAAACCAATTTTCATGAACTTTGTATTAATAGAGCACGCAATTTTATAATATATAACCTACTGTTTATTTTATTTTTCTTCTATATACGTCTACTTATAACTCCATAATGATTTAAACCATTTTCGATGAAATTCAGTGAACTGATAGAACTCATTGACTTATAAAATATAGGTAACTTTTTTGTATATTTAACTGTATAACTCCTTATAACTATAAAATTTTAAAGTTATTAATTTTATTTAATTTCATCGGTCATGATTTTAGTTTACTTTGTGAGAGAGAGAGAAGGAGCGGTTAGAGCGAGTGATGAGTATTGTGAGGAAAGGCGAAAGGAAGATATGGTATGAGAGTGTGAACTAAAACGAAAGTGAACGTAAGAGAGAAAGAGAGAGAGAGAGAGTAAACAATGCGTTTGTAACTATATAATTAATATTAACGTTTTAATAATAAGAAAGTTACAGCAAATTAATACGAATGATAGGGTTTTTACACTGCATTTTTGTCAGCACTATATCCCATCTATAATAACATAATGTGATACTTTTAACGATACCTATATCGTTGTTTGTTACTTAATTATGCATAAACGACTAGGACTGGTGTTGATGAAATTTAAGACACAGATAGAGTATTTTTTGATTATGCGTACGATATTTTATACCTCCTATTAATGCGTTCCTATTCAATAATTTACAAGAAATCGGAATCGATATCAAAAGCGGGAACGATACTGTAATCGAGAGCGATAGTGCGATTGGAAAAGACAGGGACACAGAATCCGAATAGAAAACAAGACCGAATCGGAACTAACTCTGGAACAGGAGCTTAAATTGAAAACAGGTTCGGTATTGGTATCAATGATAGTAAGATTGATTATTCGAAATAGAAAATGACAAATAATTATATGTCCAAGCGGGCGGAGCAACGGGTAAAAGTTACTGTATAATAATGCTATTACGATAGAACAGGTGGGATTAAAAGGGCAACCTGGATTAAGGCTGAAAGCGGGACCGGACCCTGAATTTAGATTGGGACCGCGTTCCGAACTGAGAAATTGATAAAACGAACGGCAAACAGACTTGGATTGGTATCTAAGATATACATAGTGGGATTGAGATCCCAGTCGAGCGTGGAATCAGGATTGTAAACGACTTCAGGAGCGGGACTAGGTTCAGACAGAAATAAAAAGTGAAAAAGTTATAGCTATCAAATCGGGCGCAATGTAACATATAATGAAGTAGGTTTTACTCAGTACTTATTTCATTATTTTGGGAATAAGAATGATAACTAATTAATTGCCCAGGATAATTTTAAAATTTAGTAGCAGAGCGGGTCACGGGTTCGTAACGACTAAAGATAAAATCGCATTGGATTGCACATATTTGTAAGACTGTGATAGATACGCAATTTAGCGGCCATGCGTTTGAGTAGGGTGACGGTTTTGTGTTCTTTCTGGTTGTACGTAAAGTATTTACATGACTTCACTCTTTGTCTATGATTAAACTCCGTTTGGCAGTGTATGATTGTTACGACATAATAGCTGTCCTAAACAAATTATCCTTTGAACTATTATTAATATCGAATTATCCATTCTTTCGATTCTTTCCAAAACGAGCGACATTTAGTGGCCTTTACGATTTGAGATCAGGTTCGTGGTGAACATAGCGTCATCGGTCCGCATAAAGATATAGAGATTCATGTTATTTGTACGCGGGCGCAGTTGTAGGCGACAACTATCATGTAAATACATATTTTCTTTACAAAAAAAAAATCCGAGATTCGTTAAAAACGTACTGCTCCACGTCAACGAACTTTCAAACTCAAATGTAGGTTTATTAATAGCCGCTATGGAGTCATGGCGCTCGAGAAACATTTGCGTTTTATCCGATCGATAACGCGTGGGTTGATTTTTTCTATCCGTTTCCGTTGCAAAAGTGAGTTGTTTACAGCGATTCTGGTAACACAGGATAGTCATATCATTTGACCGACGTGTTTGTTCCTTACTCATATTTTTTTGTACACTGTATACGAGAAAGATTTTTCCAGATTTTTTTTTGTTAATGTGATCATTTCGAGTTCTGGCAGGTAACCGATGTATGTATACTAACGAGCCAACGAGCTTCCTAAATGCGATATACATACGTTTTATTATTTTTTTTTATTGACATCAGGATAAAGAAATAAACCATCGTTTCCTAGTTTTGTAGTTCACTCGCCATATTTTTTACAAAAATGAGTGACGCGTCCATTTTGTAATAGATATTTGCTCTTGGGTAACATGAGACTTTGGTTTTGTAAGTGA
Source organism: Eumeta japonica (assembly GCA_005406025.1). Taxonomy (NCBI): domain Eukaryota; kingdom Metazoa; phylum Arthropoda; class Insecta; order Lepidoptera; family Psychidae; genus Eumeta; species Eumeta japonica. Next base: position 132,387 of record BGZK01001057.1, read on the forward strand.
TCTATTCCAAAGTAAGAACGATAAATCAGTACCAATATGAAACATAAACTATAATTCGCTCAGAAATGTGAGTATCGTGACCTGAAATAGCATACCGAATATCGAGATATTTTAATATTTTTACCGTGCAGCTGACGTACGTTTCCGTTTGTGAATGTTTTCGGAAAATCTAAAATTGTCTAGAGGCGAATGAACGGTGTTTGGAAGCGAGTCGGCGAAGAGTCAATTAAGAAAAAGAAAAAAATAATAAAGTAATTCACCAAAAGTTTTTGGGATCAACCTATCATGATGTTCTTCAAAACTATCGTGTCCATGTTTGTATTAATGCATATAATTAATACATACATAGCATTAGCATTAGCACATAAATTCGGTTAATATCATTCGGATTAATGAATGGCATGTACATATTATTTACAGTTTTATTGATGGTTACAATACTTGAAATGAACCTTATTATATTAATGATACATTTAATGAGATATGTAATATTATTTCAAGTATCAAAGTTATTATCTGAGGTCTCAATAAAATTGCAGTCGCCTAAGATTACAACGTGTAATCTTCTAAAAATATCGTACACCTTGCTTCAGTAGATTTCTCTGGGGCTTCTGTAGACATGAAGTAGTAAATGACGTTAATTAAAGTCTTGCCTAACGCGTTGTACGAACGTATTTATTTTGGAAAATGGCATGGTATGTTCTTTCTATTTCACGAGATGAGTATATTGTCGAATGGAAGTCGAACGAGTCGAGTATTTTAACAAAACTTTGAAAGAGACTTGACATTAAATTAACGATGACTCTCTAAGAAAATAATTAATAGAAATTCGATATTATTTATTAATGAATTGATGTAGTATGTATTAGACTCCAAAACAATGTGATGAATTATTGAATTATTAATATCTGAAATAAATTCAAACAAATAAACGCGAGAAATCTCGATTATAAAACGTATAATTAAAAAACGTTATGACATTTGAGTTTAAAAAGTACATAATATTAAATTGACATTTTATTATGTATTTTTAAAATTCGCCATTCTCTTTCATGAGTGCAACAATACTTAACGATTTTTTGAATCTTTGAGTCATTACTAACTACATATTTTAAATATGGTAACTTATTATGGGTAGTTGAAAGATTTCAGGACCTTTTTTTAGTAGAAATAATAAAGCTTTATTTAGTTCATGAAATATTTGTCGAACGAGATAATGTCCTTTCAATTCTACCTTCCGCCAATTCTATGACAAAACAATTACCATTTCGCTATAAAATTTTTGGGGTTTCTTAACGAAAAAGTGATTTAAATGACATTTATATAAATTCATCCCTCGAATATAATTTTAATTGCATTCAATGAATTTTATAAACGAATTGGACGATAATCTGAGGATACATTAAAACTTTTCTGCCATGAACGGGCATTGTCGTAATGGGAAACTTCACCTGTTTTATTCTTTAATTCCGGGTGTTTTAATTCAAGTGCTTGTTTTAGATATGTTAATTTCCGACAGTAGGCATTAAAATTAATCATCCGATCATGTGGCAAAAAATCACGATATATAAAGTGTTCTTCCCCTTCCACCATTCAAACGACATGATTTTTTTCATTGTGAAGACTTTGGGAGTGTTTGTGACGGCTCATCTCGCGTAGATCATGATCTTTGTCGAATATTATTATCGTGCATGACTTATCCTAAACCGACTATTGATACTATTCTCTTCGAAAATGGAAAAATAATGTCTCTTCAGCAACATTTTGCAGATAGACCTCATACACCAAGTATCTGTCATTCAAATCGTATGGCGTCCAAAAATTTAACCATTTTTACAAAATTCCGTTCATGCAGGCGACCCAAAACCGTTGAATGGTGAATGCCGAGCTCTTCTGCAATTAAATGACTGCTCATGATCATTCGCTGGCAGTAAAAGTTGTACATTTTTTTCAATAATCATACAGCAAGGAACATCTTTGTTATCAAAATTACAAGAACTGACTTCTGATCCATTGAACCATTTTTTGTAGTGATTTTAGACGAAATCACTGCAAATTCTCTATAAATATAGAATTCTCTTTTCGAGCCTTAGTTCAAACGCCCTTGTTCAAACGAAATTAAGAAAACACACTTACTTTTTTTTATTAACTTTCTTTTCTTGATTATTGAAAATATAAAAACATAAGAGTTGTACTACCTTATTTTCATTTTGTCGGCATGACTAGAAAGTCAGCGGTTAAACAATATATCAACTCCCGGCACTGTTCGGTATTATGACGCAAAATTTAGGCCCGAGAACTTTAGTGACTACCTAATAGTTTAAATTGTAAGGCTTTATACTGTACAACACATTAAAAGCTAATTAAATATGAAGTTCGTTTCGATCCTTTCATCATTTCATCGCAGTAGTAGTCATTTAAATGGTTTCCTCATTAAGGATATATAACAAATGATGATTATTTCAATCTCCTTGAGAGTATTTTCGAAGTTCGTTATATGGTATATACTATATTATGGTATATTTCGTATTCATTTGAAAAAAAATCTTATTGAGTTTTAATAATAAATGAGTGTTAATATTAAGTACATATTTTAAGCGATATAAAAATTAAGATTTCATAACATTCTTGTAAAGAATATAAAACTACATATTTTTGCGACTTTTAACTAATATTTTAACGTGACTTTTGGTTCCGTAGCGCATTTCATTTAAAAGTGCAGGTCGCGCACGCATTCTTTTCTTATAGGCAACCTAAAAATATCGTGACAATTTGATTCATAAATAAACTAATTAACGCGAAAATCCCCAACTACATGCGGATTATCAGGCGCATGAATGTTACAAAATAGAAAAATAAAATTAAACTGAACGATCTTAACTTTCCGTCAGTGAGACATTTAAAAATCTGTTCAAAGACACATTTAGCAAAACATTAGTGGCGGTTTTGTTATAACATTGTTACTTTGCCGCAAATAGAACTCTAATAATAACAAAATGTAACTTCGATTTCATAATATCATTCTTATAATGTTCCCCGTCTGTTGGCACATGGTCCGCACCAGAAATAGTCTTAGATTAGTGGCGGTGATTTTGACGCGGGACGATTTCGTCAATGACATTTTTTCAATATAATGCATTTTATAATTGAAACAAATATATGTAATAATAAAAAAAAAATATTTCATAATCTTAATTTATTAACTCGATCCTGACCGCGGTATGCGTTTTGTAACAGGTTTGGTGAAAATTTATTTATTTCCGTAGATTTTGATATCGATTCAAGAGTGTAATCGAATGGATTATAAAAGGACAAAAGAATTAAACGATTTATAGAACATTCGATAATTATTACCTTATTAAATGTTTCTCAAAGACGCCTTTTTGGTGACCGCAATATTGAATTCTAGACATTAAAATTATGAATATATGAAAGAAAATTTGAAAATCACAAAAAAAATAATCTTGATATGCTCTTCGCAAGAAAAACAAATATATATTTTATTTAATTCATATTTTGCTTATTTAAGTTTTATTAAAATGTCTTTTTTTATAGTTAGCGAAAACCACTTACATAATAAAACGTACCATTTTTAACCGACTCGATTTTTAAGAATAATAAATCTCATTAATCACCATTCACTTCGATTGCGTTCACAGACTACCGAATATTGAACAATTTTGTTTATTATTTGTTACCGTGTAGTTTTAATATATCACAGGGCATTTTTAAACTTTCGAAGCAGACAGCAGACATGGTACGTACATGAGAGGCCGGTCCAGCAGTAGGGCGGTGGGCGCTCGGCTGGGCGGGCGGTGTGCGCGCGCGCGGACTCGTACTGCCGAGCTCGCGCTCGCAGCTTTAGCTCCGCCAAATTTAAACTCCGGCGCATTATTATTTATTGCAATTTCGTTCAGATAGTAAAAGCAGATACTTCGTCTGTGATGCCAGACCGTTTTAAACGGAGCAGCGCTGCCGTAAATCAGTCACGGCCTCTTATTAGTTTACTAGGTTTTATCATAATTTTTGGAATTTTAATTCAAAGGTAATATTGATAATATTACTCCAATACCGAGACACCCTCTCTTACATTTCTTGTTCAGATAGAGAAATTTTGACCTGCAATTATATTTATTATCAGTAGTGTCACAAGAACGTCCGGGATCGGTGAGTTAATGTGCTCCTTCAGACATAGTGATTTTCATTACATCAAATTAAAAGTCATTGATTAGGTAATGTTGAGCCCGGTCACTTTTAGTTTGAAAGCAGAGCTCGTGACCGTTGTTTCGGTACCGCTCTTAGCCACTTTATTTATTTCATACATTAATTTTCAATGATAATGAATGAAGATAAAAGATTTGCCACTATGTATATAAAAATATATATAATCTAGGAAACGTTTTTTTTTTTGGAATAATGTTTTCGAGTTCGGAAAGCACTGAAACTCATATTTTCGAATTCAAAATATCAGTATGCCGTAGTGTTGTTTTAATGGTCTTATAATCCGTTTTAACCGAAATTAACAATGATTTTTTTTTCATTTATAACTGTATTCGATCAATGAATCTCAAAAAGAAATGAATTTAAAAGAATAATTTTGAATATTTTCAACGTCGTTAGATTCTGCAATAAATATTTGATTTATTATCAATTTGGTAGACGGGCAAATGGGTGGATGGCCATATGGCAATTGTAATAATTTCATTTTTTTTTTATTCAAAAATACTGTGTACAGAAATCGTACTAGCTATCCAAACATAAAAAAGTGGTCAAACATCTGGAAACAATATAATTCCGAATGAACTACTGAAAGACACAGTAAGTGCAATTTCCAAACGCTTAAGCTATTTATTCAATGAAATATTCTATACTGAGCAAAAACAAACTCAACGGGCAAAGTCTATTATAATCCTACTGCTTAAAAAAGGGAATAAAAGTATATTAACAACTACAGATCTAATGCCGAATACATCCACTATTACAAATACACAAATACAAAGTGTTCTCAAAAGTTGTACTGGGAAAAACAATCAAACCAACTGGAAGCACACCAAGCAAGAGAACAACTAGAGTTTCACTCTGATTATTCTACCATGGATCATATTCATGTAATAAGGCAAGTCATAGAAAAATGTAAAGAGTATGGTCAAAACTACTATCTGGAATTCGTAGATTATAGCAAGGTCTTCGATTCCTTGAGGCATATCTACATCGTGGAACACGTTAAAGCACCAATGCATCAAAACAAATATATAAACACTATAAAAAAACTGTACAAAAATTTCTCAGCAAAAATACTACTTGAAAAGGCAGGGGAAGAGTTGATTATCGAGAGAAGCGTCATACAAGAGGGTCCATACTCGCCGAAACTTTTTACAGAAGTGCTCAAAAATGTATTTCGAAATATTGACTGGGAAAAATGGTTATAAACGTAAACGGGATAAACTTGAATTGCTTAAGAATTGTGGACGATATAGTGCTATTTGCCGAGAAGTAAGAGAATCTCAAAACTATGATACGACAACTTGATCAAGAAAACAAGTTCATCAATGAACCCAATAAAGACTAATTTAATGACCAATACAATAGAAACTAGTATTTTCTATTGTATTGGTCATTACAATAGAATGACCAATACAATAGAAATAAGGAAGGAGATTATTGAATATGTCGATGAATACATATATCGAGGGCAAATTGTATCTACAAAAGATCAATATTAAAAAAAAATTGATAGGAGGATAAGCAACACTTGGAAGCGCTATTGGTTGCTAAAAAAAATAATTGAAAAAACATTCCATGCACATGCTAGTAAAAAGCCAATTATATAACGTATGTATCCTCCCATGTCTTACCTATGTGTGTCAAAATTGGAATGCTACGAACAAAAAACAACTAAAAATTTTAAAAATCGACAATATCACATAAAGTACTTTATACATAATATTACGGTATTGGTAGACCATCGTTCGAACAAGAGAAAGAACAAAAATAAGTGATGTCTCCAAAAAAAATTAAAAAATTATAATGCATTTGTATCGGACATATTGTGAGGACGCACAAAAATAATGGACCAAAGACATTAATGAAAGGTAGTCTAAAAACGGGAAAATACAAAGAGGTAGTCAAATAAAGAGATGGGAAGGTAATCTATCCAAGACATGGAGAAAATTAACTCGAGACAGGAAAGTATTGAACGAATTAGGGGAGGCCTATGTTGGAAGACAACCTGACAAACAAACTGGTTGCCGAAGAATAAACACACTACTATTTTACTTAGTTATACTGCTATATTTTAATTTATTATTATGCTATTTAGTTAAGACATTCACATGTGCAGCGAATAAAGGCTTCATATATCTTCTATCTATGTATCTATTGTATGTATTTTTTTTCTAATTAGAAAAGCGCCCGAGAAACCATTACTACAAATTTATTTATTGTCCAGGAGATGCGATAACTAGTTTTTCTTACACCCATGCAAGAAGGGAAGAAGGAATATTTGCATGCGTATACGTGGCCAAAATGTGCGCAGTATCCTACTTATAAGCCAGCTTTATTCGTAGTATTTTGGCAAAACTCGTCTCTCTGTACTGTCCGCTGCCGAGGTCTTTTACATGCATCAAAACAAAGAGAGAATCAAATTCATACAACTAACGATCTACTATGCAGCATTATATATAACATTTGCACACATTGTTACGCAGTAATGTAGCATTGCGCATAAATGCCAGTAGTTGTGAGTCAAAAGAATTTATTGTGAACATAAAAGTACTTTGACTGCTTTAACAAGTTTTGTAACACCGATGTACAGGTTACATTTAAAAATTTCTTTAGCAACTGTGCACTTGTCGGTTTCAAACCTATTTAACTTTGAGAAAAGTTTTATTCAGTTTGTAAAAGTTGAAAAGAAAATTATTCCGGTTTCTGCGCACAATAATATACAACACTTGATAATTTGAAATGACTTGTATGATGTAAGGTACATTGCTTGCTTCCGAGATTTTATATTTATTGATGGAATAGAAAAATATATTAAACTCGGTATGAAAATGTTATTGAAATCGTTGACAATTGATGTAATTTTAAATCACTGTAAGTTCTTTGCAGTTTCTTCATTAAAAAATGTAGAAAATCGACTTTTACTGTCATGTATATTATGACACAACTCAAGCTTTATCTCAACGGACCTTCCTTGTCTTATGGAATCAGGATTGCGATATTCAAAAGGATTTGACTCAATTATGTAGATTTTGAGATACGGAAAAAAAATTTGAAAATAATAATTATTGATTCGGATCGATTCTAAAATTGAATTAATTATTTTCCTAATAAAACTGCTTTGAACACCTTAACTTGATTGAAATCGCTTCATTTCTTCCAAAAATATTGTGAATGAAAAATTAAAAAAAGTGTTTTACGTAATATCGAAATAATCGAGTTTTCTAGAAGATTACCTTTATAAGTCACTATCAATCCGCCCCGGCTTCGCACGACTACAGTTAAATGATGTCTGGTGGATGGATGGGGGTGGTTATTTGACGAAGTTATAGCAGATATTTATAGGTACAGTGCCTTATTACGCTCAAAAAAGAATTCTTAATTCTTAGAAAAATTATTACACAAAATTGTTATTTATTGTGGTAGAATAATGCTATGGTCAACTTGGCTGCAGCACGTAAATGGGTCAACTTGATCGGTGCAATAGCAAACTCTCACAGAATATAGGCGTGAACTAACAGTTTCCGTTATAGATTTCTAGTGAGTGAGAATTCCGGTGGCCCATTCACCTTCCATCACTCCACAACTTCCCTCCACCGGCCTCCTCCTGTCACCATCAGCCCCCTTTCGTCTTTATCAGCCTACTTCTTCCTCCACCAGATACTTTATTCCTACCCAAGAGACTGGCAACGCACTGGTTATACCTCCAGAGTCGCGGGTATACATGCACAGCGCTGATCATCTATAATACTTTCCGGAACGAGTGTAGTGTAAATTCGTTATAAATTATGACCATGATAACACCAGACCACCCACATTTTTAGCCACTTAGCAAATATTGAGAGAGTTTGGTTGAGAAGTGTTAATGCATCCACCGTATAACTCTGACCGTGCACCCTCAGAGTTGAACCTGTTGCGGTCTATTCAAAATTGTTTTGGTAGTGTAAGATTACCATCAAGATAGGACTGTTGAAATTTTGTCGTAATTTTTTGATCAGAAGTACCAAAGCTTCTACAGAAATGGGATTATGTGACTACATACAATATGGCAAATATATATAAATATATACACTATTATATTTTAATGTAAATAAAATACGATGAAAACTATTTCCCCGATCCTATACTTTAATAATTCTTATCGAAATATATAAATGTCTATTATTTAACCCTAATGTTATTATGTAACTCAAAACATGATGGACAGAGATCTAATATTGCAGTAAAATTCACAAATTACAAATCATTAGAGGCAATATTGTGGTGATCTAGTGCATAGTTGAAATATGAAAAAACGTTTATTAAACATTTGATTAATTGTCAGGAAATAAATAATTTTATTACAGAAATATTTGTTTGATAGTAAGATTAGTAAAACACATATAATTAAACACTCTGAAGAATATGAAAGATTGATTCCACTTCGTTGGCCAAATAAAGTTGAAACGTTAAATTTCATTATAATTATCAAATTAGCTAGCGAAAAACATGCCTAAAGGACATGATGAACGATGTAAAAGTAAACATGACGATAAAATATTTAAATGTTGTTTAAATATTCAAATGTTATGGTAACACAAAGTTTAAGTATTACCATAATTACAATTTAATCTCATTTGTTAACTTAAAATTAAAATCAAAAAATTTCTGATTCATATTTTATGACCTTTATAAAATTTTGGCCGCACAACAAAACATTCGGAATAAAAATAAAGGCTAACATAAAGGTTAATTTTATAGATATTTTTATTTTGTCATTATTTATTATAATGTACATGATAATGCACTCTACATGTGACCAGCCGCTGATAATATCATCTATGGTTTCTTTGTCTGTTCTGTAATTCTGTCGTGTCCTGCGCTGCCATGTATGATTTATATTTCGAAATACATGTTATACAGTCCGATTTTATAATGATTAATGATGTCAGTTAGAAAACTCAGAATTATAAACGATTTTGGGTACTGGAAGGTGCAGTTTCCTACGTTTTGTCTTACTGTATAGACACTGCTAATGGAAATTATTGTATTTTGCATACCCGAATCTTATCTTGTGGTGCAATGTGGGTGTCTACTTACTCACACCTCTGTACGTTAATATTCCAGAATTATATTTTGACATTTCTCTCATTCACTTTATTCCCATTTGGCCCGAGCGGTTCTTAGCACTTTTCTGAGGTCGACGCTCCTTGTCGAATGTATCTAAAATAGCCGTGAACGTTTCCATCAAAACAATTGAAAAGGAGCGTAAAATTCCAATCTATTTGTGTTAATTTCGTCCGACGTCGGTATATTTTATGACGCAGTTGTACGCTTTAATATTTTTTTTGTTGTTTGAATTGTACCTTAGTGTTAATAGAATTAAAATTTGACATAAACACAATTCGAAAGCGAACTTCAACTTACACATTTGCTTTTAGGATAGAATATCGAGTATTTAAATTATCACCATGATTTAGACACAGATAATAATTAGTAGATTTATTAGTCGAACACGCAAGACATGACTATTAATTTCTTTCAATTTCATTGTTCATAGTGGCTAGTTACGGTTCCACTCGCGTGGTCGCTATCAACGATAACATCATTATTTATTTACAGGTGCTGTAGTACCCTCACCAAGAAGCAGAGCACTACCTAACTTTTCTTGAAGGGTTTCCTCGTTCTTTCACACCCTCATAACTTCGATCTGGATAATGCTGGAGAGCTTAAATTCTCATGTTAAGATGTAGTTATCGGACTTATGATGTACACTTAGTATCATCTATACACTAATATTTGATTAATGCTACATCAGTTTAGTCCATAATATATTAAAATTTATAAATACTAACGGAATCAACGAGCTGATTTTTATTAATTGTTATAAACAAAAATTGAACATGAACATGTTTGGTACCCACGATATTCTCATCAATCAAGGGTCAATAAAACATATTTACAAAAAAAAAATATTAATTCACACTCACCATTATAATTAAGCACCTCCAGCGCCTCGTCTAATTATGGATATTTTTGAAAACATATATTATTTTAATATGTATTAAGCACCATATTCACTTAGAATATGGTGTTTAATTTTACGTCCTTGCAATCTGAATACGGGACCGGCGCGTCGTGCAACGATAAGCTCTTCATTTACATATGATTAGCGCAACTCGTGCGGGCCACCGACGCGAAATACGTCAGGTACACATTAATTAATTATTTATAATCCCATCAGTACGGGGTTATTGTTTAACCTAATTCAATTATGTATCGCATTACCTAATGGATTTCATTACCTAAAGGGGATATTGTTTCTGTGGGCGAATAACTTGACAGGATTGCGGTTTACGTTACCTGGATCGCTAAATGTGCGTACAGTAATAAAACGAGAATTATAATTGAAAGCTCCCCTACTTCATTAATCGCCTTCATACTGCTTTCCGTTGTTTTAGATCGTCGAAAATTAGTCTTTTCACTGTTCTAGGAGTTTTGAATAAGGGAGCGTCCATAAACTACGTAGCTCGACCAAGGGGAGGGATAAGCTTAAGCGCTACGCTGAGGCACGTACATAGGGGGGAGGGAGTCGAGAGCAAAGCTACGTGGTTTTCTTCAGATGAAAATTTTGTTGAATAAGATAATTTGAGTGACCCTCCGCCCCCGATGTTAATTTAACAAGAGGAATCAAATAATTAAATACATTATTTGAAAAATAAACTGTTAATAAATTAATTTATTATTAATTATTTTATTTTATAAATAAATTAATGTATCGCGAAAAACCACGTTCCATTGGGTGGGGGTCATAGAAAAGGCTACGTGAGGCCACATGGGGAGGGAGGAGTCCTAGAGAGACTAAAATATGACCACGTGGTTTATGGACGTTCCCTAAACTCATATGGAATGCTCAATATATACACATGTCGAATATATTCCAATAAAAACGGTACGATATCAACGAACATAATTTCAAATAAGGAAATTTTATTCAATTCGCGAAACAAATGCGTAAAAAAAGTGACTAAGACCCTAAGAGTAATAAAAAGGAAAAAGAATCTAGTGTAATTAGTTCCATAGTTATGGGACTATATGCAGTTATATGCAGTTGCATATAATTGGTTGGATATATCTGGGCTGAAATATAAATGAAAATAACTCGTATCGTTACCTATATATATATTTCACTAACAATATTTAGAAACGTATTTATACTTCCTTCTTGACATTTATATATTATTTAAGTACATAAAAAACTGGCTTACCTCAAATCAAATTACTCTTATGAATTGAAAATGCGTGTTGTAATTTCCAGTTTCCAGTATATAAAATAATATGAATTCAAATTTATTATAAATTTTATTAAATTCAAATTTATATTAAATTATTTAAAGGATAAAGTTAGTTTTTTAAGTATTTTATTATTTATTAATATTTTATTTTTATTTTATCTATGTTTATTGATAGCATAATAAATATTAAGTCTTTAAAGTCATCATACAATTATTGATGCTTTTATATCACTGTTATATATATTTATAATTATCCGTGTAGGCGGAGAAAGAGAACTTGTCTTTACCACCGACCGAAAAGTGTGTCGTACGAGGCGACTAGCCCGGTCTTCAGAGGGACGGGTAGCGCGTCCACTTAAGTAAAAGTAGGTTCACACCATTGCGGTCACCAATTCGCTAAATCGAAAGTGCGACAAGCAAAGTACTTATACTGGGGATTATCGAACGGTATTAGTTTAAGGTCATACAGGTTTACGTGGCTACTTCGATACATTATGGCGACAAATTGAGGCTGTGAATAATATTTCAAAAGGCATAAATATCTCACCAACCACTTACATATTAGCGAAGGAGAATTTCAACGCTAAACTAGGCCAGCGAATCGGAAATGAGTTTAGAATGGCGCAGTTTTGAATTGGGCGATGAAGCTCAATGGGACAGAAAATGGCTGAATTATGGAAAAAAAGGACTATTCATGATGAACTAATTCCTTTTTCAAGAAGCGGCCTCGATGGGAATGAACTTGATTCAGCCCCAATCGTTTTACGTAAAAGGAGATAGATTTCATTAGGATGATTAAGCGGTAGGTATTCAATGATATCTCAGTGTTCAATAAGATAAAAACTGGCAGATATTGTCGCTTCGAGAGGAGTGGCTCTGACCACGCTGCCCGCGACAGCACAGTGGTAGAGTAATGAAACCTGCAGTGCTATATATTTAACACCGTGAATACAAGGTGGTGCATTAGACAATGCAACTTGGCCTTTTCTGAGATACACTTTCTCAGCCCCAGATACTGGCCTGGACTGCACGACCTTCCTGGAAATCTTTGCAGTGTCTGTTTACGGCGTATCTCTTCGTTGGTAGGTCAATGACCTCCCGGGTAAGTTGTCCCGGGTTTTTTGTGCTTAGAGCAGTATACAGATTGTACCTGGTTTCCTGGGACATTGGTTTACAACGTTCCAGATTAAGGTTCATTACATAATTGAGCACCACGCCACGCGATAAGCAGGTAACAGCACTAGACAACAGCACTAACTAGCACAAATGAAACAAGCAGCGCGTAAGAAAAATCAGTAAAGAGTACAAGCAACTAATACTATCAACAAAAAAAAGAACCGCGATTATGCCTATAAAGATAGAAATTACTGCGATTATTAATGAAAAAAACTCACCTAAACGGGGAAATGACGCATGCGCTACTAAAATGAGGATACGGGATATAATTTGTATCTATTTTAGTATAGAATTATCACTATTTTTAATTTTAAACAAACAATTAGCATGTCACACTGCAGCTAAAGTTGAAAAATGCCCGTTACCGCGGGTAGGAATCAAAATGTTGAACGACGAGTCGTGGCCGAGGCGCTACGTCAGGGTTTGGCGCTTAAAGGGGACGCATAGGTCAGCAAGCGACTCCGTCTTATATGTATTTAACGAATTGAATAATTAAATAAACGTGGCAATTGATATTTTACATCTGGAAGTCATCGAATTTAAACATAAAGTTAGAGAGGTCTCGTCTAATGAACTGCGTCTAATGAAATCGGCGTGTGAAATAAAAGAGGCGAGGCGCATGTCCAGCAGTGGATGTTTAACGGCTGAAACGTATTGAACTGAGTTTTTAAACAACTGAATGAATATAATAAAATGAATGAATAAATAATCTATGACAGAGTGGAGAAGTCATTTTCTAAATATGTGGCTATTTATTATTGACAAAATTATTGTAATACAAAGTTTACAATCTATAGTAATACTTTCCTAATAAAATTTGTTATTTACTTATTTTTCTTGAGAAAGAAAAATTGTGTTTGTGTGTCTGTCTGATTAATCAAAACCTTCAATAAATGCTCAAAATTCTGCATTTTTCTCAGCAAGAGTTAAAAAAGTCTCTCCTCATCTATACCTATATATGATAAAACAGTAGAATCTTTTGTGTCTACACTTTGAAGTTATGTATGAAAAGTGCAAAAGGGTCGATGAGAGAAAGGTAAAATACGATTTCTTAATTTTTATCCATCTGTTCACGCATATCTCTGATTTTAATGAACAGTTTTAATGCGGTTTTCACGGGTAGATAAACCTTGAGTTGGAGTAGAATATATATATATATACATATTTCATTAAAAGATCTTGCCTAACAGATTATAAAATTAATCATAATTACTGGCGTTGAAGGCCTATTGATGGTGAGAAATCAATAACTGCGAGCTAAGGGGGATGGGGAATAGACAGATGAATGACGGAGGTAGTTGAGTTGCGCCAAAAACTTTATGTGACTCACCAAATTTCACGTGGGCGAAGCCGTAGGCGGAAAGCTAGTAACGTATAAACAAAGTTAATGCTATATTAAAGCTACCGATTTATAAACCGAATAGCGCATATTCAGCTGCAGTTTTATAGCTGATTGCTTTAATAGATCATGCCTTCTCTATTTATAATTTTTAAGGTTCTGTATCCAAAGACTATCAATAGGACCCTATTACAAAGCCTCCGCTGTTCGTCTGTTTGTCAGCGGGTTGCATCGCATGAACCGTATTAAGTATACGGTTGAAATTTTTAGAGTATGATTTACTATTACATAACAATAAGTAATAAAATTAAAATATAATTAATAATTTAAGGGGGCTCTTATACAAAAAAGGTGTTTTTTTCGTCGCTTTTTTGTTCAACCTTGTACGGTGGTACGGAACCCTTTGTGTGAGAGCCCAACTCGCACTTGGTCCGTTTTTACTGACATTTTGAGGTAAATATTCTCATGAGTTGATAGTAGTTCTATCAATACAGTCATTAAATTGATGTTTATATTAATTATGATAACATAAATGACGTCATCAACAAACATTTACTAAGATTATATTATATGAAAGGAATAAAGGATTTAAGAATGGTAATTTTAGGCATACATTTCCTTTTCCGTGTCTTGTTTCAGTGAGTTAGATTTCACTCTGCAAATCTATTTTAAACGATCTGATGTATTTTATGTCAATGATATTGTAAATCTTATATATAGATTCACGGTATCATAATAACTATAATGTTTTATAAATGATTTATTAAGACTTATCTTCAAATACAATATATTTGAACTATTATTAAAAACAATAATCTGTTACACTATTACTAATACTTACAGTTTTTTTATTTCAAAATGTTTAAAATATTAGTTGGCGACAAGGGTTCCTATATTTATAGGAGATATTTTAAATGAGCATTTAAAGAAATTTCTCTACGTTCGAGTCTTATATAACGCGATGAACGTCTGGTCTAAAGTCACTTTTGGAGACTTAACCTGAATAATAAAGAGCGTGGCTCGAGATCTGAAACACTATTTTACTCTGACGTAGAATAAGGTAATAAGGATGTGATTTCGTAGAAAGTGAGCTTTACGCCGGCGGGGTGCATCTTGATATAGTGCCCTGCTGTGCGCGGCGGGGCGCTGGCGCGTGGCTACGGCGTACTGCGCTGTGTGTCGCTGGAGGCTAGTTTGCTTGGAGGCGTTCGGATAACTTCGACCGCTCACAATAGCTATCGATCGCGTTCACTCCAACCGGATAACCATGGATTTGAATGGTGAGTATGTACTACAATATGAAAGGGATTTGTTCAAATAGAATTTAGAGATTAATTGGAGAAACAAATAGGCAGTCGTGGAAGACTGTCGATAGAAGTGAAATAACAGTTTTTTTTGGATTTGCTAATTTATTGTACATCAAAAGATTATCATAAATCATTGACAATTGACATTAGTCTGATTTTTACATCTGTTGGCACACTGAGTAAAAATGACATACATTTTTATGATTTACTTTTAATCAAAACACGTTGGACTGCGCAAACCCGGTATAAAATATAAATACAACTTAATTAACATAGTAAGTAATATAAGCTTACATTTTTCGTATTTGCATGAATTTCAATGAATTGTGTTTTCGATATTATTCTCAATGCTTGCATCGTTGTTAACGATAACAGTGATGCAAACATCGAGTATTAATTAAGTAAAGTAAAAAATTAATGATAATGTCTACTTTATTAAAAATCAATTAATGATACTTTAATAGTATATTGGTATACATATATGTTATATGTATGTTATATATATATAACAGTCGGCGTAGGTCCACGTCTAAGTTTATATCCAAAAAGAGAAATGGCAGTAAGGAGCGCAGAGCGAGCGTCGACAGTTCTACATTTATATCGCCTAACATAACCCGGAAACAAAGATCTAAAATTTGGTCACTGCCCAAAGAAGGAGAACGGGAGCAGTCCAAGAGTCCCAAGAATGGCGTTTAGAAAGTATTAAAAAATAAAAATGTTATAAGAAATTATAAAACTTTTATTAGAATATACCATTTCATTGAGATTATAGTACTGTAGTGACTTGAATTGAAACTTTGTAGGTTTTGTAATTGTAAAGGGTTCTTTTATGTCAAGAAAGCCATGTCTGTTATTATTGTAGTCTTGCGATTTTCATTTGGTCTCAACTAAAGCAAAAATAGGCGATTTGAATATGACCTATATTATATGAATTGCTTACATTGAGTTTGACAATTATGTAGTGATAGCAAATTTTTTTTCCTTTGGTGCGACCAGTCGTAAATGTAACAGACATCAAAGATTTTTTTATTAATAAATAAGAAAGTTTAAAATAGAGAAAAGATATTTTAATTAATTTATTACAAAATTAAACATCTCCAAATGCTGTATTTTGAAATACAGTCATCCGTGTGATCGATAGTTTAAAACAGCGTCTCATAACATCTAAATTATTCACTCCGTGCTTTGGTTTCGATTTGGTTCTACGTCCCAAGACTTTGCACGTGGCGAATTTGCTATATCGTATGTTAATTACACAAATGTAATCATTTAATCCTATGTTTAATCATCAAAATATTTCTGTTCTCACATGTATTTCTCGCAACATTGTGCAATATCAAATTACGGTAATATGCCACCAGTTTGGTCTGCATGGGAATTTATGGGCCGACCCATGCTTCGTTTCCATCACATACATTCGCTCTAGATTTGTTTTGGCAGTCTACTTACATTCATCTTTTTCAGATGGTCAAACACATCATACCTTTTTCTATTCTTGACGATACATCTTCCATCAAACCACATCGCTCTCTGACATCACTGTTCCTAGGTCTATCTTTTAGAGACACTACACAAATGTTATGCAGATGCAATCTCTGCGTACTGCACCGCATTGATTCTAATTTGATTTTTCTTCTGCTGCACCCAACTTTTAATACCATACATAATTGTAGAGATCAGAAGCCCATTATGGAAAGTCAAACGCGCTTGTCGTGAGACACTTTTACTGTCCATAATAGTAAGCAATGTCCCATTAACTTTGTTTTCAGAATTAACTCTATTTTACATGTCTCTGTATTTCACTTGTTACTCACTCAACAATCCCACTTTCAATATTTACATATTTCATTCAGTCGTACTTTCGCCTCTTTTAAACACTATCATCTTAGTCTCGCGGACATTTAATTTCATACCCCTTTTCTTAATAGAATCATACATTTTAGTTACCATCTCCTGCATTTCGCACAGCGACGGTGCAAAGATTACTTGGTCGTCAGCGTACAGAATGCATTTGACAGGCAACTCATCCACTCTTAATTCATATTCATACTCTTTTAGATTATGTACTTAGCTATCCATGGATAGATTGAATAGCAACGGTGATGCTACAAATACCTGTCTGACACTCCTGCTGATGTCAAATAAGAGTGTAGCTTATTTATTCTGACGCAAGCACTGGATCATCTGTATAAGAATTGCACATTTCTGTATCAATCCGCTATTCACACCATATATGGTTAGACTTTTCCATAAATCATTTTTTTACTCTATCATAAGGTTTTTCCAGATCTACGAAAATGTAGAAGACCTTTTGGCCCTTGTTTTCTTCTAATGTTTCGCAGAGAAAAAACTTGGTCCGTATATCCTATCTCTTTTAAAAATCCCACTTATACATCTCAGATCTTATTCGCAGTTATTATCAGTCTCATTCACAACCCTTTACATGAAGATTTTCGCATTCAGTCTTTCAATAATAATGATGTTGGTGTCTTTCGAGACCGGAAAAGTCGTGGACCGACTGGGATGTATCAAAGCATCCGAGGTTCATGAGGTCGTGTTGTATGAGGATCGAGGTAAAAACCTAAACTACCTCCTGCAACGCGATCCAACAAACACTGTCAATATAGTTGATACCTGGGGGCATCCCATAACAAGCGAGAGTTTGTCCGGTTCCGAACTTCTCCAGTAACGCACAACCGAAGACAAGAAAGCGGAGTTGGAGGACAGAAAAGAGAGAGCTCACAAACAAAACTCTTAGTTTAATGAACGCATGCGTGTGTTCTTAGGGGAATTAGAAAGAGCCGGATAAAGCTTGACCGGGGAAAAATATCTGCAGGGAGCAAGTATATCCCAAGCGAAGAGGAAAAAGCCAACAGTGCCAATAAACCCTAAAATCGCGCTAACAAGAGCCCAAAAAAAAAGAAGTCGATCCACTGGCCCCGGTTCCTATAGGGCGACTACGAGACCACTATGCAAACGCGTTATCAGATTTCAAAGCGCTTACCTCAGCAACCCTGAAAGTCTACAAAGCCACGTGCGAGGGGATATTAAGGTTGTACCGCGATAAATCTGAGGCACAGTTGACGGCTGCGCTTGAGAGCGCGAAAGTCGCCATATATGACAACGACTTTCAAACAATCCTGAGAGGAAAAATGAGTATTATACATATGGCGGCTTATAGTGCGACAAATTGTTTAGTGGCTCATGATAAGGAACAGACGGACCGTACAGAAAGTCCAAAATACATCACCCCCTCGTATGACCCGATAGTGGTCACTACCCGATGCACGAGGGTTGCGCTGGAGGAGCGAATCTTGGAGATGGTAAAAACGACTTTGAATGGTAAAATCATTTTAATGTGAATATTCATTCGTATAGTAGGAAGAAGGATGAAATAATAGTAACAATTTAAAACATTTATTTATACAAAGAATTATATTTAAAACATTAATTTATACAAAGAATCTCGCACTGAATTTCATATTAACAAAATTTTATTTTTACCTTTACACATACATACGTATTTATATACAAATATACATACAATAACTTGCAATACATTTGCAAGCTATGCACTAATTCTCTAGTGCCAGCGCGCGGCAGACCGATCATAGTTGAGTGGGAGAGAGACGCAAGGCATTCGGCGGGCCTCTCTCTCGTTCGGTGACTCATCGTTACGTTACCGAGCGTTACATTTTTCATAAGTGACTCCCAGCCGCAACCTAATTTAAGACGTTGTCACGTCAAAAACGTCACAAAACGTAAAGCTTCCGACGACACCCGGGAAGACTGGGAGGTGCCCGATATAACTTGGGTCAATGGAGTTCCAGGCTGCAGTAAAACAACATGGGTCGTCAAGCACTTTGAATTAAGGACGAACGTTGTCATCACCACAAAACGAGAAGTAGCAAGAGACCTCAAAGAGAAGTTTGCTAGCCGACTGGGAGTCGACGCATGCAGCAAAGTGAGAACGATGGCGTCGTTCTTGGTGAATGGCTTCCAGGGACCGAAGAGCTGCGATTGAGTGATCGTAGATGAGGCCCTCATGAGCCACTTTGGAGCCATTGTTATGGCGACACGGCTTGCGGGTGCAAAAGTGGTCTTTATGATAGGCGATGGCCATAGGTGAAGGCCAACTCCCCTTCATTGATAGGCTGAACCTCTTTAAAATGCAGTACATTCGACCAAACCTGGTGGCAACGGTCAAAAAGGAACTGCTCCGCACCTACAGGAACCCGATGGATGTAGGTAGCATATGTCCTTAACGAGGTATATAGTGGCATATACTCATTCGTGACTCGGGTCCGGTCATTGCGGATGGAGAGATACAGTGACGCGAACAACCCTAAAGATCTCCCAAACACACTCTACCTAACATATACACCGGTCGAGAAAGAATCCCTTATCACTCAGGGAATAGAAAAAAGAGAAGGTACACGTGTCCTGACCATCCACGAGGTACAGGTCCTGACGTCCGAAGGAACTGTAATCTTGCGGATTGTGGTGAAACATATTATATACGATAATGTATCACACGGCGTGGTGGCAATAATGCGCCACACCGTCAGTTGTGTGTACCACAGAGACAACGGTGAAGACGCAATCGGCAGATTTATTAAAAGGGCTGCCAGCGAAAACAAAATAAAGGACAACTATGCAAAAATGGTCATTCGAAATATGGACAAGAGAATCATGATCGTCTTCGCATAAAACTTAAAACGGTAAACAGACGATGCGGACTTCTGAAGCCACCCTTGCCGAAAAACAAACATTGTCTCCTTCTGTCTTACGCCGCATAAATATATGTCTAAAAAACATTTAGGAAATGTTAGTGATGTGTGTAAATAATTAATATATAATGTAGCAAGTAAGTAGTAATTAAGATTTACGGTAAAAGAAAAAAAAAACCGATCGGATACTTAATGGTCTGGCTCGTGGTGGCGGGGAAATCGGATAATTCAACTCCCTTAAATATGGTCGAGTTGGACGATGGCCGCCTCAACGTCAATGCTGTGAACAGGTGCTGCGAAGTGAGATCAAGATTGAACCCGAAAAAAAATGTAAGTAGATTTAATAGGGAAGTGAAAGTGTATATATTGTAAATAAGTGGTGCTGAGCGAATACAGCTCATATTAACTGTTAAACAGCAATGTACAAAAAAATTAAAGACTTCAATCAAAAAAGGTATGGACTACGAGTCTATAGATATAAAAATATATTATAAAAAAAAGGTATTAATGGTGAGAGGTCTTCCGGGTCTGCAGTCAGTATGGGTGTACCAGGGCGTTCAGTTCTTGGACCATTTCTATTTCTAGTTTATATTAATGATCTACCACACCTTGTGAAGGACGGGCATGGGATTATACTGTTTGTTTGCTGACAAACAGTATAATCATCAGCAAACAGTATACTTCCTTCTTTTTTAAAGTTAATAGACAACAACCAAATTTTGACGAAGTAAATAGTACTATCTCAGAAATAGTCGAGTGATTTATAATTAACATTTTTTTGGTCAATAAGAAGAAAACAAAATTATTAAATTTTCTTTGTCTAATGCTAAATTGGTCGACATAAACGTAGTAGTCAGGGACAAGATACTGGATATTGTAGACACGTCCTTATTTCTTGTTCTGACTTTAGATACTAAGTTACAGTGGAATTTCCATATAACGAAATTGGCAAAAAAGCTTAGTTCTGCAGCACTTGCATGCAGCATGTAGTTAAAAGAATTCGGTGGCTTACAAATGAAAGCACCGCGAGATTAGTTTATTTTAGTACCTTTCATATTTTCATGGCCTATAGAATTTTATTATGACGCCATGCAATCGATATTAACTCAATTTTTGATCTGCAGAAGCGGGCTATTCGTGCCATTTATAACTTGAGACCAACAGCATCTCTCAGAAAAACATTTAGAGAAATTAATATTTTAACTGTACCGTCACATAGAAACCTAGTATATGTCAAAAAAAAATATAAAATCGTTCTAAAAATGAGCAACATTCATAATATTAACACTAGACATAAGAATGACCTTGCTGCTCATAAAATAAGACTCAGGAAGGTTAAAAAATCATTTAAGGGGCAATGCATGCACTTTTATAAGGTCCTAGTCAAAATCCAAAATTTGCCATTTCAAGAATTAAAAACCTTTATTAAAAAAGTTATGTGGCAAGAGCTATTATGCCTTAACTGAATATGTTAACGAAAAAAACCCATGGGACTGAACTGCTCGACTATTAGGATGTTTCATGTAATTTTCAAGTGTTGTGCTAGTTTTGTTGACTATACATCATCTTTGAGCGAAACCGGAAAATGAATCGGCATTCGAAATGGGTTTGACACCCATTCTTTTGGTATTAACATTAATTCTTAATACCAAAAGAAACCATAATGACGTATTCCAAGTGTATTTCCATTATCTACGAAATAAAGATATTTTTGATTTGCTTTGATTTACGTGTTTCATTAAACATTCAACATAAAAATTTGTTTGTTTGTTAAATTAATAAATATTATTAATTTAACAAATACATAACAATCTAGTTAATAAATAGCTATTTCATTGTTTTTGACATGAATTACATGTCCTTAGTTAAAGTTTAAACTTTATTATATTTTGATATTACTAAACTTCACCTAATGTTAATTTCGTTTTAAACAATAATTTTTTTTATTCATCACAGTTACATTTTTTTACTGATTCCATACAAACATAAAATAGGGACGAATATCACTCATTACTTGATTTTTAAATGCACAGATTGTTCAGAATCAAAGATTAATTTTTTTAATTTCAAAACATCTATTCACATTTGTAATGAAATAACCTCTAACAGCCTCTTTTAGTACGTACATTTTACGGAGCTAGAGTCGTCTACGCAGCGAATATTATACAAATACTGTATTAGCATTTGTATAATTTTGCAAGGCTTCAACTTCTGATGTGGGCCTGTATTGCTGAGATTTGTCTCACGGGGGTCGTAAGCATCGGTGGCCCGTGCTTATAACGAGCTTTTACAGAGGCCGGTGAAATAAAATTCCGTGATTGTTTCACGTACGTTTCCCTATGCGTTTAGTATATTTTAAATCTATTCATATTATACAAATAAAATGGAGGTATCTCTCTGTGACTTCAAAATACTTGCGATTTTTTAAAGGCCATTGTAATTTTTGGGTATATATATATATATATATATATATATATATATATATATATATATATGCATATATGCGTATATTTTTAGTAGCGCCCAAACTACCCTTTTTGAACTTTTGACTGTTTGTTTCTCTGTCTATTTGTCTGAGGTAATATTCAAAATGAATGAACTAATCTCGATTATTGGAAAGTAGAGGAACTTATTACACCACACATTCCTATGGGTAAGCTCCGTAAAGTAAAAAGTACTCTATTTTTATAGAAATATTTAGGGCTCCATAAGATCTAAACTGGTTCCATATCCGGTATTAAAAGTGTAAACACCTAGGATAAGCTCCCTGACAAAATCGACAAATAAAATTAGTCACAGCAGTCCTTGAATATATAACTACATCACAAAACGGAAAAAAAATGGAAAGAACTTTGCACTAGAAAATAATTTGACTAAGTTAAACACTATGTTCATGAAAAGTATGTTGGCCTGGATTTTGCTGAATGGTAAAACAAAAAACCAAATAGGCTTCATAATGACTAACAAAAACAGATACTTCACTAACTTTACTATACTTAACAAATTGAACTTTAATACAAATCGTAAGATGATCAGAACAGAATTTATAGCAATTTAACCAAAAAAGGCTAGACCAAGACAAAACGCAATAAACGCTAAACTCGGAAAACACCAACTGGAACAAATAACAACAAACCTAAAGAACAAACTCATAGATTTCTAATATAATACAAAGGAACTAGGAACACAAGGAAAGTACAGTTGGATGTAAGATACCATAAAAACCCAGATATAACTAACTGCAAAATCAGAGAGAAAAAATGGCTAAGAGCAAATACCATGCAACTACTAGAAGATAGAAAACACTCAAAACAGAAGGAAACTTTTAACAAAGATTAATAAAGAAATTAAACATAACATGAGGAACGACAGGAAGAAGATCAGAATGAAAACAATGGAAAAGTATATAAGTAAAATGGGTGAAATCAAAAAAGCTTACATAGAACTGAAAAACTCGATGAACTGGATCGTTAAGATTAAAACAGATAGTGAAAAATGGAATCACCGTAGAACAGACATACTGGGAACAGCAACATCCTACTACAAGAAACTGTACGGAAACAATGAAACAGAAGAAGAAATAGATTTAGCTAACACCATAAGTATCACTTGCATCCTTGAAGATGAAGTTAAAAAAAAGCAATAGATACACAAAGTATAAATAAAACACCAGGTCTCGACGGAATAAACAATGAAATAATAAGGCAAGACAAGGAAATCTTAATATCAGTCCTTACAGGTATCTTTAACGATATCATAGACACTGAAATAATCCCTCAACAATGGACAGATTCTAACATTATCCTGTGATATAAGAAAGGAGATAAACACGAAATAGGGAACTACCGTCCCATCAGCCTTATGTCTAACATATACAAAGTCTTCGCTAAAATCATACTAAAACGTATTGAAAGAACACTAGACGAACAGCAACCCCTTGAGCAAGCTGGCTTTCGCAATACCTACTCGGTGATTGATCATATCCATACAGTTCGTCAGATTATAGAGATATACAATGAATATCAGCTTACATACTTTTATTCATTACAGCAAAACATTCGACTCTCTACTACGTAAAAACATATGGGAAATATTAGTGGAACAAGAAGTCGAGTATATATAAATCTGATTAATAAAGAATGTACATAGCCATAGCATCGCCAAAATCCAATTAGAAAAGAAAGACATACCATTTAAAGTGAGGAAAGCAGTTAGACAAGGAGATCCGTTATCTCCAAAAACTGTTATTGGCTGTTGTGGAATCAATCTTTAGGCGAAACAACGGGATCAATGTAGACGGTACATTGCTGACACACCGAATCCGGGCGTTACACGTACGCTCTTTCGTCTAACATTACGTCATTTCTACGGATTCGTGTGGGAAATATTGTGTATGTAAATATGAGCAAAGTGCGCGCGCATTCATGCATGATAAGTCACGCGCGCCGGTCGTCTCATTGTGCATTAGACACCCACTCTTTCTCGCTCTATAAAGCCCGCTCTTTTAAACATGGATATTCATAATTTTTTTGCGCGAATTTATATCAGAATTTATTAATATTTATGAAACGCATCAGTGCTTCTGGATAGTAAAATCCGAAGTTTACAAAAACAAATTTTTGAGAGAGGATGCTTACAAAACAATTATAATTTTTTGTAAGAAAAACGGTTTCCCAGAAGCAAACAAGGATTTCGTTGCTAAAAAAATTCAAAGTTTGAGGGGCTCTTTCAGAACAGAGCTGAAAAAAGGCAGTAGGAGCCAACGTAGTGGCAGTGGAGCAGATGAAAATTATGTACCAAGTTTGTGGTACTATAATTTGCTCCTTTTTACAAAAGACCAAGAGCTTCCTACTGACAGCGTATCAAGTATAGCAGACTTTGGTATATTAATAGAAGAGGAAAATACAGAGGAAAATGAGAAAGGTGGTACTGAGACAGGAATTATTTCGAGCATGAGCCAGGAACCAATTAAAAGAGAAGTAAGGCAATTTTTTATTATAATTTAATTATATCTCAAATCACTATGACAGCGTTTCTTAATACATACAGAAGTTCAAGATCTTCCACATGCTACCATCCGGTCTTGCCATTCCACTCTGCCTTCTGAATTGAAATATCTCTTATAATTTTCTCTGTTCGTTTTGGTTGTAATTGTTGCACGTCTGTTCATACTCCCTTATAAGCTCGCCAGTTCTACTGAATTTGTATGGCATTCGCCAATTGCTTGCGTTATGTCTGACAGATTTTGATTTTCAACTGTTATTGTAGGTAGATAGGAATCACTCGATACCCGTGAATAGCTATGCAAAGCGCAAATTGCCAATATTACATAACATACTGGTTCTATGACAATGGCTGTATTTGATATACTAAACCTTTCTGAAATTGTACCAAAACATTTTCAGCCATGATTCGAGCACTAAATAATCTATAGTTGAAAATTTGTTCTTCAAGATCCATTTTTTTTTTGAGAGTATGGTTTCAAGATATGTTCGTGCAGTCCAAAAGCATAATCACCAAGAAACATAAAATTAAAATATTTGACAGTTTCGTTGTTGTCAGGTAAATTTAATTCCCCGTTTTCAAGTTTTTGCCAACTCCATATGAATTTCTTCTATTTTTCCCAACATCGACGTAGATAAGTTCATAATTAGAACCTAATAGTGCCATTAAAATAATGCTGTGAAAATTTTGTAATTGCAATACGTAGAACCCGGATTTTTTTGTGGACCTATGCGAATATGTTTTCCATCTAATGATCCTCCACAGTTGATAAATTGCCACTTTTCTTGAAACTCGTACCTCACATTAAGCCATTCTTTTTTCGCGTTTGGAAATTGAAAATGAAAAAATAATATATCTTTTTTTATTAAAGACTGAGACCTCTCCTTGGAAAGCGAGGAAAAAAAAACCAAAAGATTCTCAGGCTGAATTTTTAAGTGTTTGTACTGTAACATTGAGGGCGACAAGCAAAGAATTAAGCGAATTTGATGCTGCTGGGATAAATATGGCCAAGAAGTTAGCGAGGATGGATTCTGCTCAAGCTATTTTTGCGGAATCCTTTATAAACACAGTCTTACTTAAAGGTCTATTGAAAAAACTGACCGAAGATACAGATTTTTGTGAGAACGGATATACGATTAGAAGTTCATCAAGTGTACAATCAGATGTTTCGTCAATTCCATCAGTTGAGCAACGACAGTTTCATTCATTTATACCGGTACAACAACAACAACCATTGTCGAATGAACTTCGTGAATTTTATTAATCATACAAATAGTTGTTTTGAATATTGTTTCAGTGATAGAATGTTTTTAATTTAAAAATCTCTACAGGAAAAAAAATCATTCCATTTTCAACTTTAGAAATAGGTTTTCAATAATATTTTGGTAATTTAATATTTTCATTTTCAAATTTCTTTCTAAAATAAATACTATATTATATTTAGCATTCCAATTATATATATATTTATCTACCTTTATATAATCTGACTTTAAAATATCATAAATGGCTTTGCTTATTTCTGGTATAAATACATTTAATGCTGAAGCCGATATTCCTGTACTAAATTTTAAATTTTCAAATGATCTTCCTGTTGTCAAAAACCGAAATGTGGCTGTAAGACGTTCTTCCGGAGTAATACTTTTTCTCATTACTGTGTTTTACTTTGCAATTTTGCTGCTGAGTTTATTGAGTAGACTTTTAAACACTAAATTATTCATTCTTAAATAATTTTTAAAATCATCAGGCTAATTATCACGTAGTTAATAAATTAAAGGCAAGTGTCCGAAACGTTGTCTATAGTTTTTAACCCAAATCCTACGCTTTCGTTGCTTTTAAAAACATTGCACTTAATCCAGCTACAGCTACTACTAACGGAATATTTCTTTGATTTTGCATTGTAAAATGTACAAAACTGTTGCGTGGCGCGTCGAACTATCTAACTAACCAACACACTCCTGAATCATTCGGTAATAAACGTAGGATTGCCTAGACGTACGCACCTAGAACATGCGTCACAAGAACGCGCGCCATCGAGCGCAATCGCGCGCGTTAATATTTTTGACACAAGTTTAATGGCACGCGCGCTTTCTGTCGTTCTTTACCGCGTTTGGGTGTGCCGTTCCTGATTGTGAAGGAAAGAGCGCACATGTAATGCGCGCGTAAAATTTGCTAACGACATAGTGTTATTCGCTAAAACATCTGAAGACATTAACAGAATGGTAGAAGACCTTGCAATTGAAAACGAGAGAGTCGGCCTAAAAATTAACCCTGAAAAAATGAGAGTGATGATAAATGGGAAGAAGATCGCGATAGAAGTTGGATACATGGAAATTAACTACACTGATGAATATGTCTATCTAGGACAGCTCATAACTCTTAAAGAATCTATGCGCGAGGAAGTAAAAAGAAGGATTACCAACAGCTGGAGAAATTACTGGAGCATGAAAGAACCTATGAAAGACAAAAAACTTCATATAAATATTAAAAAAAACCGTTTAACACATGCTCGTCCTTACTCGTCCTTACGTATGGCTGCCAATCATGGACACTAACTCAGGAAATAACAAACAAACTTGCAACTTGTCAATACGCCATGGAAAAAAGTATGTTGAGTGTGAAGAAGTCAGACAAATTGAGAAACTGTGCCATAAAATATAAAACAAGAACTACAGACATAACACTGATAATCAGAAAACTTAAATGGAAATGGGCGGGACACATGATAAGGGGTAATGATAATGGAATAAGATAGTAACAAGATAGTATCCAAGGGAAGGAAAAAAGAAAAGAGCCAGATCACAGAAAAGATGGGATGATGACATTAAAGAAGTGGCAGGTGCGATGTGGAACAAAGGGGCTCAAGACAGGTCAGAGTGGAAAAGGTTGGAGGAGGCCTTTGCCGATTGGAAAACAGATCTTCAAAAAATCACCAAACAACAAATACTTTAGTGACATATAAGAAAATTTTCATATTTAGTTTTTACATTTAGTTTGTATATTTATACTTTCCATACTTTGTTATTAGGTTAAGATGATCTAAATAAAGGCTATTATTATATTATATTATTAAGATCTAAAGTTGACCTCAGACAACATTTCATATTTATTAATTCATTATGGGATTGATAATTCCTTTTTCCGTTTATAATTACAGTTATTTGTCGAAAATACTTTTAGTAAAGCATCTTTATTGCAAAATTATAATGAGAAATTCCATTTAAAGAGTTGTGTATATAATTATGTTATTTTTCGACTATATATTACTTCACTCCCAACTTTAAAAAAATATTTTATCCTAATAATTTTAGTCCGCTCCAAATTTTCAACCTGAATTTTCTAGTATTTTATTGTGGAGCTCGTGTGATGTTATATGCCATGGGTCCTCTTGGACCTACACTAGTTTTGTAGTGACGTTTCCTGAGAAGAAACAACTTTTTTCTGGACAAGTTTATACTGAGCATCAAGTTTTTTGAAGTTTTTTTTATTGACTACCGGGAGTAGAGCAATTACCTCATAGTCTAAGGCTGGTGATAGACATGGTTCTATAATTATAAGTATCAGTTTGGTACTTTTAATTATACATCACTTTGATCATAGGGTACTTTGGAGTACCCTATGATGGATTTAGTATCGTGCGGACACTGCTGGCATTGTTTTTGGTGTGTTCAATATCAGACATATTGATTGATTTAATATACGTCATTTAAAAGTAAAGCATGTAGATCTTAAATTAAAGTAACAAATCTATTATGATGGTTCTTTAATGAATGGATTTGTCTTCATCTTTTGAGTGACATTAAATACATGATAGTAATCAAAATTCAATGTAATGATAACCTGCCGCCGATTATGAAAAAGAAAATGATGAAAGTCGACAAACTATATCTTTAAATAAATCAGATTTCTCTAACTATTTTTCATTTTGAATGAACATTTAAGATATATATTGATTTAAAGTTAGTAAGCGATCATTCTCTCTTAAATTTCCAAAACCTATAATAAAGCTGTGTATTTTTTTTATAATTGTATAATAGGTCTTATTAACTTAGAAAATTACCATTATAAAACCAAGATGACAGCTGTAAAATATAAAATTTCGGTAGAGACGAAAAAAAATATATAATGAAAAAAGAAATAAAAAACCCGACTGCATAAAAGTGAACTGAAAAGATGGAAACGTGATGATTTAAAAACTCGTACTATCAAATATGATAAATATATATAGTCGGAGGCATACACGTAGAAAGAGGCGTAGCAAGTAAGAAAACACAAATCTGATGCCACCACTGCAAATATTTATCAAATTTGATTGGATGATATTTTGCATTATCTGGTTACCATCTTTTTAGTTCAGTTTTAAACAGTCAGGTTTTTTTTAATTTTTAACAAATTCTTTCCTCTGGCTACTGCATTTCGTAACTGATTTATTTACATCTACACCATTGATGGTGCAGTGTAAATACATTCTCTGTTACATTTATTAATCCATCCGTTACGGTACTTATTTGTGTTAGTTAATTTAGATGTAAGTGTCTTGTTCTATGGACGTGAAAATAGAAAACAACAATTGACGCCCCCTGAAGTAAGTCGGCTCGTTATAAACATAGCAAACTATACATTAAATGAAGACCACTCTAGTGTTAATCTTCGCGAACCACGTCAGAGTTTTAGTCTCAATATAGGTTTCAACAAATGAATTTTATATATTCCGCTTGCAACACCGAAAAAGTCTAGGATATATTGCAGGACTCTGAAGGAACAGATCGCACTCCACTGAAATCACCGTCTGCACTTATATATCTATTTACCTAAGTTTTTGGAATAGGGAATCTAGGATAGAATTGCAAAAGATTCGTTCGGCTATAAAGCTCTGAACACAACTTTTTGAAGTTGTT
This sequence comes from Eumeta japonica, assembly GCA_005406025.1. Lineage (NCBI taxonomy): Eukaryota > Metazoa > Arthropoda > Insecta > Lepidoptera > Psychidae > Eumeta > Eumeta japonica. Next base: position 162,333 of record BGZK01001057.1, read on the forward strand.
TTACCGCCCATTTGACAATAGACCTGTCATTTGTATATGTAAGTCAGTCTGCCGACTTACTTAGGTAAGTCTGCCGATTGTCGCTATGTTGTGAAATGCATCAGATTTACATATTTGTTGCTGTTGTAAATGCACTTACCAATAGCTCTATGAGGTTAGCGAGGCCAAATTAGCAAAATTAAAAAAAAAAGGCCTGAATTTGTAGCTAATTAGTTGCCAAAATGACAATTTTTTTGCTCAAGCCGATCGTGAGAAATCGCGAAAAATGCTACCTTGATATAAAGGTAGCAAGGTAACTTATTAAATAACATACTTTGCCTATGACTATGAAATATGAATTAGTTGCTATACATTAGAAACGCAAAAAATTTTGAAATAATTTTTTTTCAATTTTTTTAGACCATGCTATATTGAGAACGGTTTTTCGCCGAAATAAAAGAGCTCTGAATTTGTTGCTCATCAGAAAAGTTCCCGAAAGAAATTGGAGAAACATCAACAAAATAGTCAGTACCGATCGGTCCATTTTTTAATTTTTTGTTAATTTTATCTAGTTACGCTGACTTGAAATCGTATTCACATCTAATAAAAACTGTTTATAATTAGTTGCTGATCGGGAGAGTGTTTAGTTACACTAAAAGAATCAGCAACAAAATAGTCGGTACCGATCGGTCGATTTTTTAATTTTTTTCAATTTTTTCTAGTTACGCGGACTTGAAATCGTGTTCACATCTAATAAAACTGTTTTTAATTAGTTGCTGACCGGGAGAGTGTTTAGTTACACTAGTAGAATCAGCAACAAAATAATCGGTACCGATCGGTCGATTTTTTAATTTTTTGTTAATTTTTTCTAGTTACGCGGACTTGAAATCGTGGTCACATCTAATAAAAACTGTTTTTAATTAGTTGCTGACTGAGTGAGTGTTTAGTTACGAAATTGAATATTCCGAAAAAAACTGCAAAAAATTACGATCATTTTCTGTATTTGCTATCAACGTAAAGCGGGTGAAATTTGTCTCCCATTACAGGGCTATGACCGCAGGTAACTGAAATATTATAGTGCAGTACTTTGAAAAGTGACGTACACGATCAGAATTATCACATAACAGTATTAAATAAATTATATTATATACTATTATTACCTATTGAGCTTAAAAACATTTATATGCCAAATTTAAATTTTTCCAATTGTTTTTCCATCTAATTTCGGCTTTTTTGAAGAAAAAAAAATTTTTTTATATCAAAAAAGATATGTATTTCATAGTAATAAATGTCATTAATAGTTAAGAAATAATTTTTCCTCCCACAAAAATTTCATTAAAAATTATCAATAAATTGAATTATTACTAGTTAATTAACAAATCCTTCAATCATTGATCCAGAAAAAAACTTAAACGAAACTCAATGCCGTCCATCTTACGACATAGAATAAATTATGTTAATTTGTATTATTCCACCAACAAGAGTAGCACTTATAACAAGGCTTCTCAGTGATCTTCACGTGGTTAGCAGTAGTAGATAGAGTGTTTCAAGTACTAAAGGGAATTTTGAACTTGGCGACGATCGACAAAGTTTTTTTGGAGATAAGAGTTGATTAGTTTTTTTAATTGACAGGCAAAGTGGTCTAAGGGAAGGATTTTTCAACAATTTAATTTTTGAGACTGCTCGAAATTTACTGGTCCAAACAAGAGAAATTAACAGAAAATCTAAGTTTGGTGAAACAATTTCGAATGGAAACAGAGGAGTTCAATCAATCAAGAAGTTACAAAATAAATATTGATAAAAACCTAATCTTCGCAAGAAGCAACAAAACCAATTACTTACCGACTTCTTAAAATTTTCTATTCTTTGAGCGAAAATTTAAGATTTCTGTAGCCTGATTTCAAGAGTACCTGAAGACTATACAACTCAGCACTGATTTTAAGAGATTTATCTTAGAAAAAAAAAATGACTCACGAAACAGTAGAAAAAGGAAAAATGAGAGTAAATAAAAAAAAACGGGCAAATTTTAGCAACTGTTTTTTGTCAGGTTCCCGAAGTGCGTTTAAGTATTTTACTGGTAAGCAATACGTCTAAAACTCCTTCATTTCAAAGGAAAACCGTTTTCAAAGCAACAAAAATGAAAAAAAGTACAAAAAATTTGAAAAATTAGACGAGCGGTACCATTGTCAGCGTAACTAGAAAAATTGAAAAAAATTTTAAAAATCTACCGATTGGTACCGACTATTCTGTTGCTGATTCTTCTTCTAGTGTAACTTAACACTCTCCCGGTCAGCAACTAATTAAAAACAGTTTTTATTAGATGTGAACACGATTTTAAGTCAGCGTAACTAGAAAAAATTAACAAAAAATTAAAAAACCGACCGATCGGTACCGACTATTTTGTTGCTGTTTCTCCAATTTCTTTTAGGAACTTTTCTGATGAGCAACAAATTCAGAGCTCTTTTATTTCGGCGAAAAACCGTTCTCAATATAGCATGGTCTAAAAAATTTGAAAAAAAATTATTTCCAACTTTTTTGCGTTTCTAATGTATAGCGACAAATCAGCAACTAATTCATATTTTATAGTCATAGGCAAAGTATGTTATTTAATAAGTTACCTTGCTACCTTTATATCAAGGTAGCATTTTTCGCGATTTCTCACGATCGGCTTGAGCAAAAAAATCGTCTTTTTGGCTACTAATTATCAACTAATTAGCGACTAATTAGCTACAAATTCAGGCCTTTTTTAATTTTGCTAATTTGGCCTCGCTAGCCTAATAGAGCTCTTACCAATACATTGGCTACCGCCATGTATTGCTTCGGGATAATTTTATTCTATATAGCAATCCATTTATTTTTTAAGTCATATTTTTTCCACTACACCTATAAATCCTTTGTTTCCCTCTCTGTAATGAACACTTTTCAATGGTTTAGTTAACAAAGAATGTTTTAATGAGGTTATATTCTTTCGTAAGTTTTAATATTCGGCAACATTTTATGAAGGTGTTTTCACTTAAATTTACCTTATACTTTATACAAAGTAAATGATTGGATAATTCGGCCATTATAATGGTTATATAGAGCATTGACTTGACATTGAACAGTTTTATATTAATTTATACTTTTATCATAATCTGTATTATAATACAGATAATAAGTATTATATATTTACAAACATACATTAACATATATATATATATATATATATATATATATATACAATTATGCATGTAATAAGTACTATAAAATAACAGAAGAGAGCAAAAACTTTACCGATAGAAAAAAATCGAAAAGACCTACTTTGGGAGATATTAGAAACGAATTTTTATCTGTTAGGCAAAGCAGTTAAATTTCTTGTTTTAAATATTTTCTTACTATTTACACAAGTGGTAGGCAATTTTATTACATTTACAGTTTTTATGAAACCTTTAACTCCGAGGAATACTTGTAGACCCATGTACAAAATAATGCTTTTAGTGTATTATTTAAAAATCCCGATAGACCCGGACTGGTGGTGACGCATGTGTTTGAGGGCGAAGCGGCGTAGGAGCCAAAACCGGCGTGCTTGGTGCCGCTGGGCCTGTTACAAAGGCATGTGTTTGTGTAATTGTTCGCGAAATCCGCAACAAATAACTATTTTTGTGTTTTTTAACAGAACCGGAATATACATAGAAGCGAGAATCGGAATCATAAGCGTGATCAAGATTGAAATCATAAATAGCAACAGGATAGCGATCATGGCCGACAGCGTGATCGGACGATACATGTAGAAAACATTCGGCCTTCACGTGACAGGAGCCATGGCCGAAAGTTAGTTTAAAAGATGAAGTTAAGTACGCCTCTTCCTCAATGTCAATCTAGCGGTTCTCTTAAACGGCAGGACTTTCAAAACGAGCATGAAGTGCAAAGTATTCGATACACTGTCACTAGTAGAAGTCGGAGGAAACAAGTGCAGAATAGTCAGAACTAAAAATAAAACGATCCTGCTATTCTCCTGGGAGGAAAAAACGCCCTTCTCTCATGCATGCTCGTTGCTGTCATCTTTGAGGGACTCGAGTTCGGAGGGAGCGATCACACTTCGCACTATAAGTGTGGATGCAATGTCGGTGTCCTCCGAGACCGGTGAAGTTGTAGACTGACTGGAATGCATCAAAGCATCCGAAATTTATGAGGTCGAGGTGTATGAGGATCATGCTGAAAACCTAAATTACTTTTTGCAACGCGACCCAACAGATCTAATTAAAGTTGACACCGGGGGGTATTCCATATTAAGCGAGGGTTCGTCAGGTTTCGAACGTTTCCAACAACATATAGCCGAACACAAAAAAACGGAGCTGGAAGAGAGCAGACAGAGAGCCCATAAAGAAAAATCCGAGTCTCAAAGACGCATCCATCTATTCCTGGGGGCACTAGGAAGAGCTGTAAAAGGTTTGCCCAGAGCAAAGAGTTTACAGGGGGCAAGTACATCCAAACCGAAGAGGAAGAAGCCAAAAGTGCCGATAGACCCCAAAATCGCGCCAATAAGAGCCCAAAAAGGGGAGGTCGACCCACCGGTTCCAATTACTGTAAGGCAACTACGAGACCACTACGTAAACGCGTTCTCGGAGTTTATAAGGTTTATAGAGCTTTCCTCAAAATACCTAAAGGTCCTCAAAGTCACGTGTCAGGGGATATTAGGATTATACCTCGACGAATCTGAGGCACGGCTGACGGCTGCGCTTGAGGACGCGGAAGCCGCAATATATGAAAACGACTCTCAAACAATCGTGAAAGGAAAGATGAGTACTATACATATGGCGGCCTATAGTGCGACAAGTGACCTAATGGCCCTTGATGAGGAACAGACGGAGCGTATGAAAAGACCTAAGTACATTACCGTTTTGTACGACCTGATAGCAATCACTGCTCGATACACGAGGGTTGCACTGGAGGAGAAAATTCTAAAGATGACAAAAGCCATCACCAGAACTTAAGTTTCCGGCAACACCCGAGAAGACTAAGTGATGCTCGACATAACATGGGTCAATGGGGTCCCAGGCAGCAAAAGAAAAACAAAATGCACGTCCGAAGGGACGTTATCATCACCACAACTTTAGAAGCATCGAGAGATATTAAAGAAAAGCTTGCTAGTTGACTGGGAGCCGATGCAATAACTAATGTAAGAATATTGGCGTCAGTATTGGTAAATGGTTTTCGGGGGCTGAAGAGCTGCGATCGTCTGATCATAAACGAGGCCTGACGAGCCATTTTGGAGCCATCGTAATGGCCACACGACTTGCGGGTGCAAAAGAGGACCTTCTGATAGGTAATGTCAACCAACTTCCATTCATCGACAGGCTGAACCATTTCAAGATGGAATGCATTCGACCAAACCTGGTGGTGACGGTCTCGAAGAAACTGCTCTGCACTAACAGAAACCCGATGAATGTAGCATATGCTCTCAATGAGGTATATAGTGGTATATACTCGTCCAAAACTCAGGTCCGATCATTGCAGCTCAAGATATACAGTGATACGAAAATCCCGGAAGATCTCCCAAAAACTTTCTACCTAACATACACAGGTAGAGAAAGAATCCTACATCGCCCAGGGATTCGGAAAGGGAGGAGAATCCCGTGTCCTGACCATTCATGAAGCGCAGGGCCTGACGTTTGATGGAATCGTCATCGTCCCTACCACGGCAAAACAGAAGTTGTGATTACGCGCCACACCATCATTTGTATATATTACACGAACAACGGTGAGGACGCAGTCGGCAGACTAGTCTTGGCTGCCAGTGACAAAAAAAAATATGACAATAATGCTAAGATGACTATCCGTAATAGGAACAGAAAAGTCATTGATTTCCTGAAAGGCCGACAAGGCGGACTCCTCGACTAAGAAAAGCCTACAAGCTATCCCTTAATGTGTTAAAATAAGACTTATGTGAACTCTGCGTTGGTGTGATAATTTGTGGCTTAAAGTGAACAGAATGTGTATATAAAAAAATATAATTAAATCTAAGCAAATGTACATAGAATTTAAGTAATAGAAGACCTATCTAACTAAAAACAAAGTGTGTAAATAATCAAATAAAATGAAGGACATTATCATATCCACGCAGTTAGTTTAACAATATATATATACTAACGTAAAACGTATAGAAAACTATATACCAAAAAGTATATAAGAAATAAAACATTAATAACGCAAAAAATAAATGCAATTGGTTGGACACAGGATAGTCTTACCCGTGGCGACAGTGAGAGCGACTCGCACGGTTCCCTCCAGTATGGTTGAGCCGGGTAATGGCTGCCCCATCGTGGTACTCGTGAGCTGGTGCCACGAAGTGGGACTTAAACCAGTTATGGAAGTAAAAATATTGTACTTCATATCCTTAGTAATAATATATATAGTCATTAGAGTAGACTACGTAAGGTGCCGAGTGTGGAGCACACACTTAAATAATAAAATAGGACGATGCAAGTGGATAAAACTACAAGATTTGTATTAGGTATGTAATTAAAATGATAGAACGGAAATCCAAAAAAGGCACGGAGCCAGAATCTGTGGCGTTAAATTTAAAAGATAAAAAACAAAACCTTCTCCGTACTTCATACTTGGCTTCCATATTATTAATATACAGTAATCCATTTTTTGAAACATTTATGTGATTGTGTCCTATTTTAATTATTGTGTTATATATTGAGCAGGCTGGTAAATACTGTTGAGCAAAAGTTGTGAACGTCGCGAGAATTTCTTTTTTAATTTAGAGACCTCCGAACAAATATTAATATAATACTAATAGAGGCATTCATTTATTTTATACCATTAATGTTTTAAAAAAAAAAAACATGTATCTTGTGGCCCAATTTTCCGAAGATTTACTCGTAAATATGTAGTTATGTTTTGTATAGAATAACTGTATTGTATTTCTTTCGGTTATTGTTGTGTTTCTTATATGTCTTATTTAGATCTCTTATAATTAATACAATACATGTACTAAGAAAATTAGAGTGAAAATCAGAAAATAAAATAACTAATGGTTTTTAATGAACAATTAGATTGGTTATATTTTCAGTTTTTATGATATGTTTATGTTCAAATATCTTTTTATTGTACTTATTTCTTTGTATGTATTTTTTATTTAGATTTAAGTAATTTAAAATCGAATCGGGCTTTAAAATCGAATCAATTGTTTCACACAACGTTTATTGCTTTATCCATTATTAGCACTAAATAAATAAGTAACATTATTTACCAAATAATAGTTCCTAAAAGTAATAAACTATAGCATGTTCCGTTTCATATGTTGCTGTTTCGTACTCAAGTTTTATTTTACAAATTATAAAATTACCAATAAATAAGTATATTACTTGGAGAAAAAAAGCTGATTATATTTTTGAATTGACAAGTAGAGTGGTGTAAAAATTATATTAAAAAATCTCTCATTGAAAATTTAATTTTTAAAGATTTTTCAGATTCTTCAAAATCTACTAGGTGAAATCGCTTCAACATTTTAGGAAATCTAAGTTGAGTTGATTCCTTTCGGATATTCGTAAACTGCGTTTCGATTAATTAATCCGTTCAAAAGTTATGAGAGGTTGACACATACATGCACACGGACACACACGCAAATATGCACGCATGCACGCATGCATACATGCACCCACACAAGCACATAGAGAAATATCCAGAAATTACTCGAAAAATGGTCAAAATAGATAGGACTATAAAATTTCAAGATGTGATCTAAACTCGGTTTTCGAAAATTACATTAAAAACAATATCATCTCAATTCATAAAGTTTTTGAATTTTCATAGCGGGAAGTTGACAATCAAAATTCTTAATTAAAATTCCTATGCTTTATTTATATTCGGGGAAAAAGTTGAAGACAAGTACAACTTTTTTTAATCGACTTAAAAAAAATGAGGAGGTTCTCAATTCGACTGCATTTTTTTATGTTTGTTACCTTAGAACTTTCGACTGGGTGAACCGATTTTGATGATTCTTTTTCATTTGAAAGCTGGTGTTTTCTGTGTGGTGGTCCTACTTTAGTTTAGTTCAGTTATGATAATGGCATCCATGAGAAAGCCATATAAGTCTTAAATTTGCATTAAGTATGTGCGCGACAAATGGACGAATAATTCAATATCACACCAACCGATTTCGATAATTCTTTTATTATGGAAAAGGATGTACTTCAAGAGTAGTTTGGTGAGACTTTAGTTAGATTCTGATCATGGGATCCATGACAAAGTAACGGAACTTTTCAATTCTTAGGAGTAAATTAACGATACTCGGCCGAATCTTTTATAGGCTATCCGGATATTTGAGTCACCTACCGTAACGTCGTTATGGTCAAGTAATTGTCGTAGTTGAATATGATGATCAATGGAAGTCCTTAACAGTTTATAGTAAGGTTGCGATCTATGAGCAGCAGTAGGTCTACCCATTTACAGACAAATTAGTTAGTGTACTTCAGATTCACTAAAAATCAAAAAATAAACAAAAATTTTAACAAAAAAAACCGACTTCAAAAAAAAGCTATTCAAAAACAAATTAATATGCACTAAAAAGTAAAAAAATAATTGCATATTCTTTTACAACTTAATAATCAACTTACTTTTCCTACTCGTCAATATGTAGCTACGATCGGTGTCTATTGCTATCTATATTGTAGTGTAATGTGTTGGCTGACACCAACTCCAAAAATAACTACATTATATTTTTGTAATAAATTTATTGACTTTTAAGTATTCTAATATTTTTCATTTCATTTTACTCAGGAGAACTCTAAAAAATATTTTGATCACTGTTTGTTATTCATATGTATGTGTTGAGTTAAATTTGAAGTGAGTGGGTACCTGCCTACCTTATTGCGTGGTAAACACATAGATCGTACCTACATATTGATGAGTAGAAAAAGTAAGTTGATTATTAAGTTGTAAAAGAATACGAAATTATTAATATCGTCAATTGTCAAAAACTTTCCTGCACTGAAAAAAAAATATAGTTGTAGGTACAGAATTTCTGTTGTGAGTACCCATACAGAGGGTCACATATGGGACAGCAGTCTGGATTGTAATGATTATCCTCTATAGATTGTTAATAAATTACTATAAGGATGGTACGTGTAATGACGTCATTAATATTATGACATCATAACTTTTATCTTTTTTGGTATGTAATGATTACAATTTGTTTGTCACTATTAACATCTCTAATATGTTCTCAACACTCTATTAGGGTAAGTACTATTATGTTAGAATGTATTTATCACCATAAATACTACTAGTAACTATTACATTTTCTGTAGTAATTACAATATTAAATGTCAACAGTTACCTTCTTTAATGTTAGCACTATAAAAGTGGGGTGTGATGATTACTATCGTATTGTGTGACTAATACCATATTGTAGAATATGCATTACTGAAATATAGTAATCAACTACAGTGAAGTATGGTTATAATTACAGAATATGAGGGTTATTTTCAAGTCACGTGATTCATGTCTCATGTGACATTGCATAATATTTAACGAAAACAGTAATCCGCATTCTCGGATACCTCTCACAATACTTAAATGTATTGTACGAAGTTTGTGAGAATGCGAATTACTGTTTCGTTAAATATTATGCAATGTCACATGAGACATTGAATCATGACCCAAAAATAACCCTATCATAAATTACTGGGATTAAAATTCAGAATAAATTAAAAAAATCATGTTTATATCTAATCATTTATTTAATTTAATAGTCAATATGCTAATTTTATAATTGCTTACATGCAGTACTTTAAAGTTTATTGTCTAATATTCAAGATGGAAAATCAGATAGATTATACATATTATTACATATTCATATCTTACCATATCTATACACAAATTCTTAATACTAAATTCTCATAGCCTAAAAATATTGGACTGTAAAATTTACAGAAAAATTGAAATCAACATAATACAGATTTGTATGTATTATTCTAAGGATTCCTAATTAATATATAAGAAGGAAAAAATTATTCATTTACATTGCAAAAAAAACATTTAATATTTACTTACTATTGTCAGATATATTGCCAATCACATTAGTAAGACAAAATATAAAAATAAGACATTACTTGGGTACAACAAACAATAAGTATTTTACAATTAGGTATAAAGAGTAATATCATTTAATTATTATTGAACTATTTAAAAAAATCAGTTAACAAATTTTAGTATTTTTTTCAAATAAGATTGTAGCATTCTTAAATTGAGCCTCTGATAGTTATTAACAGTTGACCTTTGAGTCTACATTAATATTGTTTGGTATTGGAGAAATCAAGGAACTTTGTTTAAGATACACATAATACTAGTTTCATTTACCTCATATGCATATGTGTGTTGATCAAAAGCAATTGTAATGAGAAGCTTACAATAAAAGATTACATCTTTTGTCCATGTAAATATATATTTTTATAATGCCAAATACATAGTTTTCATCAAGTACATCAACAGTCAAAACATTTTCTTTTGTATAGTGTACCTTTGACTTTAGCCCATGTAACTTGAAATAAGGTATTTTGAGTTGCAATATTAACTGCATCTAATATCTTAGAAGAAAAGTTACACATTCCTCTTTGCCAGGACCTGCATGTACACTGTCACCCAATTTACCCTTCAAAAATCTCATTTAATTGTAACTGTTGTCTTATAGCTAATGTTTTACATATATTTTTTCTGTTAGAAGAAGACTGAGCAGCAATTTTAAAGGTTCTGTGCTTAGCCTCAAACCTCATGGACCACAAAAGAACTGGAGGCCCTAATTTGTGAATTATTTGATGATAATGTGTTAAGAAATGAAATTTTGGTTTCAATTTTCGCCACTATATTGCATATAGTGCTTTGCAAAGAAGCTTTGAATTTCCTACATAAAAACGAGTACAAACTTTCAGCCAAATCCAGATAGTCACGGAGTAGTGATTTTGTTGAGACATCTTTTAGGATAGAGAGTTTCTTTCTAGCTGCATTCAAGATATTTTGTTTGTAGATTGGGAAATTATTCCATAGTTTTGGTTAGAAGATGGATAAAGGAAATCAAAATCCTTCAGCAACTGCAAGAAAATTGCAAATAAGCACATATTAATGTCAAAATTAAATAGGTATACATTAATGTCCAAAATAATAATTAGAAAACCATTTCAATCACAATTGAACAATTTTTTAGTAAAAATTATATAGAAACATGATATTTATGACACATGTGTAATAAGAATTATTAATTGTAATTTAGATGCTAGCACTCAATATTAGATAGGTCTAAATCAAAAGTATTTATAAATGGTTCATAAATGTCTCTAAAGTATCTATGCTTTTATATTACATATATTTAAATATTTCATTGTACTTACCAATATATAACCTGTTGGTTTTTTTAGTGCAGGATATTTATTTATATATACTGAGGCTGGGGCATTAGTGTTTTTTACCAGTTTGAGCCTAGTTCCTGCAGTTCTAATCCAATGAGATTCAACAGTGTCCCAAGGATCAGTACAGTTTTCTAACCATTGGAGAAGTCAGAAGAGTCTTCAAACTCAAATAAAGCTAAAATACAGCATTTTCAGGAAATTACTATCTTAGTGCATTCATTATAGTAATAATTTTTTATAATATTATATGTTTAACATTTTTTTTTACATTGTTAAATGTAATATTATTTAAATTGGTAAGTATTTCGTATTAAATACTATGATTTTTTTTTGTAAACTGTGCTGTCTTCGTACATTTAAAGAAAAGTTTTAATGTTCTTGGTAATTTACTAAACAATTTTAAACCACAAAATCCCATATAACACAGCTCTTTTTGGTAGAAAATCATTAAATACAAAAACTGCATTTATAAAATTAAATTAAAATCTTCTTACCATTATCACTGCTCACACTTTCTAAGTAATAGGTGAGCGCGAGGAGTTGACGATGATGATGACCTTCTGCTTATTAGACCAGACTTTCTGTACTCTCTTTTTCTGTTGTGGTAGCAATCTTGTAGTTTCCCAGAGGCAAGTCTTCTAACTCCTGGTGAAAATTATGTACGGCAAGTAATATGTTGCCTTATTTTCTTTTGGAAAAATTATAGTTATTTCATGAGCCCACTGTAACATCCGGAAGATGGAATAATTCTTGAAGGATCATTTTTAATTCTTCTTTAATGATTAAATTGCATATTTTGCTGCGACCAGCAGAATCTAGTACTCCAGATGTTTTATATGCAGCAAGAATACTTCTTCCATCTTGCGATGAGTGCAACAATTCATATAAATTATTCTGTAACATAGATTCAATCAATCAAATCAAGGTATTTGATTTCCATACATAAGCATCTACTAATTCTAAATAAATAAATAACATTATATGTATTATTAACAAGCTTTTATATGGATGTAATTAATTAGGACTTTTATTTAACACTAAGTGATAATAGAAAAACCGGCTAAGTGCGAATCAGATTCGCGCACGAAGGGTTCTGTAACATATCTCCTTTTTAGTTTTTATTTTATTTGAATTAATAGGCATTTATTTTAAAGTGAATATAAGTAAATATAAATATTCTGCAAATATTTCAAGTTTCTACCTGTTGTCGTTATTAAGATCAAGAAAAAATGGCAAAAAATCACGTTTGTTGTATGGGAGCCCACTTAAATACCTATTTTATTCTGTTTTAGTATTTGTTGTTACAGCGACAACAGAAATACATCATCTGGAAATTTCAACTGTCTAACTACCGTGATAGCAAGACAGTTGAAATTTTCATGAGATAACGGTGAGAGACAGACAGCCGAACAGAAGAGTCTTAGTAATAGGGTTCCATTTTTGGATACGGAACGCTAAAATTAGTTTCTTAATTGACTATATTTTTTGACGTGACAACGTCTTAAATTAGGTTGCGGCTGGGAGTCTATTAAAAGTGTAACGCTCGGTAACGTAACGATGAGTCACCGAACGAGAGAGGGGCCTGCCGAATGCCTTGCGTCTCTCTCCTTCAACTATGATCGGTCTGCCGCGCAGCACTAGAGAATGGTGCATAGCTTGCAAAATTGCAAGTTATTGTATGTATATTTGTATATAAATACGTATGTATGTAAAGGTAAAAATAAAATTTTGTTAATATGAAATTCAGTGCGAGATTCTTTGTATAAATTAATGTTTTAAATATAATTCTTTGTATAAATAAATGTTTTAAATTGTTACTATTATTTCATCCTTCTTCCTACTATACGAATGAATATTCACATTAAAATGATTTTACCATTCAAAGTCGTTGTCACGTAAAACTTTCGCCCGTATACCGACTTTACAGGCAACCAAATTTTTTTGTAACGATTCTACATCAAATTCACAGTTAATTTGTTAATAACATTAAGAGAACATAAACACTGTTTTCTTGACCTTCTGAATACTGCCTTTAAAATTACTGATGTTTATAGATTACAATATAATTATTTTGACAAGCATTAATTAGTTTTTAATATGGAGAACTTTTGAACAAATTAATTGGTTAATTTAATTATCCTCAATATTACAATTAATTAGTGGCGTCCCTTTTTACTACACTACATTTATAAAATCTCATTTAACTAATTGACAAAGTCTAAAAGACCCTAGAGTGTCAAATGAGACCGATCTGCATTTTGTGAAGAATAAACTTACATTGTTTATATTCAGAATAAAATCAGATACATCAGAAAACTCCTTGGCGTTTTCCACAGCAACCCACTCTGATTGCTTTCAGGTTTTCTGGGAAATCAAACACTACGCAGGTCTATAATAAAAAATAAAAGATTCTTATGTTTTGCCCATATACAACAAGAATAGAGAATACTTTGATGTTGAGACAAAGAAAGAAGTAAATGTCAAAATATCAGCAAGGATGGATGTTGTATTTTTGGTTATTTTGGTTATTACATCGATATTCATATTAAAATTTAATACGACTTACCTTTGAATAATTCAATATAATCATCCATTTTCCACTGCGTGAGTAGGGTTTGAGTTTCTTCATCCATGACTGATTTTTAAATAGTTTCTTAAATTTACGAACTTGAGCACAATTTAAACTAAAATATTAATTTATTGAAACAATTATTAATTTGTGTTACTACAAATAAAAACGGTATTTTACACGAAATTCTTTATAAATACGGCCACGAATAAGTTACGAGTTCTAATAAGAATACTTTCTGATTAACGTCAGGCGAATTTTCTCATTAACCAATGAAATGACTCGATGCAGTCGAAACAAATCTATGAAGCCTCTTTATTGTTACTGAACTGCAAAAACCGTTAAACCTTTCGAAATGCGTTCGAGTTAAAACTTGCGACATATAAAATATACTAACGACGTCACGTTGCAGTACTATATTGACTTTGTAGTGTTTATCGTTACAACTGTAATGATAACATTCTATAGTAGCGAATATTATATGAAGATACGTACTACCATAAAATTTTGTAACAATATTTGTGACGTCATTCACAAATACTCTATGCTTTGTGTCTATTACCCTCTGATTCTATTCAATACCATACGATAGTATTGTGTATTATATTAAAGATACTTACAACATAATAAAATTTTACTGTATTTTAATTGTAATGGGAACAGAACGCAGAGTAGATATATAGTACTTACTACAGAAATTCTGTCTACATTACCATCCACAATAGCTACAGTGTTGGAAGGTAAATAGCACCTCCAATATTTTTTTCAGTGTGTGTTGTTACTTGATATTATATTAGAAAACGTCAGCTCTTGATAGTTCCCAGAACTTTTGACACGATTAATTACAGGGAAATAGAACTGTCCGTGCCAGTTTCACTATCAAACTTAAGTTCCTTCCGCATGTATATTATATTTTCGATGATTAATATTCGGCAGCGGTTTTGATCGATAATAATACGCTGTATCACTAAACATTATTGTATTGTTATATAGTATATTTACCATCGTTTTGTTGTTGAAATGCATATAAATTGATGTACGTATAAATTCAATTCATCATGTGGACACATTAGCATAGGAATTGATATTGTATAAGTTTAGCCTAAGTTATATAAAGAATTTCACATCTGCAATTTTATTATTAATGACACTACGTAGGTTATTTTTTAGGGTGTGATCTTTGGCAGAAATATTTTCTTTTACATCTTCACGGTTTTAACATTTGCAAATTGTTATTTAACTCATTGTAGGACGGCGATGGATGAAAGTAAAACGATTAAAAAATTCAGAGAATAAAAAAATAAATGCCTCTAAATCGTTCAAACCATATTGTTCTACCACATAAGTATCTATTTGTATACTGCATTTTAAAATATATGTTATGCATATATATATAGATTCAAATTATAAAATAAGATATAAAATATAAATCACAAAGGGCCAGTTGTGATAAGAATATTAAAAAAAACTATTACTATGTTTTAAAATCATTTTCATTAAAAATTAAATTCGTATTGCTACATTTAAAATTGTTCAATTTTGAAAAAGAGAAATGAAAGATTTGAAAACAAACTCCATTACACAAAGGTAATATTGAAATTGGACAACAACTTGAAATCTAGCTTGTTTTATCATCCTACATTTTCCCTTTGCTGTAGTCGGGTTTTTGATTATATTATTTTTTATCATAATAGTGTTATTGTGTTTGTATTCATTCTCAGCCAACAATATAACTTACTAAAACAAAAGTAAATACACTTTCATGACAAAAAAAAAATTATGAACGGCAACTTTGCTTTAAACATTTTATACAAAGTTAAAATTAGTTTGTGTTACCTAGACCACACGGCTAGCTCGATATTCAGCAGGCAATCGCAGCAGTCCGAGAATGATGCCCCCTCCCGTGCTGTCTGTGTATTTTTGTAACATTAGGGGGTTCCGTTTGAATTTAAATGCCGTCCATTACTACCTTGGGTGGCGAACCCATTATTTTTTTTAATTGACATACAGATGTCTTCCTAGGCCGATGTAACGTATCTGGATTACCCTGACTGCAATCTAATGCACTTTTTTGTGCTCCGTACAGGTGTAGGTCTGTACGTCCGGAAGGATGTCTGCTGCCGTCGCTTCGGCTACCTTTAAGTTAGGGGAGCGAGCATCAAGACAGTCGGACTCATTGAGAGCTTCAAACGGCGGCTGACTCCGTGCTTCGAGCGGAACCCCTCCTCGTGCTTCCTGTTGCTTTTCTTTTCCGTGTTAAGTCGTTCGACCGTTATATTTTAAGTTAGTTGCTTAAAAATCCGTTTAAATATAAAAAAATATTAAGCTTCTTGGGGTTCCATGTGCCTTCTGAAAAGCAAAACACTCGTGGGATCACTCTTATATCTGTCTATCAGTTTACCACAGCTCATTATCTCCGAATATACTGGATGAAAGACTTGCGATTTTGTAGACACACAGAGTTAGGTGGCTCAATCACGGTTGTAGGGGGTAAATAAACGAATTCGTTTGAAAACGTATGATAACCATAAGAAATCAATTTTTTTTTTCTTTAGTAACCATATTTTTGTATTAAAATTATTATGGAGCGAACAAGATCTTGAGATTTGGTGAGACGCGTTTTTCATAATTAGGACGGGAGAGCGGGGTTGTGTAACGTATAAAAATTAGTGTGTATTTTGTGGTTTTCCTTTTCGTACTTGAAACCAAAATTCTGAATATATTTTGTACTCGCAAATGAGAAGATTTCTGAAAAAGGAAATTAACATTCGTATTTGATGTTGTGTGCGTGTTTTTACTTTTGAACCGAACCACTGAGCGATACTCAAAATTACTCAATTAATAAGAATCTCCTTGAGAAAAATAGATTAATATTTCGCTTTGGATTCATCTACATATTTGTGTTAATACAGATTCTAAAAATTCTGTTTCTCATAGAAAGCAACTACTCATCCCTAAGTAAAGGACATTTATCTCCAAGTAATACATCATACATTTCGTTTGATCTAAGAATTTGCCCTGGCTTTGTCTTAAATGAAATATGATCGGTAACGGAATCGAAAATGCAAACGCATTGAGGAGCAGAATCAAAATTTGACACCAGGAGGATTCGAAATCGAGAATGAAACCAAAATCGTAATTGACCGTGGGATCAAAATTAGAATCAAAATTGTGACCAGATTCCGAATATGAAAAGATTAGAATTGACAGCGGGACCGGGATCGAAAGCGGTATCAGAATCAGAACTTACTTAAATCGAAACTGGTTTCGGAATCGAGAACGGGATAGGGATCAGGATCGTTGACTAATTATCATAATAAGTCGATATATGATGAAGGAATTCATTCCGTTTACTCGGGCGAAGTCGCGGGCGGAAGCTAGTTTAATATATGATACTTAAAATCGGCCAACAAACTCAGTGTTACTGCTTTCAAAGATAATTTTAACAGTCGTTATCCAAGGCGTTATTTATAACAACGAAAGAAAAATTACTTAATTAAAAATAAATAAATTATGAAAAAAAGCGGCTAAGAGCATGTCGGACCATTCTCAGTATGGGATTCCGTAGCTGTTACTACAAAGAAATGCACTGTAGATAAAAAAAAGGGCGTTACACCTTTTCATGTTTTCCTCACAGAATAGGTATAAGCATTTTAATCGTCTCTAACTTGATAAACAAATAGTTATGTCAAATATTGCTATTAAACTAAAAATGCTGACTTAGCTGTGATAGTTTTACTTTTAAATTTGTTAGATGTGTACTACAATACTACCATCATATTTTTCAGATTTTTAAAGCAAGGGAAGGGAAGACACTTACCACTTAAAAATTGAACACTTCGCAAAGCCGCATAGAAAAGTAGTCTACAACTCTGCAATATTATCTAAATGCCTGTCCAACAATACACTACACTAAGGGAAAGGGATAGGCGAGAAAAAAATTGGTGAAAAAAATTAACATTTTAATGTATTTATTTAAATGTATAATTATTAAGTTAATATGTAAGTATATACATAAGTTTTAAGTGTCTTAAAACACTTACTACAACTTCAAAATGTAAAAATAGGATGTTAAAGTGTATAACAATAAAAGGGCGTATCTTCATAACAATTACGTTACTTTGTTGAAAAATGCAGTTTTTCGGCAATAACTTAGAAGTGGTATATCTGATCATTTTAAAACTAATTTTCGTTGAAAGCATTTCTTATGCGTTACCTTCTTGATGCTTATCATATTTTTTTCGATATACGGTTTATAAAAAAAACTGGTCATAAAAAAGAAATATCAATTTCTGTTACACGTATAACGTGCTCATTCTAGAAATATATATTTTTGTTATTTAATTACCAAACTAAGTAGCGACTGACATTTTATAATTTTTGAGTAAAATGCCCGTGACATATAGATGGATGGACGGATGGACAGGACGAAATTATAAGGATTCCGTTTTTACCATTTTGGCTACAGAATCCTAAAACATTAGATACAATGTTAATAATTTATGGGTAACAGTAGAAAAAACTATAATGATTATTACATGATACGCCATTGATGCAGTCAATAACGGGAAAGCAATCTTAGGATAATGTTAAAACAGATCTAAAAAGTAATAAATAAAAAAAAATTAAGATTTAAAAAAACGACTGCCTAAAAATGAACTGAATGGAAACAAGATGATGTATAAAATCATCCAATCGAATATGATAAATATTTGTGGTCGGAGGCATCAGATTCATGTTCACTTACTTGATATGAGTCAATATATGATACGATATGTGTGCAAATATTTATCATATTTGATTGCATGATTTTTAAATTACCTTGTTTTCATGTTTTCATTCGCTTTTACGCAGACGGGTTTTTTATATATTTTTTTAAAATTATTTTTTTATTTATCTTTCAATATTATAATGATTTATTTGAAGTTTTTTATATAATGTTTGGTACTGTAATTACTTTTTAAAATGAAAATATCCAAATTATTGATTTTGAGCTTCAGGGTGCGCTAGTGTGAGAATTAATTAAATTTTTGCATTTCTCGCTCGCTGTCTATTTCAAAATCTCGAGCAAATAAATAATTTAATTTATAAAAGGGAGCGATATTGTCCGAGTATTACCACTCTACACGTTTAAAAGCATCGTTACATACATACACACATTGTAAGCTACACATTGTTAGAAGGCGTTGTAAAAAAAGTAATTAATAGCCGGCAATGTGTGAGTCTAATTCATGCACAAAGGATTTCGTATCACCATACAAAATATTGTACGGTGGTGCTGAAAAAGTATCAAGTGTTCGCTATTCGCTATTCTATACATAGTAATACGCTATTCTATAAATAGTAATAAAGAACATAAACGAAAATTGATATTGAATAAAAAACGATGAAAAAACATGTTGTTTTTTCACGTTGACCTCTTTTAATGTTAATCTTTTATTATTGTTATTTTTATTATTAATGTTTATATCTATTGTATACGGTCGGGGAAAAGTTTTTTGTATTCCATGAGTAAAAAGTTGCAGTAAAATCTCTTTGATTGTGCTGTTTGTACCTGGCTAGTTTTGGTACATTTAAATAGATGATAACAAAAAATTAAAAATAAAAGTAAAAACCGTGTCGCACCATTTTACTATTGGTTTTTTTGTCAACCATAACGAGTGAATCTAATGTAGAATTTCAATATATTTTGAAATTTTATTATAAAAAAAAGGAAAAAATGTTTCAAGCGTTTTTAGTTCGATTATTTTGATGTCAAAGATGATCCTCGCTCTGGTTGAACTGTTAAATGGATCAGTTACGACATGAACATGCGAAAAAAATCATGGTTAAAAGGCAAGTTAAAAGGCAACTATAGCTAAATCCGGATTACCTTGCAGTAAGTCGATGCCACGTGTATGGTGGGATAGGAAGGAAATTACGAGCTTTTACCGCCGGGCAAAATCATAAATTCTGATCTCTACCGCCAACAAGTGATGAGACTCAAGCAAGAAGTAGAGAAAAACCGGCCGGCGTTAATCTACAGAAAGGGTGTGGGTTTTCAAAATGATAATGCAAAATACTTAGCAAATATTGAGAGTTTGGTTGGTAAGTGTTAATTCATCCACCATATAACCCTGACCCTGCACCCTCAGATTTTCACTTGTTTTGGTCTCTTCAGTATTTTATTTGGTAGTGTGAGATTAATATCAAGAGAAGACTATTTGTCGCAGTTTTTTGATCAGAAGTCTCAAAATTTCTACAGAAATGGGATTATGCCATTACCTTCAAAATGGCAAGAACTTGTTGAACAAATTTATCTTTACTTTTTATACAAAGTACGAAAAATCTTATTCAGCGATCCAATAGTTATATATACTGTTTAAATATTTCAGCATTTGTCTATTATCATTATTAAACTCCAGCAAAAAAACTGCAAAAAACCACGTTTCTTGTATGGGGACCTACTTTTATTTTTAATTTAATTTATTATTATTGTTATAGCGGTAAATAGTAGTTAATATGGAAATTTCAATTGGCCAGTTGGTAGATGGACCGACAACTGAGACTTAGTAATAGTGTTGCGTTAATATAATTTGGATACTGAACCCTAATAATTGTAAAGCTTTTCTTAACAATTGTACTTTCCAACTTCAAATAGATATCTATAACGTAAATGTTGTTAATAAAAAACGTTTTTATACGCTCGTCATTTTAAATACAAAGTTAAGTCTATACAATT
Source organism: Eumeta japonica (assembly GCA_005406025.1). NCBI lineage: Eukaryota > Metazoa > Arthropoda > Insecta > Lepidoptera > Psychidae > Eumeta > Eumeta japonica. The sequence goes on from BGZK01001057.1 coordinate 182,995, forward strand.
TCTCATCATATAAGTTCATCATATAATTTCTCATCATATAGTTCTGACGTAAAAAACTGTCTATCAATCGGACAGAGTCATTTCATACATCAGCACGGGTTAAGCTTTTGAAAGCTTACCTAGCACTCCAGCGGTGGATATCAGAACGGGATCGAAATATATTTAGAGTAATTGGACATAAGCTACGTCGGCCGTGCGAAGCAACACCTAGTCTAAATCGGCAGCGGCAATTGAATGCGTGCCAGACCGCACTGCGCTTATCGCCGGCCGACATAATATTTTCTCTTTTAATGAACTTCTTTCAGGAATATGAAATTAAATTTGGTTATAAAATGTGTAAATTGGACCGTAATGTTTGTGACGACTATAAAATGATTCGGTTCTAAGAAAATATAGACAGTGTTTTCTTATGACATTATTATGTTTTTGCATAAATTAACCGAACTTTATTCCACTAAAGCTGAAATATAAATATAAGCCATAGCTGTTTGCTATGGTTCTCCACCTTTTATATTTTCCAGCTTTCAGTATTTTTCTAATAAATTGTACATTATAAAACTGGATGAGTCTGAATTATACTCGGGTACCGAAAAAGCTCATGCAAAAAAATGTTTTAATATTAAATCTTATTCATTAAGTTATAAAAATTTTCACGTTAATTAAAAAGTACTCAGACGAAAGTCACACGTGGTAATAAGGAAAAAAGTTACGAGCTTTTGATATCAAGAATAAAGTTGTGAATGACATAATTACTTACATTTTGTTATAAAGATGAGAAAACTTGAGATTCATCCATTTCTCGCTAATATATTATTGTGAAGGTATGAGAACCTAAACTTAATTTCCATGATAATAAGATTGTCAAAAATGATGTGAAGGTCCATGGTAACTCCAACAATATAAGGTTATAACTTCAGTTGGTTCAAGAATATAATTTTCAATTGTTTATTACTAAAGCGTTCGGTATAAGTAGTAGAAATATGTACTAAAATAAGGGCGACACACACACACACACACACACACACATACACATATACGCGCGCGCACACGCGCGCGGCAAGCACGCACGCACGCACACATATACACACACATGCACATTGAGGGAGAGAGAGAGAGACAGATACACAGGCACACACAGACGCATATACGCACGGACACATATGCGCACGGACGAACGAACGCACGCGCGCGCGCATGCACTCACAAACTCTCTCTCTCTCACACACACACACACACACACTTACACAACTTTATCGTAAGTTCTCGTGAAATACGCAAGTAGGATCTTAAAGATTGAATAGCGTTGTAATAAAGAATGTTTAATGACGTGTATCATTAACTGTCAAAGCTTGTAAATGCAATACTATTTTACTTAGTATTCATTATACAATAGTGTAAAAGCTTGTTTTATACATTTTTAATTACACCAATTGTTGTTAGCTTTGTCCTGCACCAAGTCGCTATAATCTCACCAAAAACATAAATGTAAAAAAGGAGAGTCAAGCTCAATACAAAAATTATGCTTGACTGTGGGCTTCGCCGCAAAAAGAATGGAGATCTAAATAAGTGCCAAGTTCTATGCAAAACTTGCTGTTATTTTTTTTAAATAACAGCAATTGTTATACGTATCCAATAAAGCAAAGCAATAGAGTTTAATACTTGTTCATAATGTTATTTTGTTTCTATAAATACATATTTGGATTTTGTATGTATGTGTACTTTAACACATAAACTTTTATGAATTCTTCGTAATAGCACACTTGACAGCTACTTATAAATATAAAATGGTGCTTGAATAAAAGATGTACATAAAAATGAAAAAGATTAAATATGATATACTCAAAGTCTCGTATATTTTTCATGTATTTTACATTATAGAGATTACGAACGACTTTATGTCAACATTTTGTATTTTATTAATTCTGTGCTATCTTATACCAGGGCACGCAAAATATTTTGTGAAAAATAGTTTCCATCAAGGAGACAATTACTGAATTTGAATGAAACCATAGACATTTCAAATCCAATTTCACGTTCACACTTTATTACGTACAAAATTGAAATATTTTGTCTCGCTGAAAATGGATCTATAACGAGAAAGCTTTTGTGTGATTATATAACTTAAAATAGACTTTAACCTTGTTTTTTTTTGTAGCATTAGCAGTTACCACATTTTATGGACACCCGCAATCCCAAAGAAGTCAGCAATTTATTGTCGGCCTCTTGTGTAGGAATATGATATCTGATGCAGGTAAATTGATGGAGAGGGAGTGGAATGATCGAAGAGGGAGTGGTCCACCGAAACTCATATTCACTCGGCGAATTGCAAATGCGAGAGCTGCTACTTAACGTCCGAGTTTTGTGAGAGTTTGGTGTTGGTTCGACGATTTTAAACGCGGTCGAGTAACCTTAGCGGAAGGAGTAAGAAGTGGCCACCTTTCGACTGTTGTTGCAGGCGGAAATGTGCTGACAATGGAAAACTAAATTTGAGGGAATAGGTTAATTACATTCGAAAAAATTCAGCTTATACTGCAGACTGGATAGAAAAGTGAGTATGAAATTCTATAGAGAAATCTTTGATTAACCGATGATGAGTGTCGCATAGTCTAAGGCAGGCTCAGAAGTAGTTTCGGGTACATAAGTGCTGTGAAATGATAACAAAATTTAAAGCAGAGTCGTGATGGTGCATTCACGATGTCGTATAGACGATGATTTATGAATTTATCAATACGATCTCTAAATGAAGCGTCAGTCGATTGTTTAGCTGTTTAGAATGAAAAGACCAATGCAAAAAGTTTGATCGGGTAGTCGATATTCTTACTAGATCAACATACCATCTTACGCGTGTACTTGAACTAGTAAGTGCGAATACTTAACGACATGTTACTATGTTTCTAATTTTTTGCCAGGGGTTTTTACGGATGTGAGCAGGAAGCGACTGAAAACTGATTTTCGGGACTCTTTTTTCATCATGACAGCGTGTACACGCTTTCGGCGTTCAAAGTAAGGAACTGGACAAAACACTAGTCAGATTTTTATACATTCCCGATTCGGTATCGTCTGATTTTTTTTCTCAAAAAAAAGTCAGTTTAAGGAAAAGTTTTCATCACTCGAAAACGTACTTAGTGGCTGCATTTGAGAAGACGGTTGAAGAGGTGTCTGATGCTGAATGAAAATTTGTTTCTAAGAGTTGTTTCTATGTATTGAGTTTTATATAAACGCCAATGGAGAGTTCTTTGAAAATGTATAGTACAAAAATAATAACTTATAGTATATTTTTTTTAGAATCGCAAAACTTTCCAAGATTACCACGTAAAAAATACTTACTTACAGATAAACAGATAAATTTAATTCAGACTTCAATATGTGATTGACCTGTATGATGGGTTTATGCGCTACCACTCCATCGTGATGGAAACTGGTGGAATTTTAGGCCCTATTACCGATTTATTGGTAGAGCTTGAATCATTCCTAAATTTCTACATTGTTACTGGGAATGCCACCATCTTCATGGATAATTTTGAAACGTCCATTGCTTATAATTAGGTTGGCCCCTAAAACTTTCAAGTTCACACATTTTTTATTTAACTCATTGGTACGCCTTCCATACATATCGCAAACGCTTTCCCCACTTTATCGGAAAGTAGGACAATAGAACATTAACACCTATACTAATACTATAAGTGCAAAAGTGTCTCTGTCTGTCTGACTATTACGTTTTTGCGCCTAAACCGCTGTACTGGTAAAATTTACTTGTAAATTGTTTATTAATCAAAATATAAAGAAAAATCATTTACAATTATAAGTAATTTTGTTTCTAGATAAAATATTGAGTTGCTTCTTTTCAGATTAAATTTCATCTTGGAATAGTATAATTACGTAAATCCAATTTGATATCCAATAATCCAATAGTTCGTAAAAGTGTAGGCCCATTTAAATTTTATTCGGTTGAGGGAGGTCTACTTCGATGTATAGAAACTTTTAATTCGTTCTTCGTTGTATAATAGATCTATGGGGAACTGACGTAAAACAATTTGTATTTAATGAGTTCATGTACTTTAAAATTTAGATATTTTTGTGTCATATTTGACACACTTAAGTAAATCTACTTTTATTTATGCATGAGTATCTAATAAGATCTTAACCCTAAATAATTTTTCCGTAAATTCTCAAATAATATTATAATATTTTGCAAAAGATCAAATATCGTAAAACAAAGTATAAGGAGAAAATCTTGGAAACTGTTGACGTTGTGTTCCATGCCCAAAATTTCGCTCTATTTTCGTCTGCAAAAATATAACTGTTAATGCATTTATGCTCTGTAGTTATAGTATACATTTATGTATAAAAGAAGTACGCGATATTCTTCGAGATTTTTGAGATCGAGAATTATTTTCCGTATGATTAAGCTTATTAACATAATAGAAAAATAGTTTTCCATTTATGAAAAAAATTGACATATTAGGTTTTTGAATTTCTATTTTAAGGATGAATATACATTTGAATATATTTTCATCTTTAGTATTATATACATTTAAAATTAGCCTGTTGTGTTTTATTAGCTATTTTTACCTATATATTTCACTGTCTACAGCAAATATAATTACAGTAGCAAACGCCTGGATATTAAAATAAAAAATAAATTATAAATGCAGGATTATTACAATTCATTACGGCCACAAATCACAAAGCAATTTCATTTCAACATTTTAACTTATTATAATATAAAATACAAAGTGGTTAATACGCAAGATTGATTTTTGTTCCTAGTTTTCACACTTTCGTATTTTGGAATGGTTTTTGTAAACCTTTTGTTTTATTGGCCTTTTTCGATTTGCCTCTGGTTAAACCGAATGTGCTTAAATTTTATGTTCCTATTTTTTATGCTTCTAGAATTGAGGTCAGATGAAGCAGAAGGTCTATATTTAGAAATATAGAGTCATAATAAATTCCTACGGAACTTCCCGAATGCTTGCTATCGATCGCATTTGACTAATGAATGCACTGATTGCAGAAATAAAATTTATTCTCCTGCGCCCAAATCCCAGTTTTTATGCATCTCGACTAGTCGTCTAGAATGTTCTTCAAAATAAACATTTGAATAAATTATCTAGAACAAATAAGTCGTAAACATGTCACGTCTGATATATAATAAAAAAAAAACGAGATTTATTGCACTCCCGAAAGTTTCATCCCAAAATAAAAACATTTAAAATAAATATGCGAGAAAATGGTGACAGGATAAAGCAGGGGCGCACGGGGGATCGTTTATGCTTAACGAATTCTATTTCCGCATACTTTTTATCTCAGAGGAATCATTTTTTTACTTTTAGTTATTTAACTTGCTCAGTTCACAACAATAATATATGATATATTTATTTGTATAGTATAATACAATATTAAGCGCTTAATTTAAACATGTGTAATTGAAATAAAATTCAAAACAGAGTAAGAAGGTGTGCTAAGTTAATGAGCCATATATGATGGAACCATCTTTTTTAATTATTTAAAAAACTACTCGTGGAACAAATTTTTAATTGTCGCATCTAAAATGCATTCAAATGTACTCAATTTCTTGAAAAAGTTTGTTTATTATGAGTTCATGAGATTGTTAATTTTATGATGGCAAAAAATGTGTTGGCAAAGGTTAATCACTCCACTTAGCAGTGGAGTGATTAAACTTAACACAACAGTCAGTCGAACCGCTGCAACAACTATACATTTATACATCTATACATTTGTAGTATCTATGGCCGATGTAAAATAGACTATTGTAAGTAAAACGTATCTGTATTTTTACAACATTGTTTATTTGAACTGATCCCGAATGTTATGTTGTTGGACGTTTGCCACAAGTTTTAATGCGATAAAATATTTATGGTTATATTGAGTGTATTAGTTATGTGTTGCCAAGATATTTTGGTATGGAATTTCTTACGGCACCATAAGAACTTTTTGCCTCATTCACAGAGCGTTTCTACAGCTTTTGGTAATTATATTTCTGTACTAATTTTTAGTATTTCATGAGTTAGTGTTGTAAAGGCGGTAATCAGTTAAACGATATGAAATGTAATTATTTTAATTTCTTATGTGAATTAATTTTTACAAATTTCATTGATCGGTAAGAAAAAATAGTGCAATCGAGTAAGTCTTTACGATTGGTAAAGTCAAATAATTAGAGCCCCTCAAAATGTTCACTCATTTGTTCCTTAGAATTTTAATTTACAGACATTTATATAACTCCTGATGGTATTAGCATATGCCAGCTCTAAATGTTTTGTTATCTGTTTATTATGTTAAAGAGAATTTCTTTAGAGTTTAGGAAATCTAGGATTTTTGGAGTGGCAAAGACATGCTGTAGTCGATTTAAGAATTTTAAGATACTTCTAATAAATATATAAATTTCAAATTTTCAATTTAGTTTCTGTTTAGCCTATAAAGAAAGAAAAAATAGAAATATAGGGGAATTTCTGTCTCGTTTTCATAGGTAAATGTATACGTGTTTATAAGATATACCTGCATTATTTAGATGGATAGGGACTAGGTATTGGAGAGAGGTAAGTACAATCAGCCACAGAAGATATTTCGTTGAAAAAAGAAGAGAGGACTTCCTAAAAAAGAAATAAGATCCCAACAAAAACAAAATATCAAAAATCCAAGTCTCACAACGCATTTTTTTCAGAAAAAGTTGTAAAATCTCATGTAAAACTCATAAAACCTTGTAAATATTATTTAACAACTTTTCATACTAAGTTTTCTAATTTATTACTTACGAACATTATTCCTATAATAAATATAATGACTTGGGAATCGCACGGCAACATCACATAAAAATATTTAACGTATAAAAATTAAAATCCTACTAATCGAATACAGCACTGGCAGGCCTAATTTAAGCAGTGCACAAACAAACACTTCTAAAGCACTTAGATCGCTAATATTAGGTAAATATATTTTGACATGCTTCTAAGTTATGCTTTTTACTAATAGAAACCTGTCATTTGGAGACAGGAGTATTTTAATCAAAATGATTTTTGAAGATAAAACTTCCTTAGGTACTTTGAATGTGAAGTAATTTAAAAGCATTAGTGACCGACATTCTCACGTAACTAACAATATATTTGTAGCTATAAGTACGACAGTTTGCACTTGGCGAACAGTGAATTTATATAACTGTGTAGTAAAAAGTGAGCATAAATTAAGTACATTACTATTTTCATATGGAAATATAGTCAATAACTGAAAAAAAGAAGTCTTTATAATAATTTAAAAAATAGATAACTCCATTATTTCTTTACCTCATTAGCCACGTTTGGCAATTGTTGCATGGATAAAATCTAATGAGTTTACATCATATTCAAAAATATGAAATTCAACTTAATTTTTATCATATTTTATTTACATTTATTTATAATATATATATATATATATATATATATATATATAGACAATAGTTTGCAATTCAATTGCAAGAGGCAAAATAAAACTTCTATTTGTTTCTCTGTAAGTAAAGAATGCAATTTTATTTATCGAGTAGGTTACACACTGATATAATCCTTACAAGACTAACACAATCTTACCTGTAAGTAAAGAAACGACAATAAAAGTTTATTGTTATCACCTCTCGATGCATATAGCTTAACTAAGTACGAAATTAATTAACAAATAAGATTAAATATAATTCAATGATCTCAGCATATTTGTCCTGACATTTTGACAATGACAGCTTGTTTGACGCGACACGACGCGGCTCACTCACGACTAGCAGTGCGCGCGTATATTCAAATTAAAGAGATCATTCTCTTTACATATATATACGCGCGCACGTGTATGTGTGTCATTATGTTCAACAACTTGTTGCCATATTGTAGGTAATATGTATATATAGATATAGATATATCAATATCTGATCAAAAAATTGCGACAAGTATTTTTGACAGTCTTCTCTTGATGTTCACTTAATATTATCTGAAAAATTCTGAAGAGATCGTAATATGTGAAAATCTGAGAGTACAAGGTCAGGTCTATATAATGGATAAATTAACATTTTCATTTCAACATCTCAAAATTTGCTGAGTAGCTAAGGGTGTCTGTGGTCCAGCGTTATCATGATCAAAAACTACACGCTTTTTGTTGTACATTTCAGGCCGTTTTTCCTTTACTTCTTCCTCGAGTCTCATCAGTTGTTAGCCGTAGAGATTCGAATTGATGGATTTGCCCGGCGGTGGTAAAAGCTCATAATGAATGTTGTCTTTCCAATCACACAATACAGATAGCATCGACTTATCGCGAGTTATCCAGATTTAGTTATAGTCTGTGGAGCTTGCTTGCCTTTTGACCATGATCTTTTTCACTGGCAATACGTTTTTCATCACCAATGATCAGTCTTTTCAAAAACGATTCGGTTTAATTACGATTCAATAGATTGCACATTTCATTAGATTTCTTTCAGTGAGCTCATGTGGGACCCAACTATCAAACTTTTTTGTATATCCAATATTTTAGAAATGCGTCAAAACTATTTTTTGTCAATCCAATGTCAAGCTCTGCAGCTATATCGTAAGAACTAATATGCCGATCTTGCTCTACTTTTTCTAAAATGACATTTAATTTATCCATAACAGGTCGACCAGAGCGAGGTTCATTTTTGACGTCAAAATTACCGAACTGTAAAACCGTTTACAGATTTGTGCTACTCTTACCGACACTGCATTAGGTCCATAAAAATTGAAAATTTTTTTGCGGCTTGTGTCGCATTTTTCCTTTTTTTATAATAAAATATTCAAAACGTAACAAATTTCTACGTTAAATTTACTCATTTTGGTAGAGAGAAAATCAATAGAAAATTGGCGAGACTACGTTTTTATTATTATTTTTCTTTTTATAAAATGTCATTTTAATGGAATCAAAACTGACCAGATACAAACAGTATGACCAAACAGATTTTATTGCTACTTTTAAATTATAAAATGGGAAAAAACTTTTTCCCCAACAATATACAGCGTTTTTATTTAATGCGATAGTATGGGCATATAATAAACCCTAAGAGATAGGAGATAACAGTATTTAGAAACTTTGAACTTTGAAACTTATAATATTGCCCTCGGTAAACTTTTCATTTAAAATTGAAGGAAAATCATTACCAGCCAGGAAGCTGCCAGGCAATATTTTTATATCAATTAATTTCTGAATATACGACAACAGTTTTTTTTAAATGTAGGTACCTAAAGTTCTGTGTTCGGATTTTTTTGGGTCAACAGAATGATTTGTTCCCCTATAAAAAAAAGGAGTCAATTGGTGTAAAAAAAAATTCATCATGAATTTGGGGACGTATCTACTGAAGATCGCACTTAACCAAAAAACTAATTACGCACATTTCATTTTTATCAAAAAAGAGCTTCAGTTCGTAAATATAGTTATCTCATATCTCTTACGGCGTAGTATATGCCCATATTACACCATTTAAAAAAAAACACTGTGGATATATTCTACTGTAGCGCGCACAGCAGCCTATGTTCACATATACGAACACATTGCATATATATGTAAATACATTGTATATAACAAAATATATACACTTTTCTAAATGAGCTTGCTTACCACCGTCGCCCATGGACGTTCGCAACTTCAGAGATGTAACTACTGCATTGCCGACCTATTAGGAAGGAATAGGATATCTAATGAAGACGTGATTGAGTCATGGAACTATCATTCACTGGAAGAAGCAATTTCACCTCTATGTCCTATCTTCTATTCGATACGAGTTTGGTGCCTCACGAAAATCTGTCGAGCTGGCAGATTTTCGTGCCGTAGACAAGTTGGCCGCGATATGGCTCCACCTCAGATCTTTGACTTTCCAAAGTTCGCGGGTTAACGCTTACGTTATGAGATGTTGTCTCTTCATCGAAGATAATCTTTTCGTAGCGCATGTTTTTTTTTTCAAAACATTATTTAGCTATAAAAGTAACTATATGTATATTTTCAGTGTTATGAAGTAAACTGTATTTTTTAAGATGTTAAATCGCATTTTGTTATGTATATAATTTGATAATACTGATCCTTGGGTCTACAAAAAAAAGATACTAATATATATTTCGAATTCGTAAAAACATAGAGTAAGTCGTCCCTTTGAACGAGTTTACGACTTTTAAAACAGATTAAAAAAAAGGTCTTTTGCAAGGTCTTTAGTCTAATCGTACGATTTAAAAAAAAGGAATGAAAAATCATTGGTAGAAAAACAAGTTTCGGCGCACATAAATTGTCATGAACATGTGTCCTGCCTACGCACAGAGACAGGGCAAAGGAAATATTTTTCAACCTTTTATTTAAAAGCAACCCTAAAACATTCATGAAAAGAAGAGCGTACCTCGCATGTTTATTCTATAGAGAATTAGTCCCAATTCTGCTATCCGAGAATATTGAAACTGAGATTTTATTAAAAAAGATAAAAATTTCATTAAATAAAATCATATTAGAAATATATATGTATATACATAATTAACTCGCTAGACATGTTGTATTATCATATTTTGTTCATATTTTGAAATTAGGATAATGTGTTATTAATGCTATGAGTTATATTATGAGATATGCTTTGTGATTAGGTGCGATATTTGTGTACTTTAATTTAGTTAATAATGTGGGGTACCTATAACTTAAAAGTTTATATTATATATCATCATATATTTGACGATAGATTTATTTATTATTGATTCGGTGAGATGTGATTTCATAGTTTGATTTAACTGTTTAGTTATTACAGTTAATTTAATTTGGTTGATTAGTTGATATTCGTTTTTGGTCTTAATTTGATTTTGCTTAATTATTTCAATTTCTAAAATAAATTAGGTTGCCATTATTTATGTATTCATTTTGTCAGTTTTAATTGTGTTGCATATATATGCAACACAGTTTCTTTCTATATTAATGTAGAAACAAATCACAATGTTAAATTGAAGTACGGACAATGTCCTCTTTGCATCAAAGAAAAAAAAAGAGAAAGCTGCATTTGTTCTTACAGGCACAATTGAAGGAAACAATGCAATAAGCAGTGTTAGTTCTATATACAGGATAGAATCGATCATGCATTTTTCCGTAAATATTCATAACTTCCTCCTTTTTTAGAATAACTTTGCTAAAGCAACTATAACGAAAATAAATCATTAAAAATATGCTTATAAATAATATAGAGAAAACCCTACAAAATCCTCGGACAGACGGCGCTACGCGCCCACGCGCCGAGCGGCTCGCTTCCCGCACCCGAGCACTTGACGGATGGACCATGCGATGTATTATTTTTAAAGAATTTGTCTTGTCACTTACCTACAAATTACATTTGATGTTGTTAGTGATGTTGATATTGTACGTTATCCATAATCATGTGGTAAAAGAGCATGCACTTTTTAAATGTAGAAAGCACGTCTGTTATCTTTTTTTAATAGGCGCGCTGTTATTCTGTGTGAAACGCGAAAGTGACTGTCCGCTTGCATGCTACTTGTCGGAAATCGTGTAAAAAATCTCAATATTCGTTCTTCTAGATGTGAAGAGATTTCAGTCGTATGGCCACCACGGAAATCACCGAGGGAAGTTTGTGCACTATAGGCAAAAAACACGCAATATTAATTGTGGACTCGCAAGTTGTTGACTTTTAGAGTGAGTTTTCACTGATCATGTTTGCGTATTCGATAGTAGTGAAAGGCATTGTCATTAAACACTTCAATATTAATCACACACGACCTTAGTTTGAATAACGTCAATATCTTAAACGTAACACTTTATAACAAAATATCTAAACCTCTAAAATCGCGTGCGTACGTTCAGATCTACGACGAACTTGTGACTCGCATTCAGCGGGGGCCTTATTACCTAAAAGAAATCGATTTCTGATTTCGCAGGATTTTAAATTTATTTTACTAATTCCCAAGATGAGATTTCGAAATGCTAATTGTCTTTCTATTAACAGTGTTGCCTCTACAATGAAATCACTAAATTATCATAATGAAATATAATCGCATATTTGAATTCAAAAACCGTTAGGGATAGCGATTTCGCAATTATTCGAGAATTACGCTCTCAAACCGAAGACTGGTCTATAGCGATTCTCAAGCGATTTACAATCGATTTTCCGTCATTCGTATTTCGTACAAAGTGAATAATTATTTTTTTAATGTAAATCGTTAGATTAAACAAAATCTTTACACATGTATCGAGGACCTAAGAATTTACAATAATATGGTGTGATTGGACTGATCTGATGATGGAGCCAGAAAGTAGGCACAGGAATTCCAAAATGTAATAACATATCCTAGACGTGTTTGAGCTCGTTAGAGTTGTCTTGAGATGTACTCTTACCATGAGTGATTTACAGGGTCTGATGATGGAGACGGAAGGTAAGCACTAGCACTCCATAATAGAACAACGTAGTCTAGTCTTATTTGAGCTTAATGAAATTTTTTAAATGGACTTTGACCATAATTGGCTTTCAGGGTCTGATGATGGAGCCCGACAGTTGGTACCGGAATTAACATATCATAACGGAACAATATATCCTAACCATATTTGGGCTAGTTGGAATTGCCCTGAAATGGATTTTGACCACGATTGACTTTCAGGGTCTGACGATGAAGCTTCCAAACTTCCAGCTCCGTTATCAGACTCTGAAAGCCAATTATGGTCAAAATGTATTCCACGAGAATATCAACAAGTCCAAACACGGCTAGGCAGCATGGGATCCGCCCGTGGAATACAAACAATAAAGACCCTTAAATATTGGCCCTTTGGGATTCCGATTCAGCAATGTTATCCTATATTATTAAAAGAGTAACTCTTGTACATACATATATATATGTTTACATATATATATACATATATTATGTTTTGCCTTCATGTATGAATTGTTAAAATTAATCTGAGTAGTGGAAATTATCATATTCCTACGGAAACCTCGAAAGATCCCAAGAATAACTCGGTTGATCCGGTACTAACAATAATAAAATAAAATTGAAATATAAATGATTATTGTAAATATTTACGTAAGTATAAACTACATTTATATGATGGAAAATTGTTTTTAATCATGCGTTTAAATTTCTAAAAAAAAAACTGAAAAGAGGTTGACCCTGCAGTCTATCCCCCAAAATTTCCCACATTTTTGAGAGTTTGACGCGGTGCAAAATATATTTAGAGGCATATTATATAGATTTCTATACGTTTTTGTAATATTTTATGCTTTTTAAATCGACTGTTCTTTTATTAAAAAAACAATCGATTTGGGACAAGAGTGATACATAGTCTCTCGAAGAAACAATGACTTTTTATTTCAACGAAAGAAGCTGTGTTTTGGTGAAAACTCATTTAGTACGACTATATATGTATATACATATATACTTAAACCTCACTCAAAGCAGGTATGTTATTTAATTTTAAACATAAAAATAATGAGAAGTGTAACGGCGATTTCGGCTAAGGTCGCGTAAGCCCGCACTTTGGATTATCCTTCACACGTAGCTTCGGAGAACGGATTTCTCGCGGTGTGGTGGGCAAAATGATGGACAGTGTTTTCAGGCGATCAAGACGCTTTTATTACAGCCGAGCTTCATATGTGGCAGTCAGAGTACAACTGCGACGGATGAGCTTTTTTTTGTAGTTTTCCCCGTGCGAGAGGAGGGAAAGAGGAGAAAAACCCATTATAGGCTGTTCTTGTGCCCGGACACAGGGGTGTGTTCGACTCTCACGGACTAAAAACCTCCTGAACAACTTATATCTGCTATGTCGAAAGCATATGGCTTTGATGCCTTCATCTAAACGCGGCCATTACGACATGGAGATGCCGTCGGCGCGTGACTGCCCTATGGGTGCTTTTTAAGCGGACACCTCGGCATAGGAGGTCACGTGAAGTTTACAGCACGGGCTGAAACTTCGAAGGGGGATTCCGAGAGGCGCGGGGAGCGCACCGGATTGATGATCTTTACAGGTCGTAATGACTGGGTTAATCCCTCCTCCTAGTCAATAAACATCTTATTTAATTCAGTTTTTCCACCTCGATGGCTAGATCGTCGGGCGGATCTAATAGGACATTCGGTGGTCTTATACAAAAATGGTGTGGAGGAGGTGACTCGTATGGTATAACCGAAACTAATAACGGATTTGGATGGCTGCTCGCTGTGTTAAAGAAATGCTCTGATGCGTCCTTCATATATTTAAAAATAGTCGGGAGTTCTAGATCCCGGAGGAGAACAGAGTTTTTTGCGTACCATGGTGCGTCCGCTGCTCTTCTACAGAATTTATTCTGCACTATTTGCAGATCATAGAGTGCATCAGAATGTGCATGAGCAAAAACTGGACTCCCGTATGTCATGACTGGTCTGATACACATCGTTTATATCGTTCGCTTATTGCGTAAAGACATTTTGCTTTTTCTGCCTATCATTTCGTGTAGGCGAGCAAGATAAAATAAAACTAGTTTCCTAACACGAGCAATATGAACTTTAAAGTGAAGATGCTTATCAATCGTGATGTCTAAATATTTGTAACGGTATTGCCACAGAATTTATTGAATTAGCATACGTAAGTGGGGAGTATCCATAGGAACCGGATATTGTAATTTACGTGGATTATAGTCAAAGTAAACTGATGCTGACTTATCCGAATTGACTTCTATTCTCCAGAGTTAAAACCATTCAGTCATATCGTCAATGGCTTTCTGTAAACGCGAAAGAATGTTCCAGAGGCAATTAGATTGCGAAAAAAGCTCGGTATCATCTGCAAAAAGCGCGAGTTGGACGCCGGTTGACGGCCGTGGAATATCATTGACGTGCGCGGAGTACAGCAATGAAGAGAGTGTGGAGCCTTGAGGTACTCCAGCTCTGATCGGTCTCATTGATGAGTAGGTATTAACAAGTTGGAAGGTGAAGTGGCAATTGCTAATATAATGGTGGATAATAATAATGAGACGATCTGGGAGTTCTAGTTGATAGAGCTTATGTATAAGACCTACATGCCAAACCCTATCGAAGGCCTTTGCTACTTCAAAGAAGACCGCCACTGTCTTGTTTTTAGATTTGAACCCTTCCAATATGTATTCAACTAATCGGAGCGCTTGTTGGGGGCAAGAATGATTGGGCCGACAACCAAATTGTTCATTAGTTATAAGGCCTTTCTTCATGATATGATCGCTTAAGCGAGTTTTGAGCGTTTTTCAAATAATTTTTCTAATATGCTTAAAAGACTAATAGGTAGTAACTGGCGAGAAGGTCACGTGATTTCTCCGGTTTAGGAATACCAATAACTACAGCTTCTTTCCAAGCTGTAAGAAAGTAACAATTTTTGATGCACGTATTGGAAATCACGACCAAGAGAGCCACAAGTGGCGCAGAAAAACACTTAAGTGCTTTATTGCTAATTGAATTCATACCTAAGGCCTTTCTAATTTTAAGAGCTTTAATTTTTTTACTAATCTTGTCGTGAACGATTGGATCCAGATCGTCTTTAGGTAGAAGGAAAACTCTATGACGAACCTCCACCCTTCGTACATGTTCAAAGTCGTACGGGGGATTTTCAGAACGTTGCTGTTTAATACTATCAGCTAGACATTCGGCTTTTTCCCGGTCATCGATCGCAACAGACTTATCGGGTTTTCTCAGAGCGGGGACTGGGACAGCTCTTTTCGTTTTAAGAGCTTTTGCTAATCCTCAATAAGCTTGGTGACTTATCAAAATTTCTACCATTACATCGCTCCAATTTATGTTTCTAACTTCCTTTATGCAAACTTTCACTTTACGTTGGAGATCTCGCGCATGAGACCTATTTTCGCAAGTGGAATATTTACCCTCTCTGCGAAAAGCAGCGTTTTATGCCCTTATTAGTTCGCTAATATCTCAAGACAGCTGCTTGTGGTCAGAGTTCGCTAGAACTATCCGTGAGCTGTTATCGACCACAATACTGATGTGGTTGGTAAGAGCACCTATTGCATTGTCAATATCGTCGGTAGAAAGGATGTCGTTAGGAATATTATTTAAGATTGGGATGTCGATTTCCTCAAGCACAGTCAGCATCTTCTGCCAATTAGTTATAGTTTTATTTAATAGAGGATAGTCCCCGGTAAGAGAGCCTAACCTCATGAGTACAGGCCGGTGGTCCGAATTCAGACACTAGAAAGTCTCAATGCAGCTCAATCTTAGAGTTACCCATTTCATGAGGGCGATATCCAAGATATCAGGCCTATGATTGTCATTAAAAGGATAATGCGTCGGTGTGGGTGGTCCAACGATATTAAAATGAAAATTCCTGCGAGATCTACCATTTTCCTACCGTTCCTATTTGAATAGTTGCAGTTCCAGTTAGTATTTTTGTTATTAAAATCGCCGAAGAGAATAACGGCATCCCCTAATGCAAAGAGAATTTTTAAATCGCTCCGGAGCAATTTTTTCTTTGGAGAGAGGTAGACTGATACTAAGATCAGAATACCATGACCTGTCATATTAAGCCTACATGCGGTGGCTTCTATATTAATAAACGGTGGAATGTCAATCGGACAGCAGTATAGTAAGCGATTGTAATATAACGCGGTTCCACCTTTTGGAGCGCCTTGTTTGTCTGTTCGTAGTTGGATGTAATTTCTTATTTTGCAGGCTTTGGATCTGATTGGTTTCAGGTGGGTTTTCTGTACAATAATTATGTCTGCTTTGCACTCCTGCGTACATTTGACTATTTTTTTTAAGTTACTGGCTAAACCATTTGCGTTAAATGATAGTAATGTGATACTTTGATGCTTTTTGGTTTATGACGGCCAACTGAGTTTTATTGAACACGCCCATTATAGACTCTCTAATTAGTCTAATTTTCTAATAAGCTCCTGATTCTCTTAAGATGATACGAAGGCGATTCTCTCCATGTTTTGCTTTTCTAAATTTAGTTGTTAGTTCCGCGACTTCGGCGCTCCTTACCACTTAGGGATAGACACAATTGTGCTTATGTTTTCTCCAAGCGCGGACGCCGCTGTCCCAGTAGAATTTAATTGAGATTCAGGAGTATCTTTATTATAAGGTATTTTATCCCAATTGACCCATAAAACGGTTTCTTCCATTGATTCACGGGGCAGGACGAAAATTCTCCCTGCCGGCTGATCTAGTATTTACATTGATAACCGCTCTCACGGGTTGCCTAATTCCCTGTTTTAGTGGAGGGATTCGATCTTTTCCTATAGGTTTGTCTGTCGGTTGTTGTTTAACAAATTTATTTTGATTGAATTTCTTACGTTTGGGTGCAACCGGGCACTCTCCATAATTCGCTGTGTGATCCTTCCCGCAATTGCAACAGGAAGGCTCATCACCCGATTCTCGATTGCGATTGTAGTTCTCGGTCTAGTGTGGGACCAAGCACTTATGACATCGCCGTTGAGCATGGCAGTTCGCCGCCGCATGACCATAGAGCTGACAGCGGTGGCACTGACCCGGCTTGCCTCGTCTGTATGGTGCTTCTACAATTATGCTCGATAAGCCGATATATTTTTAAAAATATCCTTTGCTCTATTGCACCTTTCCAGGATTACCAGGGAAATCCCTAGAGCAGTTCCGTCCCTACGGTGTATTCTATGCACCACCAGGACTGAGTAACCTTGTCTTTCTAAGTCTAATTTGATATCCTGAGTTTCGAATTCGAGCGGAATACCCTTTAGAACGGCTTTCATCTTGCCCTCTTCTTCAAGCGCATAGGTGTGAAAAGGGAGACTACTCTTAATAAAGAGGGTATTTATTTTCCTAAAATCATCGATACTAGCTGCTGTGATTCTGATCCCTTGTTTGGTAGTGTGTACGAGTATAATTAATGTGTAGTCTAGTGCACTCTGATGAGATCATATTCCATTTTGATTTGTCTCTAAGACAAATCGGGGTGGTGGTTTGGATCTCGGCGGTGGTAATGGCTTATTTCCAACCGTAGGGTTGGATTTAGTTTCAGAGGTCGTTTGCTTATGGCCAGCGACCGATTTATGTCTAACAGATGGAACTGGAAACGCCGGAAGGTCAGTATGTTAAATAAGTTTTTCTTACATGGCTCAGTGTCCATATCAGAATCCCTAGACTCATTGCTACTTTTACGAAGCCGGCCGGCGACTCGATTACATTTTCTTTGGATGACTTTGAATGAGAGATTCTCCTATTCCTCTTCGTCCGAACCCTTAACGGTGGTTTCAGATTGCTCCAAATCCTCGTCGGACGAGATAGCCCTTGATGTGCGTTTACCGCTACAGACCGACGGAGTGGGAGATTGCTCTCTTCTGCTAGCGCTGGAAGCAGAGCCTACATCGTTTAATATACTATTGTCTTCAGCTGGTATAGCATAGCCATAACTTTCTAAAAGGCTAAAAAATAAGCTTTTCAACTCACTCAGTGGTAAAGATTTGAACGCCCTCTTTGGGCCTTTTGTTTTATCCATGACCGTTATACTATATAACTGATATAGTGACACTACACTGCACTAAAATAATTATTTTGATTAAAATAATGATCTACGGATGTGAAGCAATTGCGAATCTAACAAGTGTTTTATCAATTCGATCAAACAAACGATTAGTAAAAATACGCGAGTAATAATACACGATAATAACACGTGGAAAAAACCGCGCAAAATAAGCGCGCGAATGATCGTTACTGATAACGAAAACAAAGGCGCGTAAAGGTGGGAACGACCGCTACCGACGCTAGCGGTCACCACCCGGCGCAAGGGGCGCGGTAGCGCGGGCGCGCGCGCGTAATCGGCTGGCGACCACGAGGCCGCTTATGCTATATTACAAACTAATCAGTAACACAATTATTACACTTATTAATACGAACAGTTTAACACGAACAACTCAAGCGAGCCTCCGGAACAGCATACTACACTATACACGTGAAAGTGATATATGTTATTGCGCACACACGTATTCACGCACGTATCACTACAGGTAAAAATCGCGGCGCGCGGAACTTATTGAAGTAGTGTAATCGCAATCAGAAATAGTTACGAGCTTATGCCTGTGACAGATCGTGCGAGCACAACCGTGCACCACAAGGCAAAACTCGGAACTTGCTGCAACGGATGCATTTTTTTTTCCCTATTGCGACGAGGAGGAGGTAAGCGGCCGTACCGTAATGATCGCTGCGGTTCTAGGCCTCTGATTGGTCTTCCCCACCAAGGCACAATTTCGTATGCTACTCATATTCACATTACATTTAATTCGTATTTACAATTAAATATGACATAATATGCACAACAAGATAAACACTACAAAATAAAACACAATAAATATATAAAAATAGGCAAAAATATACAATTTCTTATGACTAGTCCCTACCCAGGTAATAAAACAAGACAATTGAAATGATTTAATAAAAATACATACAAAATGAAATACAATACAAAATAATTCTTAACCTAAATCTGTTCGTATAAAACAAAATAATATATTAACCAATGGCGCGGCTGTCCGTGACAAGAAGTTTACACACACGCACGCGCGCACGCGTGATAGTCATGAATCGGAAAATAGTGAAAATAGATTCCTAGGATTATAATAGATCAATGGTTGATGAAAAATTTATTTAAAAAATCAGACTAAAACCACTTTACTGGTTTTGAATTTTTTTCTAACTTGGCAAGTACTTCATAAAATATTTACTTTAAAATCTTTGAACTGCGATGTTTCTTGAAAGAATCAACCTATTTTGATCGTGTTTACGGCATTCGACGCAGTTTTTCCAAAACACAAGGTAAGTAAGTCGAAATAATCATTTTGACGAGATATCGAGATCTTAATATCATTTTAGTAATCTATAATACGTTACTTATTTATCTACAATATTGTCTTATTTATCTACAGTACGTAAGATAAACACGTTATCTTAAAAATATACTTTATGGAAAAAAATTATTCAACGATATCTTTTGAACAAATCAACCGACTTCAATGCAACTTTTTGAGAGAAGACTATTAGATTTTGGTATCGATTGACATTTTAACTTATTTTTTAAAAAGATTTAAAAGTTATTTCTAAGAAAGATTTTCCTAGTAACTTTACTTTTATGCTCTCTCTAAATCTTCTTTGCTGAATCGGTTTAAATTCTCAGAAAATTGGAGTTATATGAACACCTTTTGAATGTTGCTCGATTATTTAGTTCGTTCAAAAAATATGAGAGGTTTACATGCAAACATACAAAATCACGCGAAAAATGGTTATAATAGATTCCTGTAACTATAAATCGTCAAGATTTTATAAAAACTCAGTTTATGAAAGTCGGACTGACAACAGTAACTTTTGAAACCTGAAAATACAAACAACATTTGTTTTTTTTTCGTAACGGGAAGTTAAAAATAAATAAAAGCGCCTAGTTAAAAACGTTATCTTTCGATATTTGAGCATCAAACACACAATTTGCATTTGCAAAAATTTTAAGGGGTGATGGCTGAATTGCTAAAATTTACGTTCATGTCGGAAGGTTCGATCGTGACTATGGGGAAATTAAGGAAAATTTAACTTAGGTCAAATTAAGTCATTCACTCCGTTTTTCAGGAAGTACGTTAAGCCATCGATGACTTTGATGAAAACTTTCAAATTTTCCGGCAACAACTTTAAATTATTCTCTTCTGATTTTCTCCATATCTATTTTATATGATTGGTGGAGCCATCGAAAAGAAATACCACCCAAGCGAATGCATCGGAATCATTTTCGGTCGAGGCGCAGGCCGACGAGTGCAGCTAGGCCGGCTAGCCCACCGCCGCCGTCGTGTGCTCCCAACTCTTACAGGCTTACTGGTAGTAGTAGGTATACATTTTCGCCGTTAAGTTTTCTAAGATCGATCCCGCATTGCCGCGCGTTCCCGTGCGCCCGGTGCGGGAAGCTGTGACAACGTCCGGCTTAAGCTCAAAATCCCACGAATTGATACAAAAAGTTTGTGAGTGGGTATTCCTGTATGTCAAGGTGATTGCAACCTGACAAAATAGAAATAAGATTATGAAAATCTAGCCTAGTACATGCGTTACAATGTCAAAGTGCAGTGAGCAAAAAATGAGTTTCTTTGACGATAAGAACCTTGCTTTTTGAACGATTACTATTGGAACACGCACATGGATAATGATGATCAACAGCACTTAAATTTATGAATCAGTGCAAACGAATATTTATGAAGTTTCATTTTATAAACAAGTTAAAATGTACAAGAAAAAAAGAGATCAGTAGTCATTCAACTTATTTTTTCGCCCCTATTCATTTCCATTTTTAATGTTTCGTACGCAAAGGCTGCCAACGGGACCTTATTACCGAGACTCCGTTGTCTGTCCGTCCATCTGTTACAGGGCTCTATATCTTGAACCATAATACCGCCATTGGCTCCGACTGTTATAGCGTGCAGAGACTTTAATATAGATTTACTGACATGTGATGATGATATACCCCTAAAACAATATTTTGAATATATTTATTGATAATCAAAATTAACTCATGTTGTAACTACAACAGGTTACACTCAAATAAACAACATATTCAGTAATGTTGACATAAACACTGGTACATACACGACTATATTCAGTTACTATACGGCGTTGTGGATACAATTTCGGATTGAGTAATATTTGATTGACAAGAGAAAAAATTAAAAATATTATAATTACCATTATTTTGTCATAAAGATATTGAAGGATATAATAAAATTATTACTTCGTAGATCTTTACGGATAACCACATATTGATATAGCACGCCTACCTATCTTGTTTTTTACTGAACTATTTTAAAATATTGTATGGAAGTACGGAACAAAATGACGATTACAGGTTTATATTAGAAACAAAAATGAATTTTGAGCCAATGAAGGAACTCGCCATGCTATTTGTGCATTATAGAAAACAAACTTTCTAATTTTGTTATCGTTGAATGTTTTAAAGAGAATGTTTAGTTTTTGTCGTTAATGATCTTGCAATTCAAAAACCACTAAAGCAGAATTTTTTTATTTCTAGAGTATTAGCGTGCGGCTAGCCTATGGCGATATAATTATGTATGGTATTATATAATAGTATCACACAAATTCGTTCTTACAACTGTACAGGCTTCGAGCTCAGTTTTATTTCGAATTACCTGTTATCTCTTTATTGTACTTTTCTCATATGAACTCAATACCACGTAAATGTACCTCTGTACTTACAAATCAATGTATTACTTATAAGTTTTTGGTATTCCGTACGAAATTTGAAAAAAAAATAAACAGAGTTGGGGAAGTTTATTTTTCTCATGATTAACAAAAAAAAATAGGTAAAACGTATACAAAATAACTCACATCTAACTTAAATAAACAAAAACTTCTCATAAATTAGAATGAAATTAGAGTTGAGTTTCCCTAAAATTCAATTTAAATAAACTTAAATGATATTTAAATAAATTAAATTAAAGTTAAATCTTATTATTATAAAAAAATATTAAATTAAATTAAATTGAAAATGTGCTAAATACCATAAAACAACAATATTTTAATTTAAAACATGTTAAGAACAACCAATAGATCAGATTCTAAGATTCCATAATTCAAAGTCAATCAAATATTGAATGATAAGATTTCTGAGCATAATCGGAACGGAAAACTCATCGTACTAGGCAAATAAGACTATTATTTGCCTAGTACGATGAGTTTTCCGTTGCCTCAGGAATCTACTCTGATATTTTCTCAATAGATTAGAAACTATTCTATTTTCGTTAAAAAGATAGTTTCAAAGCATTTTCTACAAAACAAAAGTATGGTTTTACAATCATAAAACAACATGACATGACTCATAACACACGTATTGAAACTTTGTCTGTGGAAAACTAATTAGTAGGCAAGTTGATAAAATAACAAAGAAAAAAGTTACATCATTTCTTTTCGATTCTTATATTAAAATTAAGAATGTGAAAAAAAATTAATACCACCGGAGCAAAGAAAATTGTAACCGAAAATGACAAGTGTATGCACGATGCAAAATTTATATGTATTGAATACATACATATTCTTTTCCTATTATCACTTATTTTGAGCAGTGCCTACCTACTCTCAACTATATATTTGGGAGTGAATATACCGTTAGGTTCGTCTATCCTCGAACACGGTATCGCATGGGATTAGCAGTATACCGGCGCTGGTCTCTTTCGTGCTAGTAAGCGAAAGTTGAAAAAGTTGAATTGGTGGTGTTGCCTTTTCTCGCATTTTGCTTAATGTTTTGTTTTTAGTAGATTTTATAAAAATCTAACTATTGTATTTGTCCTCATGACGCAATTTTAGAAAAATTTTGCTGTTCTCCGTCTTACATCCGTCAGAAAATACATATGGTTCAGAAGTTTATATATATATATATACATATATATATATATATATATATATATATATATATATATATATATATATATATATATATATCATATAAGGCGGAGTTTTTCAGCATGATAGCGTCTACAATATTTTAAAGATCTTAATGAAAACCAACATACATGTTCTACGGACGATTACAAAGATCGAGTTCAAATTTGAGTCGAACCGGTCAACTAGTTTAGAAATTACAGCATTTTAAAATTTTGAAATACCGAAAATGATATATTTCATATGAAAAAAAAAGTGAAATCTAGTAAAAGGTTTTTAGAGAAGTTGTAGCAAATGAAGTGAAAGACGTTGTAGTCAAAAAAAATAACTGGATATTAATGAAATTTATTTATTTTCATTTATATTCAGCAGAGTTTTTTTAATACCTTTTATAATTCTAATCTTTTTCCTTGTTGCTAGAAAACGTCGTAGTCTTGACACTTCGCTGAAGAGATTAATATAATGAGGATTATAAATTGGCTTTTGGTGGTTTAAATTGCCGATAATTAATGTATCCAGTGCTCTGAGAGGACAAAATTACGAAGTCTTGACGACCATAAAAGCTCTATACTCACTTTGTATTTATAAAGCCATTCTTTCGTTCTTCGTATAAATAAATCTCTTTGTACCAGCGAGTATGGTACAAAGTTTAAATTTAAAATAAACTGATACCTCTACAATACTTTAAGTACATCTAAAACAGCAAAACTTATGTACAGCATGATTGAGAAATATTAAAAAAATCGCGCTGGGTATCTCAGGATCGAACGTGGGCTCAGAAGAAGGTTCGAGTGCAAAGTGCCGGTGATGATAGCAACACTCATAGCAGGCTCGTCCCGGCGCGTTTGTATCAATTATTTATTTATAAGCACGATCCAGGAATGATGCATCAGTCGATCGTGTGGTGGTTTCAAAATGATCCAACACTTGCTAAAATCAAGCGAATGAGTAGTAAAACCAAATCTTATTAGACACCAAATAACACGACAAAGAACAAAAATAAGCAAGTTTTTTTTATATAGCCAAACCCTTCCCTTCCATATGCTCATAGTGTGATTAAAACATATAGACAATTTATTTTTTCTTAAAAATATGGGAGGAAAATAGAATTTGGTATTTTTAACAAGTTTTTCTTTCAGTAGAATTTTATAATTAAGTGAAAACCAACGTCTCTCAGTTAAAAAGTGCTTTTCGCAAAATATTTTGTTTGGTCTGGTAACCATTTCAAGATTTAGATTTTCCTACTGACGTGTTATTTGTTCGTACTCAAATTGCATTTCTTTGTAGGTTTTATTGCAGTTGAAATAATTTTAGATATTAAACCCTTTCAACAATATAATTCACTGACGTATGATATTTTATTTTCTATGGCATCACGTGCTGCCGAAATCGCGTTCATTAAAACTTCGAAATGTGTTGCACCAAAATTCTATAACAGTTTTGTTACACCTAACAAATACACTTTGCAAGTCGCCTATTTCTTTGTTGCTAACTTTTTGAAATTGTCACAGAACTGTAAATAAATTGTTATAAAACCTTTACATTGTCTGATATATTTATTTATCTGTTTTACTCTTTGGCATTCCCGTATAGCCTTTCTCCGACAGTCGGATAAAAGCGACTTTCGTGATAATACAGTCGTAAACTTGTTTATTACACAATTACCTGAACTCATAAATTGTTTTAGAAATAAACGTCAAGAAAAGGATCTGAAGGCTAACTTAAATGTCAGCTTATATTGAATTAAGGAGGGCTTTTTGGTATCTAGTTATGAATTTATATTGAATTGCGTTTAAATTCGCATTTAACATTTAAAAGGGTTAGGTATAGATTATGTGCGCCACCAATCTCGAATGTCAAAAAAGAAGTATATATGCATGATTCGTGTTATAATTCAAGAAGTATATTATATTCAATGTTTTATAAGTCGGTTTTTGTCTTATAATGCGAGATTTTGAGGACTTTTAGTCTTTTCATATGAATGATATGAACTCTCATTTTACATACTTGCTGAGGAAATATGCATCTTAAAACACCTTGATAAATACAAACCAAAATAAAATATTTTAAAATAAGTGTTTATATACTATAATAATAATGTGCTCACTAAAAAGGAAAAAAAATACCTAAATATCTGATAGGGTCAAAATAGACATTCAAAAATGACATTCTTTGCATTCTGTGAATAAATTCCATATCCCTTCGATATTTGTTTATAATATTTTTTAATGCAAACTTGTATTTTTTTTTTTAATTATATTGCATGCTTCTTTTAAAGTGATCGTTAGAAAAATTGAACTTATGGGTCTACAAAATTTCAAGTTGATTCTATTGTCTATTCAGAAATTTGCTTACGAGGAGACATTTCTGATTATACCACCATTAGATTTTGTACCAAATGGCAGTCTGCTTCAATCACGGAAACCTAATTTAATTAATTTTACAGATTCCGTATGGGCAGACAGATAGGGAACAAAGCAAGGTGGATCTATGTCTAAATTAAAAAAAAAATGGCATAACAAAAATCAGAATACTATGTCACAACGTATTTACATAACGTGAAAATATTGGTACTAACATCAAGAAAGTAGGATCTAGTCAGAAATCGGAAAAAAAAACCTGTTAAACGGTTTAATCCGCAGGCCATCCCTAAAATTTCCCACCATGATATTTACAGTTGTGCTATTATGCTCCTTCAGTTATAAATATTGTTCATGAAGTTTTGAGCTTAAAAATTTGAAAGGTGTTCGGCCCCGCAGGGATCCACTAAAACATCTTACTACTTTCGAGGTCAAAGCGTTCAAAAATAAAGTAGCAAGAAATTGTTGAGTTCATTACGCTCAAGAAATCGATTATAAAACTTTTTCAAGTTCACGGAGCTCAAATATAATTCTAATGCGTTTTGAGCTTTCAGAGTTCAAAAGTATTCATATTGCATATATGTAAATTTTAATTTAAAAATTATCTATAATTAAAAAAAATAAGGTTTTTTTTTTTTTATTTTACAACTGTTATAACTTTCGAACGCGTTGTTCGAGTTTAATGTGCTTCATAGCATCCGACGCAGTTTTATAACTAAGTACGTCCCGTTTTAAACGGGACTGTCGCTTTTTTTTGGTACTCCTCCCGGTGTTACTGAGAAACGCACCAGGACGTTGAATTGATCTGTTTACAAGTAAAGGTCAAGGAAAGTGATTTTTAATTGAATTATACACCGATAAAATCACATGAATTTCTTATGAGACATTTAAGCGCGTCAGCATCGTTTTTAGGGTTCCATACTTTAATAGGAAAAAAACGGAACCCTTATAGGATCACTTTGTAGTCCGTCCGTCCGTCTGTCAAAACCCTTTTTTTTAGGAACGCGTGGAGGTATCAAGCTGAAATTCATATCAAATACTCAAGTTTACTATCTCTTGAAGCTGTGAAAAAAAAAACTTTTAAAACAGCTAACGCAATCAAAACATACAACCGTTTATTTTTCGACACTGGCAAGGGAATCAAAACCTACAGGGTACTTTCCGTGAACTCAGAATCTTGAAATTGAAAAATTGGGGGAAAAAATTGTAAATTTTTAATTACATCATGTAATAAAAATATTTTTAAAATTTTAAACTTATTATACCTTTTCTCATGAACGCGTATAGGTATTAAATTGAAATACATATCAAAGACTTAGGTCTACAATACCTTTAAGTTGTAACAAAATCAAACTTCTATGTCAATACAATCAAAAGAAAAAGCAATTTAAGCCGCATATTTTGAAACTCGCAACTACTCGCAAGGGAATCAAAACCAGAAAGGTACTTCCAGTTGACTTAGAATCTTGAAATTTGGCACGAAGCAATGTTTTAAACTATATATGAAAGAAAAATTCCGAAAACTAAATTTTTAGTTACATCACACATTTTTTTTAATAATTATAAACTTATTACTCTTTTCCCCATGAATATGTAGAAGTAGCAAGTTGAAATTCATATCAAATACTTAGGTCTAATTGCCTTTAAGCTGCTAAAAAAATTATAATTGTAATTACCACATTGACCGCGCCTTATCTCTAAGTATGGGGACAGGACAACATTTTATCGCGTATGTACGTCGCAATTTTAAGGATGCCGTGACAGATGGATCATGTGAAAGATATTATTTAAATAACCCAGACGCTGAAAACGGCCATTGTGAATGTAACTGTATATAGGTCACCACAATGTCAAATTATTGTTGCAATGGAATGCATAAATATAACAATATACGGCAGCACCTCAATAGGTATACTTCATGTTCTCGTCTGGTTGTTGTGGGAGACTTCAATATCGATTTCAGAATGAATCCCCAAAATGGAATTTCCACACATTTTTTATCCGTCAACATGTTTCCGTTAACAAACACTAACACTACAAGAAATAATACAACTATAGATAACGTTTTTCGAACTTCAATGTTCAATGTGGTACTATTAATGCCTTTTTCACTCACTATTTACAGATATGATTCAAATTTAATACTTAATAAGTATTTTTGAACTAGATTTCTAAATAGAAACTGAAAAACTTTGTAAATAAATAACTTTAATAAAAGAACTTTTGCAATACTGCTGCAAGACTAGTGTTGATATTTTAGTTATATTATAAAATAAATGATATGTGTTAATATAAGATAAAGGATTACTGAAACGATAAAGAGACCTTTGCCTTAAATTTATGCTCCTCCTGCTTTCCACATTGTAATGTTATGGATTTCATTTTGCAATAAAACTACCACAACTATGACTCAATTGTCGTGATGGGTGAACTTTTACTCATAATATACCTACAGGTTTGTACGGAACCCTCGGTGTGCGAGTCCGACTCGCACTTGGCCGGTTTTTTTTTTTCTGACTTGAGTCACCATTATCGTCGCTCCGTCACTCGTACGTTACTTTATGTAACGTACGAAACAAGCAATGATTTTATTTTTCGTGATACATTTGCGGAATTTTATTTCAATGTCCCTTTTTGACAAAAAATGAAAACGGTCACATTATTCACGATCAGCTTCGAAGCTTGGATTTTACATTACCTAATTAATTGATAAATTGATTCTTACTACACCATTTAAAAAAGTATGAATTGAGCAACTTGTAAGGTATAACATTAAATCTTCGTTTCAAATTTTGCATTTCTTTGGTGATTATGTGATATAATTGAAGAAGTTTATTTCGATATTATTGAAGTAAAACTTCTCTAGCCGGGATTCGAGATGTAACTTAGATCTTTGTCAAACAGAAGTAACAGTTTTCGGACGGAAGTGACATTCTCTTCATTACCAACCTAATATATATATTTGTATGTATATATTGGTAATACTAAGGATATACAACTGTTGTATAGTTAGACATTTTATTTACGTAAATAACGTGGAAGTGGCCTAAAATGTTATGACCCTACATTTTGTTGCGACTTAATCTTTATGATTACGGTGCTTATTTTAATTGATAATTATTGTGTGAAAATTTTATTAAAAGACAAGTGTAATAAAAAAATACTTTTGAAACATTATTAGACAAGTCTTAGTGTTGTTAGAAATTCATATCTCGAAGAAAAATTGTACCTTTTCATGGATAAATAAACGCAAAAATCAGCAAACTAATGATGACCCGCGGTCTAAAAAATGTAAGTAATGTCTAAAAAATGTAAGTTTTCAAGTACTAAAATTAAAAAAGCTTAACAATAACATTTATAATTTCATTATTGAAATTAATATTATGATTAATAAAATGTTTTTTCCAAATTTCTTAATATAGGTATACAAAACACAATGGCAATTGATGTATCAAATAGCGGCACAGAATTTTTAATTATACGTAAGTGCTTCGTCGTTAACTGGAATAACTAACCATTGAATTTTATATGTAATTCTATGTACATATATAAGTACAATATATATTTCTAAAAATATTTCAATAGGTTCAAGAGCTCTCACGAGTCCGAAAAGGTCGAAATTGTATTATTAAAGAAAATAAATTATAAAACGACATATTTATTTTATGATTAATCTTTTTGGTGATATTTATCATAAAAGTCAAAGAAGTTTTACTTAAACTGCGTGTAAAGGTTACACTTTTTGGTAACATCTGTGGATATTCTCCTTTAGATGTTTGAAAACTCGAAGAGCTAAAAACGCATTGAAATTATATGCCTCTCATAGAGAAACTTTTAAGCTAAAATTCAATAAATTATTGCTAGGTGTATTTTTGAAAACTTTGAGTTGGAAAAGATCAAAAAATTTCAAGAATGGCGTATAAAGATAAGTTATGGATTTTCGAGACAATATATTTCTGAACTCAAGGAGCTCAATTACACATCGACAATTATCATAGCGGGAAGTTTTAGAGATTTTTAGTAACAGTTAATTACTAATATTCAGTTTTAATTTTCATAGATATTGCAGGGCATTAAACTAAACGACGCGCCCTAATGACGTATGCGTACAAATACGTCATTAGAGTGCACGGTAAAAGTTAACGTACTAAAACGAGATTTTAATAATCACGTACATTGCTCTATCTCTGTAAGATATGCTCTATGACAAAACAACCTAGATAAAGTACATATTTCACGCAATATGATCGGTATTTTTCCCTGGATCATTGGACCACTAGTATAATAAAAAGAACCGATCCGGGCGATTTGTACCAGATCGGATTCCCATGCGTATACTGCTAAGATCAATTAAGGAAATTCGAAGGAAGAGATAGAACATCTTGGACAATCATAAAGAATATATTTTTCTCTGACATGATTTTAGATTGAGGGATTTCATGCTTTTTTCTTTTTTCGGTAACTTTAAATGCCGGGTTAGACATGATCGGGGCCGGTTTATTATGTTTCAAAGTTTTAAATGTATTTTAAAAAGTAAATGGAGTGTTATTTCGGCTTAACAATCACGAATTGTTGATTAATATATATATATATATAAGATCAGGGGTTCTTCATAAAGCACAACACAATGTGATTCATCTAAAACAGAGATTTATTTATGAAATACAAATCAGTTTCACATGAAATATAACAATTGAAAAGAAAATAATAAAAAGGTGGTTACCTAAAACAGAGAATCGACAATTAAATGTTCATGCCTTACTCATCTTATTACAAAACTTCAATCGTCTTTTGCACAATAGACTTAGGTAAATTCACAACGATAATTTTATATAACACTTAATTTTTAAAGAAAGAAAACCACGTTTATTTTACTAATCATAATTCGGTCTTGTTTCTTTTCTCTTACTCGTGGCTCCCTCTTGTCAATGTCATTGTCATTGTCAACGTCATTATCAACATCACAAAGGTTTCATATATATATATATGTATATATATGTATGAATTAATATATTGATAGTTTTTCGTATGGCGCAGGTAGTTGTTAATTTTCTTTTAGACTTTTATTTATTGTGAAACATGTTTTGCACGTCAATAGTAATAATAACTTTATAATATTTATATAACGGTGAAAAGGGACGCCAAACACACTATTATTTAAATTACATATATCTATTCATGGCACGACCCTAAAAACCGTCGTCAACCCTGCAAGGGATGATACCTGACCTTTTGAGAGGTAAAAATAAAACTTGATTTTACTGACTATGTTAAGGATTGTGAGATTTTAGTCGTTTCATAAAATTCGTGGAAGTCCGTCTGGCATAAGTTTTAAGGCGTTATGTCCTTCAACTTACTGTTTTCTATAAATACTAACTACATTGTAGTATTGTTATAACAATTAACGGGTTGCTGTCTTTAAATCAAAAGGTCGGTGTATTCTAAAAAAATGTTGAGAAATCTTAGAATGATTCAAACGTGATTTTAAATTCGAATAAATATTGAACTTCTGTCGTTCTTTATGCTACATGATACATGGTAATAATTATATAATGATTTACGACAGCTATTAGTATAATACGTGGATTTTATTGATCTATTCCATTTTACTTTTTATTGAAATTTATATTTTCATAATGTATGTACAAATTTTACATATATCTTTCGAAGACAAAATACGTAAAATACAATGATTTTTAGAATAATTATGTTAATGTCATTATGATTTCAATTTTCTTATGTAATGGGATAAAAATAGAACCATTGTTTTCACTTCCAAATCGCTCGGTGTTCTAGATAGTCCCCTCCACAACGCTCCGGTAACACAGATCGTGGGCCTTTCTCTCGAGTCGACCGCCGGCGGCGCCCCGGCCACCGCGGCCTTGCGACGGCCGCAGTGTGCCCTCTCGGACCCGGCCGCGCAATCCTCGTCGGCGAGTATGCACTCGCCTTGGGCCACGCTGATAATCTGCCTCGTGATACGCGGTCGATGGGCGTCGGCGAACCACACGGATCTTTACGAACCGCTGACTTTCGCAGAAAATTTATATGTTAAACTTTCCAGTGCATGTGAGTTCTTCCGATGGAATAAAAATAATCCTTTCATCAAAATTATTGTGTGAATCGGTTAAAACAATTCAACTGTTTCTTTGTATTAAAACCTCCTTTACTTTTTTATTTTATTATGAGTAATATGATCCACAGTCGACCATTTCAATTTTGCAGGTCGAGCGATAGTCGATATTCAATACGGAACTACTCGCCCTCGTGATGATGTAATGAAATCGATGCAAATCTTTCAATTGGACGGGGGCACCATGCGAAATTTTAATATCGACGAAGCGCTCGCCGCGCTGACGAGCTCAGCGCTGTTGGACATCCGGCGCCAGACGAAAGTGATAGTACACGGATTCAACGACAATGCACGATCGGTCATACCGCTCGAGCTGGCGAGCGCCTACAACGACAAGGCGATGTTCAACGTCCTGATGCTGGACGCGGAAGCGGCCCTCGGCCGGCGATACGCGTCGGCGGTGTACTACACGCGAATCGTCGGCCGCCGCCTCGCCAACTTGCTCGCGAACCTCGAAGGGCACGGCGCCAACGCGGAAGACTTCCACCTGCTCGGCATCAGCCTGGGCGCGCACGTCGCCGGCTGGGCCGGGAAGTATTTTCGTCAATACAAGGGCCGCCGCATCGGCCGCATCACCGGGCTCGACCCGGCGGGGCCCTGCTTCACGTACGCCCACAGCGAGCTGCGGCTCGACCGCCGGGACGCGCTCTACGTGGACGTCGTGCACTCGAATCGGCTCGTGCAGGGCGCGATCGAGCCGCTGGGCCACTCGGACTTTTACGTGAACGGCGGCGGGCCCCACCAGCCAGGCTGCTTCACGCCGGCCTGCAGCCATCTGCGGGCCGCTCAGCTGTACACGGAAAGTGTACGTTCACCCAAAACGTTAGTCGGTGTAAAATGTGATAACTGGGAACAATTTCTAAGGAAAGCGTGCCCGTCGGGGCATCTAGCGGTTCTCGGGTACGGGTCATCGACGGTGACCCGCGGCCGCTACTACCTGCGCACGGCGCACGAGCCGCCGTACGGGCTGGGCACGGCGGGGCTGCGGCCCGCGCCGCGCCCGGACACCTTCATGTCTATGATCAGCCACCTGCCTTATGCATGAAGTTATGTGTGATGATACGTTGTGAATTGTATAAAGTGACGTGTTGCCATAAACGACATTGAGTCAGTGTTCTTTTTTGCGCTTATAAGCTACTTGTGATTTTTAGAAAAGTATTTTATTAAGAGTTACCATCAATATAAAAAACAAGTGTGTAACACAATTTCAATAAATATGGTCATCTAAAAAGTTCTATTAATTTGGTTCATTATTTATTTCAAGGTCTTCGGCACGTATACTTTAAACAAGGAGATTAATTTTTTTTACGTATATCTATAATAAACACTTGTTGGTACTAATTTTGAACTGCAATTTAGTGCCTCATTTTTATTATACTAGTTCTTAACATAAGTAACAGAATTTTATGTTTGAGTTCAAATACTTGATACAATTTTATTTATCACGCATACAAATTCATTTCTTTGGTGAAGAACAAAACGGAAAAACATTATGTTCCATTTTATAATTATAGAGAAAAATTTTCTTATTTGGGGACGTCTCGAGTTGAAGAGATCTTCAAATAATTGAAATTCTAAATTTTTATACTTACTGTAATTATTAACTAAGCTGTATTATAATAATAACATTAATATATAGTAATGACACAGATATCCCGAAGAATTCATTGTTGGACAGTTTAGTAAGATTTTTCCGATGAAACGAAATAAACCTAAATAGGTAGGTGAAATTTGATTACGTTTAGTTTTATTTGATTGAGTACAATCAGCAAGACGGTTACAAATCAACAGTACATATTTTTTTACTATGTTTACCATTTTACTACGAGAGAAATATGTCCAATTGATTAACAATTTTGAAATTTAATACCATGGTTTCATTTGTTTACTTATCATTTTATCAATTGTTACAATTTTATATGTATATATCTATCGGGATTCATTTTACTTTATTTTCAAAATTCAAAGTAATAAAAATTGAATCTTACGTGACTCACAAAAAACCTTAAACTTTTTACTGTCAAATTACTCTAAAAAGAGATATTTTAACGGATCTTACGGACCACAGTTAATTAAAGGCGATTTTGAATGATTTCACCACACAAAAAAGTGCAATAACCATTCTATCAGCTATTATCTAAGGCTTTCGAGGAGATAACACGCCGTAGCCGTAGTAGAAAGCTATGTGAATGTTGCCGTACATCCATGGGTTATATTTTATCGCGTTGCACCGAATTTAGTTTTATTATTCATGGTCACTTTTACGCAATACTTATGGGCTACCTAAGATCTCGCAACGCAAAAGCATATAAGCATATAGTACATTTTGATGTTTGTGACATTTTCGTATGAAATGATTTTAATATAAATTAACGTTGACAATTTAGATAACGTATATTCAAGTAAGTGTAGTGTAAAGCAAAATAATATTATAAGTAATCAACACGTTTTATTCGCTGTAAGTGACGGTCCACTGTCACGAATACACGCTCGGTAATAAATATTAATGAGAGTGTTGCTGTTATCGAGCAAAAATTTTGTTTTCCCCGCTAAATATAAGTAAACATCTTACGTTATTAAACGGATCACGCACTATAATACTACTAGGGTATTCATTGAGTAGGTGCAGCCCTACATTTTGTTTCGGTAAAAGCAGACATAAAACAAGACGTAATAGTATAAACTAAACTAAGCGGAATTCATCAAAAGTAAAATGTTTTGGCGTAACCCGCTCCTAGATATAAAAATATGTATTATAGTCTTTTTCAGAAGGGCCGGCAGAACTATAGGTTTCCACACGGTACGATCTTTGCATACTTCTCTTGTCTCACTAACATCCATTAAACTTTTCATGTAAGCTCATCGGTTTAGGGTGTTTTAAATTTGGCTCTTTTTTAATATGCCACCAATATGGTCCGCATAGGATTTTCTAGGGCTAACCTTGCCGACTTTTCCATGACACAAATTTGCTCTATAGATTTATTTTGTCAGTCTACTTTCATTCATCCTTTCCAGATGGCCAAACACTCTGCGACATACCTCTTTGTACTGTAGTCCTTACATATTCCCTCAAACCACACCTCTATCTGACATTTACCTACTTACCTACTTACCATCATTTACCTTTTCATTAAACTATATACGTTTATTAATGTCATTGATTTAGAATTGATTGAAGTGAAATCCCATCTGATTGTCATGACGCATTATGAATATAAACAGGTCTTACATGAAGCTGTTATTCGAGATTGAACCAATGATTTTGTAAAAGCTATATTATGCATATTTCGTGTGCAATGCTGTCGTCGGTCACTGTACAACAATTAGTTGATTGATGACAATGCCATGCAACACTAAGGCAATATTCCGTGAAGAAATTCGTACTTCAATTGCGAATGTCTTCTATTAATCGATTGATCATAGAACTGAAACAAATCGATCTGTTCGCTTTTTATTTTCGTAATCCGGCCGAGAAACGTCCGTGCCGCGGCGCACCATATCTCTACGGCTGTCGTCGTGCGTTAAAAAGACGCTAATTCAACTGCACCTAGAAAAAAATAAATTACATCGCACCGTCAAATTTCCGGTATCATGCGACGGATCGTTAACTGACGCACGAAAACAAACACCGTGACGGTGATCGATCCGCTTTCTCGCCGCGAAAAAATACAGCGCCGACGCCGGAAAGCGGCGGCGTGAGCGCGCGCTGAAGCTATTTATTAAATTATGGGTTTAAGGGGCACAAATTTTTATTGATCGCATACGGCACGATTATAAGATGTAGCCATTGTGTTTCCCTTTTTTCGACGCCTCGTGTGTGAGGATCATAAAATAATATCGTGCTATGATTGAATATTAACATATATTTATTAGGGGCTTGCATTGAATGGGAAATGCCAGCATAGGCGGAAACGAGTCTTGTTTAATTTTTAAAAATTTTTTGAATCGTATCAAGCGACTCAAACTGCTTTCTGAATTTGGGGTTTATGGCACGCATCATTCGTTAGCAACTAAGAGTCTAATTATTGTTCACATTAATTCCTTCGCGAAAAAAATTTAAATGCCATACTCCGCCGATTATGGAGTTAAGAAGAATTCTAATAAAGTATATAATTAGTACTTCTGGTATATAAGCCAAGAAAACTTTTACAACTTCGTAAAGAGCAGCGCTTATATGATTAGTGAAAAACAGCGTTTTGTTGTTCAATTAAACTTTTCCACTTGGATCTTAGAGGCCGATGAAAGGAAAACGGTTTAGAATTGAAATCTCTTACGATATGAAAAGCGGTGTTTTTCTTATTATAAGTATTTTATTAGTCAAAAGTACTTGCATTATACATAAATCAGTTAACG
Organism: Eumeta japonica; assembly: GCA_005406025.1. Classification (NCBI taxonomy): domain Eukaryota; kingdom Metazoa; phylum Arthropoda; class Insecta; order Lepidoptera; family Psychidae; genus Eumeta; species Eumeta japonica. The sequence goes on from BGZK01001057.1 coordinate 219,195, forward strand.
GGCGAGTTTTGGAAAAAAAATTAGATGGCGAAATGCAAGATAATCAGAAATCGCTATGAAGCTAATATGAAAATTATCATATATTTAAAAAAAATTGACGAATTCATAAATTTGTGTATAATCTTCATGAAATGTATTTTTTTTTTAGTTTAGGAACTGTATATCAATTACATTAGGTTTATACGAATATAGAATGTGATTACATATAAAAAGTTCTATTAAATTTCTTAGTGAATGTTATCAATACATACTTAATTTGCAATAACTAACTAATTAGCAATCACTGAAAACACTATAGTCCTTGAATTACCTAGGAAACGGTAAAATATACCATACAGATTTTTTATAATTTGAAAATAGCCATGGAAACTAAGTTTTTACAAGACTGTCTTTTGAAGGTCGGTGGTACAGCACAACTCTATATAAGTATTTAAAAAGTTAGTAATGGACTACAAACATGATGGACGTTTAAGTCAATCTAATTTTTCCTGAGTAAAACACTATTTAAAACAGCAACATGACATTTCGAAGTACCTAAGTGGAATAACCATAGACACTAGAAGGAACTTTATGCTGCCGCAGTAATCTCAGAACATCTTTATAATAATAAGTTATTGATTCGCCGAGCTATAATTTGTGGGATTACAGACTAAAACTTTATAACCACTTTGTAGTTTTTGAGCAGTCTATTTATTTCTAATTCCATTTAAAGTCTCATTCAATATGCTAGTGCCGAATTTAGCTGACAGTCTATTCTCTTTTTGAGGACGATATTAATAAACATTTAGTAATATTTTTTTTACCGGTCAGAGAAAACAGTAATACTGACCAAATGTTCAAGAGAATTTGAATTAGAAAGTTCCGGATTCAAATCCTGACCACGGACAAAGTGATCGGAGTAAATCTGTCTTCAGTTTTTTAACTGGATATGTGCATAGACAGG
>BGZK01001058.1:0-219975 GCA_005406025.1 Eumeta japonica
TTAGCGAAACTCCCAACGAGCGGGTATCGAGGAATCCGACCACGTAATGGTCCATTCGACGCCTTCCAGACAATGTAGAGGTAATTGTATTCGTTCGGTTACATTTATTCTGTGCGAGAAACTTTTTTTTTTCCAAAATATATGTAACTGGCCGTCACTCGCCCGCTTCTCTGGATATTGTGGGTCGTGAAAGTGAATTAAAAAAATTGGTGAAGAGCGGATGGAATTCGAAAAAGAAATAGCCCAAAACCATATATCTATAAACAATTCAGCTTCAATTGGTCAAAGTCCTTTACCGATGCGTTTAGTGGTTTTTTTCTGATGTCTGGACCAAAAAAAATGGTTTTAATTTTATATATATATGAATGTAGATCAATCACATTATACACACAATATTATAACGGATTTGAACTAATATTTTCAAATATATAAACGCAACATTTACTTAACACATGACTATATACATTAATTTGAATTGTTACCTAGAAATCAATTTAATTTCTTTCAACTAACTAACTACCATATTTCAAATCACATACAACAAAAATGTTTAAATCTTATCAGACTTGTACCCGTATTATCGTAACGATTAAAATGAATGTTTACCAGTACTCGGTCATAATGTACCAAAAACAGTAAATAAATCTTAAAAGAGAATTTTCCCTCTGTTTATTTCATATAACGTATAATTACATCGAAAAGGGAAACAACAAAGTTTTCAGCGTTAAGTATTTTTCATCGTGTCCAATTATATATATTCCGTAACTGAAAATAAGTGGCGAAAGTTCAGGGCCATTTCAAATTTAGAGCTTAATTGATTTCGTCTGACTCGCCGTAGTCTATTTTCTTGTTCTATTTTCGTTGTGAAAGTCATTAATTAACGTGTTTACAAAATGTCCTCGCAATATCAATGGATTTATATGTTTCTAGATCTCGAATGATTTATTTATCATTCGAGGCTATGTTGTCAGGCCCAATTGCTATATTTATGTAAGCAATACCTGTGTAAAATGTATGCATGTCAGCAGGCTTTTAATATATATGTAATATACCATACAATGTGTATCATATCAGTAGTGCATATGATATGACATTTATCGTGCACTATAAAATACACATATATGTATTGTAGATACCTATCATTGTCTATAACTGACGGACCTTTTTACCGCCCTTATTTAATTGCGTGATTTTTTTATTTAATCGAATTCATGCCCTATTGATTAGGATGCTAAGAATGTATTGTCAATCAGAATTTTCTTACTTTTGAACCTCACATCCAAGTCACAAGTTTTATTAAATATCATTTATTAATTTAGTTGAGTATTTTCTATTGAACCTATAGCCCCATTTTGTATGTGTATCAATGATTTTGTTACTCAGAATGCGATAAAACGTGACATAATTTAACACTTTATTATAATTGTACTTTAGATGTAACCATAGAGTCCTTGTATATTTAAAATCCTTTATAGATATGTGGCTATAACTATGACTTTTAATTGTTACAGGTATCCAACCACTATGAGGGACGAACGTGCAAGCTTACCGCGCGTGCGCGTCGCCGTCATAGGAAGCTCTAGAGTGGGAAAATCAGGTAAGAAATCCATTGTTACTGTCTTATTTCTCTATTTAAAAATGTTTACAAATATCTGAAAAATATTAAATAAAACGGCATATCATGAAAAACCTTCACATATTTTCCAAATGATGTTTTGTATCTATTTTAAAAATATTTTATAATTTTCTCTAACTAAAAATATTTGCAAATAATTTTCTCTAACGAACATATTTAAATATAATACGCTACTACGATAAAAATATGTATATTTGCGAATCTGTTACATGCCATACAAAATTATTAACCCAAAAACAACAGTTATGGAAACCGCCAAATTGTAAACAATACAGAAATAAAAAAAAGATCACACTCTCGAACTAAACAGACGGACTTGCAAAAAAAAAAACAGACATCAACAATGATTGCATAACTCATAATATCCTCCTAAACAAACACAGACGCAAGAATGCGAACGGAAGTTCCAGTTAGGAGAGCGAATATTCGTGTCATTAAAAATGAAAAAAAAAAACTGGTACACTCAGCCGAAGACTGTCCGAAGCGAATTGCCGAAGCGTAACCCACATTCGGTTACATAAACCATACGATCCGGAACGAGCGCCGCCCCGACCCTGTTGATGGGAGTACTCTCAGCGACCGAATAAATATCATTTTGCGCGTCGGCCGTTATTTGTTCGGCCGAGCTCCGGTCGCTGGATCGTCTGCGGTTCCCTGGATACCCCGAAGGTGTCGTCGCGGTCGGGTCGTGAAAGTAGTTTTTCTTTTTGCTTTTTTTTTTTTGGATAACCCCATATTTATACCATTACATTCGACTACATCGATTAGAATCGACCGGCCCTTGTATCACTTTAGTGACCTTTAGTAATAATTTTATGTATCTTTAGATATCTTCATTTAAAAAAGGACACTTCATGACTTATATAAGTATAGATTTAAGTGTTAGTACATAAAAAAAAAATGCGTTTTCGCATTGAAATAATAAATGCGTATGCTATCATGTTTAGGTATTTGTTGTAAAACTTACATTACATTCTTATTTTATAAAAGTATAACTAATTTCTTTGACTATTGCTACAGAAGATAAACTTTCGTGTTTATATTTGTCCCTAATATAAACAAAAGCAAATCAACACAACCAAAGTTAAATTTGGAAATCGGTTTTAATGTATGGAATACGCGAATAAATTTGTTTAATAAGTTTGAATAAAACACATACGTGCTTCTATATATATATATATATATATATATATATATATATATAGATATAGATATCTAAAGATACATATATATATATATATATATATATATATATATATATATATATATATATATATATATATATAAATGCATTTTATGAAGAAGTCAATAATCGCATTAGAACAACGATAGTTTTATATTCAGACGACCGCCATATTTGACAAATGGAAAACTGTCATTCTTCCATTTGTCAAGTGTGACGATTAGGCGGCGTCGCAAATTTACGTAAACATCGCACTTGTGAATTTCCGTTTAACCGATCACTCGTAAACTTTCCTTGTTCCAGCTCTGATCGTCCGCTACCTGACGAGGCGGTACATCGGCGAGTACCACTCGAACACTGGTAAGTAAAGGTGTTGATTTGGTGACGAATACAACTAATACGAGAATCGCTAGTGCATCCGACTTTGAAACAGAATTGGCTAGATAGCTTCTCACTTTAATTGTATTACTTTATTTTTTTTTTACATACTTATACAACGTTAAAATTTTAAATTAGATTACTTTACATATAAATAAACATATTAATGGCCCCTTTTCTGTTTTGATTTTGTAAATCCAAAATGCGATTTTACGGTTGATTTTCAATTGAATCAAAAAAAGAATGTGTGATTTACGAGGCGTAGTCTCATTAATCTAACGAAGTTCATTGCCTTTTTTCTCAATTTGCAAATTATAGTTTTTCTTAAATAACGGATAAAATTTATAGTAATTATTTTCTATAGTTATAAACGTAGTAATAAATCATGGATTTTTATAAACCAAAAATATCTTTACTATTTTTTTAATTTCAAACCGAACAAAGTGTATAGATTTTTACTATCTTCAAATATTTATTTTTCTCAATTATTAATGTTCGTTGCGTTAAATTTCTTAGAATCGTTTCGGGTTTTTCAAGTGCTTCAAGTAACTTATCCAAAAAAAAAACTACATTAAATTTATTCAATTAAATTGAAACTTAAAAGTCTACGTCGTCCACAGATCTCCTGTACAGACAGACGGTGCCAATAAACGGCACTCAGGTGGAACTGGAGGTCATTGACGTGTCTGGGTCCAACCTTGACAAGTTCCCCGCAGAACAGGTGAGGCTCATTTCTTAATCTAACTTGAATAATTCAGGTAAGCCTTTCAAATTATTTCGAGCGCCGCCGTGAATTGACGACTTTTTAACTAACTGCCCAACTTAAAACACTAATTCTTCGGAGAATTTCACGCGGCGTCATTATGTACAACGTTGAGTGTGAGAATTTATAAAATGAATTATATCTCGACATCAAAGTGTGAAGGCTTTCAGTGAAATTGAATGTACCTCACCTCTGAATACCGCTCTGGGAATTATGCAGAGGTCGTATGCCGTGTTGTTTATTCAGAAATATAGTGCAGTTTATACTGGAAATATCGTGTGAAAAAAATTTAAATTACTTTTAATCAGCTAGTGTTGAATTTTTTTCTTAATCTTAAACTGACGAATAATAACCTATCTCCTTACAAATAGAAAATTTTATAAGGGACCGTCCATATATTACGTCATTTTAAATTAGGGGGGGGGGGAGGTTGGTCTGCGGATGACGGTAAATGATAGAAGATGGGGGGGCGTTTCGAAATTGACGTCATTCTTGTGATACCAGTTACTCCAAAATGTACAATAGTATATTGTACTCGAGCCAAAAGAATCGAGCCAAAATGAATATGGGGAGGATACGGAGATATTACCCGTGATCCAGGATTTGCAAGAATGGATGAAAACTCCGTGGGAGCTATCCAAAGAAAACTAAATATATGTATAGAATAGGGAAAATAATATTATTATATTAATGAACATTGCCAAAGTACATAATAATAAAAAAGATGATTCTATAACAAAACGTTTTAATGTTGCCCTATTTTTTCAAATCCACAAATGTTTTAATTTTGTCAAACTGGAAATGACGATAGGATGATTGTGGGGGGGGGGGTCGAAAATCAGCAAAAATCGATGACGTTAATATATGGACGGCCTCTAACCCGAAAATTGAGACAATTAAATTTCTCTTATAACATCTAAAAACATTTCTGTGCGCAATCGAACGAAACCAAAACAAAGAAGGAAGAAAACCTTTTCACCGTTCGAACGACAACTTCAACGAAGCTTCCTTCGAAAGCATCGTCCGAGCTTTCGGAGGTTTGTACCATAATGTCAAAGCGTATCGTCCGACATCGCGTTCGCAGTCGACGAGCTTAAACTACACCCGCAGCGTTCCGACCTTTGAATCTCTCAAGCGACAGTAGTCGACAGGCGACGCGACCGCCGGCGATGAATCGTCGCTTACGTCGTGAATTAGCTTTCGATGTTGCTAAGTTTGAACATCGGTGTGTATAAACAACGTTTTTCGCTAAGGCTAATCATATAAGTTTCTGAAAAAATTGCGAAACGAATTCATTGAATAGGTATATAAAAATGGATTAAAAGTCTTTAAGAGTCTTTTTCGTTCAAGTGTGGTTTATTAGCCTCAGAGTCATTCAAACTCAAAGCTTCTAATTTAAATTATGTTCTCAATGATCCTGAATAAAAGTAACTAAAATAGAGTTTTATGGGTAAATTAAACGAACATTATTTTAAACAAAATCGATTTATATTTTTAAATATTTCAATCTTCTATTCAATAACCGGCCCGTACGAGCGCGCATATGAATTGTAGAACAAGCGATGTTTACCGCAAAAATTTGATTATATTTTTTCTAATTTCATGTCAAATTTTTCAAATGTTTACAAATTAACGTAAATTTAGTGCAATTACAAATTTCGCTTCATTTTGTTCGTTAGTACTGAACCCTTAACGCGGGATTGTGACTCCCACCTTGGCCGATCTTTATATACAGCCCCGTTAAAAATTACAGTGCAAATAGATACACAGGTGAATCATTATAATCTGTTGCCTATTTCCGACAGTCTGTGAATATTCATGTTAAGAAATTTCTACTCTATATTGTAAATATTTATCTTTTTTTTTCCACAAAAAAGAAAACTGATAATGCTGCGAAATTAATTACATTAAATTTTCAGCTCTTCGATCCTAAGCTTTCTGTTAAAAAAACTTATCTCTTAAAAAAATTTTAGCACTTTTTACGATTTGCACAACATCAAGTGTCAACTTGATCTGGGAAATTAGATTCTTAAACGTACCTTATTCGAGGCGCACGTGCGGTTGTTTACGATTAAAATAGACCAATAATAGGTTCAATAGTCGCTCGATGGACCAGACGGGTATTTTTTATGAGTAGGATACAGTGCATGTAGGTCAATGGTGTGTGCGCGGACTCGGTGCAGACGGTGACTCACCGTGTTTACGGTGTAGTGATGTTGACCACCTGTTTTAAAGTTTGAGTATTTTGTGCACGAATCGAGTGGAAACAGAAAAAAAAATTCACTTTCAGAATGCTAGGTTTTCAGTTTTACATTTATTTTTATATGTAGATAATAGTCCGTCCGAGCTTTGATGTTGGACAACAGTGCTGTAACGGTGATTTTATAAAACATGATAAATTTAAATAACTCCAGGTAAAAAAAATGGCTAGTTCACGAACTCGACTATTGAATTATCGAATAATCGACTTTATTATGTAATAGGTCTTTACGCCTATTTTTGGTCGACGTATAGGTGCTTCTAATTTCTGATTTCGAACTAGAATCTAGATACTAAATTCGTACTAAAATCTAGATAAACAGTACCCAATAAACAACTCCGTATCGTGGAATAAATGAAGACATTTTTCGATATTAACCGTTCATACATTTCTAGCTAACGTTTCCGACGATAATAAATTCACCCGTATATCTACGTAGGCGAGCAAATATCAGATTATATTTCGGGGTGTAGCATCTCGCCTTGGGGGCTTCGGCGCGTCTATCGTGGAAGCTTTCATTGATGTTTCTTGTAAACTCACCTTGCGATTTATTCAAGACATTACGCGCATGCCGCTAGAGGTCGTCGCGTGGCATTGTCGGGATAATTCATTGAACTTTATTAGCTCTTAAATTATTAATCTCGACTTCCTGCACTTTACGTTCATTTAATCGTGTTACAGCGAGCAATATCATTATAAAACATACAAAAAAAGTTCATAATGCCCCATCTTATTTGATATTTGTGAAGGAAAACCTTTTTAATTTAATTTTCGCATAATATTTACATACAATACATAAATTCTCAATTATTTTATGTTGAATAGTACAACCGAAACTTCCAGACTATTCGAAGCGCTTAAATTAAGGAACAGTCGTAATGTTCAATAAATGATCTTTGTGCCGTCACCAGAGCTTAGTCTTTAGTGCAACAAAATGGAATACTGGCTGACTAATACAGATCACTTCTAAAGCCGCATCTCGAAGCTTTTAGACGAGAGCTTTCATCTCGGACTGAGTGAAAGCTCGAGGCCGTCGAGGCTCGTCTAAAAGACATCGAAACGAGTGTACGAAGGATAGAAATATACGTATATAGCTTGTGCTAATCTCCGGAAAGCAATTTTAGGGTTATTAATATGTGTGTGTTAATATAAAAAAATATTATATTATATTCTATTGAATCGAATTTTGGACAGTTGACGACCGCACAGTAAATTGTTTACGAATTTCAAGTTCTGCGTGAGCCATAAATATCCGGATTTCGATTATAGTCGATGCTCGATTTCAATTGAAGGATGCAATGCCGGGGATGCGATATTAAAATTAGGTTTTATTCGATTTCGTCGTGCGGCGACGCGAGAAGAGACAGTGACGTAAGCAAATAAATTCAAATGTAATTTTGCACAATTCTCGTATTCACTTCCACGAGTGAATTCAATAAAAACATCGAATACGTCGTCGCGAATGTACGCCGGGGGGGCGTATGTTTTGTAAATGAACGTAAGAAACAAATCCACTTCTACGATTCGACTGGATGTTCAAGGATCAAAGGTACACTCGCCCGCGTCTATCTATAGCATTATCGATTCGCTTTGTAATTATCATTGGGCCCGCGGGCGCCGACGGAGCGCCCCTTTGTGGGCCGTTTCGTAGGATTTTCATTGAGAAATGTGAACAACATTTCGATATATCGCGTTAGGTGAATGTCGTTTTCGGCCCTTTGTGCTTGAGTTACGAGAAAGTGCCGATTCATAATACCATTACTTCATATAAAATTTATTTTAATTTTGAATTACTATTTCAAATCCATATACCGATATGTACACGTTAAAGGCGGATCCAGCCCTCGAGTGAAGGGCGTTACAGATACGAAATTCGGTCAGGACAGGCTCTAATTCTATCACAATAGCAAGACAGAGGGGGTCATGACCCCTATGGCCCTCCTAGATCCGCGACCGATACACTTACAACATTTATGTGCAAGTTATCTTATAGTTGAACTTGGCCGATCACGGTGAATAAGTATTTCTTAAAATATTATTCGGAATTATGAATATTTACGACGACATACGGTGCGACAGGAGCCGTCGGGGGTTTCGATATGTTACGGGGCGAGCGGTTTCGGGCCGCGGGCGGACGCGCGTAGGCAGAAGACGCGCGCCCGTGAACCGGCCGCCACTAATTTTACCAGGAATGTTGGCAGCCATCTTGTAATTAATCATCGTCCACGCCGTCTCAGCGCCGGCGGCGCGCGGGAGCTGAATGAGTCGGAGTCCGGGGTCCGCGCGCGTGCCCGAGTCCCGCGCTAATTACCACTGCCCCGTCAGCGTTTGGGCATTGGATAGTTCACGATTGATCGTATCGGTATTAACATAGCACTCATTCTGTTTGAGTTCTTCAAAAAGACTTTTTTTTTTTAGAATGTCTAATATACTCTTTTTTATATTTTTTATTTATTTAGGGACTTTTGTCTGTGGAACATGTCAGTCCCGTCGAGCAAAACGTTTATATATAAAATTATAAAAGCGTCATTATTGATTTGAATCCTAGCATCTGTTTTTTATATACTGTTATTGTTTGATATACTCAATTGGAAGTGTCTTCACATTCTAACATAGATAATAATTTAAATGAAGGTTTAAAACAAGAATCCCCAAAATAACATGTAAAAGTACCAAATAAGAGTATAAACTGAAATCTTGATTAAAATATAATTTTAATCAGTGTGTGGTTAGAGTTAAAAATGTTACATAGCAATAAAAAATATTCTTGATTATAAGAATCAAAAAAATGTGTTCTTCAAAATTTCGCGCAGATTTCGTAATTTTTATATTGTAATCGCATATTATTTATTTGAAAATAAAATGACGTTGTCAAAGTATCAATAAGGCATTATTAAGACCGCAAACAATGCGTATTTACTCATACAAAATTTATCTTTAAAAAAATCGCTAACTTTCCACGCCTACTAACCAATAAAAACTCCGTACTAGTGCGTATGTACTTCCTATACATGTTTACGATGTATGACCGTATTTTTAGCCTCGTCTCATAATACATCATCCTAACACAGATCCAGTGGGCGGACGCCTGCCTGCTGGTGTACTCGGTGACGGACAGGAGCAGCTTCGAGTACGCCGGCGAAGTGCTGAGCGCCCTCCGCCGGGCGCCGCCCGCCAGCCCGGCGCACGGCGCCGCCGGCCCGCCCGCGCCCATGCCGCTGGCGCTCCTGGGCAACAAGACCGACCTCGACCATCTCAGACAGGTAAAACGATGTAAATAATAACAAAAAGAACGATAACAAATATCGTCGGACACACGTACGACACCATCTGGTCCCATCCTAAGTCGATAGAATGCACACCTACACCCACACATAAGTATATATATAATATAAATACATACATATAATAAAGATGGCGCGTAACAGAAAAACGTTACATTGCTATAAAATTTCTCCCATACGCCTATAAAGAAGTTTCACTTCAATAAATAGAAACAACTAAATTCAAAACAACCATTAATTTTAATCAAATAATATTTGCCTTGTGCGGGAACCAAGCCCTAGCACCCAGCGCAGCAGGTAGGAAGATCATCACCGACTGCACCTATCAGGCAGTTATATCATTTCTAAATCATATAATACAAATTTGAGTTATTGGAATATACAGTTATAAATACCCGCATTAGCTCACTGTTATTGACGATTTGTTAATGCAAACAATGGCAGCTCTTGCGAGTCAATGGAATACATTATACGGAAAAAGGAAAATGTAAATACAAACACGGATAATAAACGATTCGATTTGGCTGTATCTGCGTAAACACAGCCGACAAAATTGTGTTCAATGTTATTGTTTACCGACACATTGTACGCGTATTTCACAACAGGATATTGTAATAACAATGAAAACAAATTATCTACTAATGTCGACAAGAGATCCTATCGTCTCTACTTCGGGCCGTTTTATCTCTATTCATATCCGAAATCGTTGTTAAGAATCACCAGGGAAGTTTCGAGAATCATCTCGAATCACATGCTTTATAATGAACGAACGCGAAGTTTATAATGAACGAATCGTTACGGTAGTTTCTCGTTAACCAGTTTCTCTCATCGACGCTCGAACTTTAACGAGAAAAGTTCTTAAACATCTTCAACTGTTTCAACGGATCTCGGACGACGAATGTAAAGGCGGACGAATGGAATTAAGAAACTCTCGGATTCTGACCTTGTTCTTACTTTCATAAAATTTGCGAGATCGCTCTAACTTTGCGAAGTTCATTCGAGTTTCCTATGACAAGCGAATGTAGATCATAAAACACGTTAAAATTGTTGAATGAAGAAAATGTTATAATACCATCCATTTTGAAAATAAATACAAAGCCAAAAGGTAATATTTAAAAAAACTGACGTCTTAATAATAAGAAAACTCATGCAGAATCTTTGAGACACCCGGTTGGAACGAAGTTCCTTTCGTTATATGTAAATATATTTTATGAATTGAATAATGACAATGAAATTAATTAAAACGTTTAAAAGTAACTTAATAAATAATAATAAAATATAATTTTTTATAAGTACTTGTTTATTGAAAGTTTAAAATTGATACTCTCCAGAATTGAAACAATCCATGAGTTCATTTAATATTTTAGGAAAAAAAAAAGAGAATGATTAATTGTATACAAATAGTATAAATACTTTCAAAGGTTGTTTGAAAGTAATGAAATGAAAAATACAACAAAAAGAATGAAATAATGATAATGAAATATTATAAAATAAATTATAATTATAATAAACACCAAAAAAAAAGCCAGCATGACACGGTGTTCCTAAGTGGTCACCCGTCCAAGTACTGACCGCTCCCGAAGCTACTTAACTTCGGTGATCAGACGAGAACTGGTGTATTCAGTTCGTACGGACGTTGACGAACAAGTTTATAAAAATGTTAACTAAAGCAACGGCATCCGACATTTTTCGTTGCGGTTAAACTTTATTTCGTGTGGTTTCCATCCGCTGAGAGTCTGAGTGTAACATGCGATAAGGAACTTCATTCCAAAAAAAACGTGTTTCCAGTTGCCTTGTACTAATTAAGACGCAGAGTTTTTATTTTCTTTTTTAATTTTTAATAATTCAAAATACACGTTCACACACAAAACAATAATTAACCAATCAATCGTTGTATACATGTGAGTACATTTTAATTTAAACAAGTATATAACGATAATATCTAGAATAAAGTAGCCTAACTTATTTCTAAATTCAATAAAATCTTTTCAAAGGAAATTATGCAACCTTCACTTAAAAGGCTCGCGTGGTAATAAAATCAAAAGTTCAACCCATCGGAATACTTGTGTACATCGACAATAATAATTGACCAAATAGAGAAGGCATTGCTCTCGATTTATTAGCTCTTCGATCACGTCTGCTCATCGAGAGATTTAACAGAAAAACATTTCTGTTTGAACATTAGAATTACGTGCAAACAGATGATATAATAGAATTAGCAGTTACGTTTGATCGAAAATGTTTGCCGAATCAATATTTACGCGATGCTGATAAATATCGATAACGATTTCGCACAATTCTTTGACGTATTTGATTTTCCTTTCCTTATACACTTTTATACGATCATCACATTTATTTTGTTTGGCTTTCGTGATTAAATAGTACTCATATATGAAACTATATTTGCTTCTGCATCGAAATTATTACTTAATGAATTGAAATATCTGAAATTAAAAGCTTTGCGTAGGATGTCTAATATGCTATCGTTCGAGCCGTGACAAACTTTTAATTAAAATTGTATACCATAAAGCTCCCCATAAATCTATTTACAGTCCAAAGACAAACAGAACGGGGAGGAAACTCAAGTGTTTGCAATTTTGTAACAGGTAATATGGAGTTAAATTAAATTTATATTTCGCAAGACACGATGCTTTAGTCACAAAATAAGCTCTAATATAGATTCTGCAAACGAACTGTAGTTTGTTTATGGTATTATGAACAGAAGAAACACGAAGTCGAATGTTGTTCTACGACGAAATTTTACATACATTACATTCCGAAAATTAAAAAAAAACTGTAATCCATACGAAATCAAAATTTCAATATCTAGTAAAACTAACGTATGTTTAAATTAATTATATTATAAACTTCGCTATTTATCAACAACGACGTTCCCAATTGCGTACAAGAAAAAAAAAGTTTCATAAAGCAGCGTATTTCATCGCTTAACATAGATAAGAACCATATGTTTCTCAACGTATCAACGACATTGCGATGCTTTCAAGGCTTCTGGAAACCAAACAATGGCGGCGGGCCCCCGCGCCGCCCCGCCTCTATCCCCCTCGGCGTATTGTCTCCGATACACCCACATCGCGGCGCAGACGGGCGGACGCTTTCGACTGTGTACAAAATGACCGCGTCGGAAATTTACAATGCGTTGAACAGACGCCAGCCTGGAAATGGACCCGTCAACGGCTATCACAATGGAAGCCGGCGCGTACTGACATACATTCTACATACATTTGTATATTATTGGGATTGTTGTGAACACGGAGTCGGTTGTTCATGAACACCGATTTCTCAAATTCGCTCTGTACAATCAAAGTCTTCGGTTTGGGATCGGATGACATAACGATTATCCTTGTATTTCGTCTTAATACCGCATCTCATCGGAGGCCGTAATTTTTAAGTGAAATCACTGAGAATTTTTCAAGCAAAATTTGAAGGTTGACACGTATTGGATTAGTTTGTTTAAGAATAAAACTTAGTTTAGGTTAACGTGTCTATGTTCGAACAATGGCAAAAGCGAATTATTAGTTGTTTCAAAAATCATTATGCCAAGTACTCACATACGTTTATTAAGTATAATCTTACCGATGTCTACTCCATATCACCTCTTCGAATTGTCGACTGGGTTCTGTCATCTCTGGATGAATTTGTTCCTTCAACAGTACTTTCACAACACCAAGTACATAAATGTGACAAAAATGTTTTACCGGAAGGGGGAGGTGGCGAGTCACAAGCTCTGAGACGTCACACATATAACTCTAAACTTTGACTGTAACTACTTAAGGTGTCGTGCTTTGCAAACTTTCTAAAATTTTCGGTTTATTGTTGATTTTGTTAACATATATTTTAAATTTAAATATGTAAATAATTTTAAAGGTGCTGTTTCAATTTAATGATTTCTAAATTTAAAATAGCAAAGTATTTGACGTCACACCAGGGACGTGGGTCATAAGAATATGACCACCCGTGACAAGAACGGGGGACACTCTAAAATTCATTAAATAAGTGCAATATAAATTGCGGATGGAGAGGACAATGCGATAACAATAATATGTACCTATAAAAGAAATAGTTTACGTGCAATAAAAATACATATTATTGCTCGGTTCCAAATACACACCTAGGCGACGTGTCATACTTATTTTTGCTCTATGTAAGTGGTAAAAGTGTTTGTACATGATCGATAAGCTGTATATAAAAACAAATGTAGCTGGTCGAGCGATATCTGTCTCGTAGACTTAGAGGTGACTTTCAGCGCTCTCGGTAACGTAACTATTACGTATCGTAAATAAAACTTCCATGACATTGACGCAGGTCACCGCATTAATAAACTAGATTAGGTATGATATCTGGAAACGAAGTGGATATTTTCGTATTCCGAGAATAACTCGTATATGTTGCAGTGAATTTTGGCTACCTAGTTTTGGTATACTAGAGACACGTTTGGTTTCCCAAATCGATGTAATTTTGGTTGTTATTAGTTTTAAGGCAACGTATACTCGACAAAAAAAAGCGTAAACCTTATAGGCGTGTCTGTCTGTGTGTTCCTCTGTTAAGGTATACTTTGTTCGAATCTACTGTACGAAAATGTTGCCATTTGCCACAAGCACAAAGTTAGGGGATGCGATAACGAAAACATTGCGCTAACACGAATTCCCATTTTGGGAGTTAATAAGAGAATTACAAAAATAAATTTTAGACCGATACGCGACTTAATATATCTGAAAGTGAACGAGTTCATTATGAGAATTAAAACCCATTTTTTAAATTTAATTTTAAAACGCCTAGTTTGAAAGGTATTTTTAAAACACATAAAAATTGAGCACATCCCTTACACGTCTGAAACTATAAATATCTGGAATTATATAAAATCTAAAATTAAATCTGGAATTTTCCTTAGTCTTCCGAAAACCTATAGCTTAAAGAAAAACCGGAACAAAAATCTGAAAATCTAAGTCTAAATTATGAGAGATTAAAAATACTTGCGGAGAAAAAATTTGTATATTTTTTTTTAATTTACCGAAAATTAATGCGATGATTTGTAATACGGAACGCTAGCCACACGAGTCCAACTTGTACTAGTTTGGTCATTGATATTACAATATTACAACAAAGATTATTAAAATTATTAATATTCCATGTATCTTAATTTAATACACCTCTATAATGCCCAGATTTTAATTATTTTTCCCGGAACGCACAGACAAGTTCGTAAATGAATAACGTTTTTTTCTTCAGGTAACAACCAAAGAAGGCCAAGCGGTCAGTGCAGCACACAGCGCCTCCTTCAGTGAGGCTAGTGTCGCCGACAACTCGGGCGACCTCTACCGCTGCGTTGATAAACTACTAAGCGAAGTTCGTGCGCCCCAACGCACGAGAAAATTTTCAGTCACGAAAATGCTGGGATCGCTAATAGGTAGATTAAATATATTCTTTAGATAATAATGATTATTACTGGTATTAGGGCTTTTATATTTACAATAATATTCAATAATAATTTTTTTTTTCTATTAAAAATTGCCTTTATATTGTAAAAAGAACGAATCTAAAAAGCATTATTAAGCGTGATATTAAATTTGTTGACGCAATTTGAATGAATTCTAATGAAGTGTAGTAGAATCTGCATCCGACAGGCGGGCCCCGGGTCGGGCGTCAATATTGGGTTTCTGCTTTCAGGCGTATTGCAAACACAACCGTTCGTATAACAAAGACATATTGCTTAACTACGCCGCAAAAAATTGCTTTTTTTTTCGGTATTATATTTTACGTAGAAGTTTAATGTGGATTCTTTGTGTGCTTGTATTAAAAAACATAAAACATTTGAATATTGAATCAAGTATGTAACTTAGCAAATGATGTGATTTAAAGAAAAACAAACTACGAACTTGATGTGACTTGTTATTTGTGTTTTTGAATTATTCAAGTGATTGTTTTAATTACAATCTAATAAATTTTTGTAATTCTTTTGTCCGGCAGGTGGCACGGCAAACAGCACATCATCGAACCGCAGCGGCTCGATGGTGGCCTGCCCCCGCGTGCCCGCGCCGTCGCGCCCCCCTCTGGCGGCGGCGGCGCCCTGACCGCCCGCTGCGCCCGCGCACCGCGCCCGCTGATGCCTCCCCGGCGCCATGTGGCTCGCTTGTTTGCCAGTACCGATGAGATTCGCTACACCATCCGCCACGTTATCTGCTGCAGTTTAAGTTAACAATTTAGAGTCGGTGCTAAAAAAGAAAATGATATCTCTAATGACTTGAACCTAAATTAAAAAAATTATGTACAGAAATCTTGGTATAAGAATAAATTTTAATTTATGAAGGAAATTCATTCGGTTTGGGGATTATCACCCACCAGAACTGTTGCTTGACAAGAGCTTAAAATTTAAATACAATACAAATAAGGTTTATAATTCTTTTGTTACCATTCAGCAGTATCGTAAATAAATTTATATTATTTAAACCACAATAAACTCATTAATAGCAATAATTTTAGAATTAATAATCACAATCACTTCAATTCATATCGTGTGAGATAACGAACAATAAATATAGAAAGTTTTCAAGGAAGTGCGTTAAAAGGTTCATCGGTAGTGACCAACAGCTGCAAAACGATTTGATGCGCATAAAAGTACGAACTTTTGAAATTCATGACATATTCGTCAGATAATATTCAGCATTTCAAAACGCTTTATATGTGACCTTTTATTTAGGTTTACGGGAAATAATTTATTACAAATAAATAGACAAACGAGTGTTACACAATATTGTTATTAGTGAAAATGTTTGGACAATAATTTTTGTTGTATAAAAAAAAATGCAGCAGTTAAATGCATTTCTGTATAGTTATATGTAGTTCATATTTCGAACCAAAATATTGAAAAAGATTACCAAAGAAAAATCAAATTTATTGTATTAGATTTAAGCGCTGCCTAATTATTGCTGCACAGTATTATAATTATAAGATTTTTTTTTCTATTTTATATTAAGCCATGCAGTTTCTTTGAGACCACGTCGCATCCAAATTTATTCATACAACTAATAGAAATTGTTTCTATGATTAGGTAATTAATATTGTACAGATATTATTTATCGTGTTAAATAGATATATAAATATATAAAACTTGTATATTGTGCGGGAAGGGTCAAATCGGAACGTTCACGTCACGGTGCATTAGAGTTTGTACAACTCTTAAAAAGTCATTCGGAATGTAGTCATGTTCTAGTCATAAGATAAAGGCTGTGAAAAGACATTTTGAATGTATGGAGTGTGCTTTGACACTGAGCTGTATGGTTTTTTTTTTCTGAGAAAAATGTCTGTTTGTAAGTGTATTTATTTCCTCTTTAAAAAATATTATGTCGGACCAATCACTTATGTAATATTTTTTTTTATATTTCTTACTAATCACTAACGCCTCTCTGTCGTCTCTGTCAATGAAATTCTGTAATAGAATAAATTTAAAATCGGCCTATTGTATTTGTGTAACTTTTCCGACCGTTGCTTCCCACTCGTTTAATTTATTTAGTCGTCCATGTGCTGTGGATAGGCATTTTTGTGAAGTGAAATTTCGGTCATCTTTGTAATGATAAGAGTTAGCCTATTTGATGTGCCACAATAATATTTATGCACTGTCGTTTTAATGCGTTTGCGCATTTTTCTGTGTCTGAAAACATAATTATATGTTTCCATAAAATTGTAATCAAAATTAGACAAAAATGACTGTAATAGTTAAGGAAATTTAGTTAAGTTAATGTAAATTTTTGAAAGCCGAATTAGCTTTAATACAAATAAATGTTTCTTAAATAACTTACATGTGCAGTTTCTTTCCTTTATCCTGACACTATTCAAATATAGTTAAAACTTAGTACCTAAATTAAAGAAACCCAACGATTCCTGGTATATTATTAAATTATTAATTTTGATATATAATTCAATCTAACCCGATCTGAGATGAAAGCCTATTTTACGTATTTAGGCATCAAAGTGTTTTTAAACAAGAAAACAAAAAATTAAAAATCTATACATATATAATGAAAATAGGTTGTCTTTGTTCGCCAATCACGTAAAAACCACTAAACGTATAGACACGGGACTGGGACCATTCGATGCGGAATGATTTGTAGATGGTTCTAGGCTACTCATTTTTCGAATTCCGTAAATCCTTCACCATTTTATTTATAAATAATAATTACCCAGCGAAACGGGCGAGACAGCTAGTACTGTATAAAATGCTGTAACTTTTTAAACACTATACCTAGTATAGAGCTAATTAAACTCCATTTTTAGTGTTTTGTCAAAGATCTTATATTCTACGAAGATAACAAAAGTTTTTATACGACTTGTATAATTCTCTAAAAACATTCGAATAGCAATGCCATCGACTAATAAAATTAGTGTCAATACAAAATGTATTCTGAAAAAAAAAAAACCGTTGTTAATGCTGAAAGAAAATTGTCAACCTTCCGGGACCACTATTACGGGACTACAGGCAAGAGCGCAAATAACACGAACCGAAAGGGTTACTTTTAAAATATATTTAGGTAATTAAATTTTGTATGAACATATTATATAATTTTGTAACGTAGCTAACAAAATAAGCCTTTCAGACTCGAAGATTAATAAAACCAACACGGCTTACCCGTGGAATATAATATAAATTATTTCAGCAATATACACGCTTCATGAAACGGATGTTATCAGCACGCCAGACTTAATTAGGGCTTCAGAAAGTAACTAGCTACTGCCGAGGAACAATAAGAAAGTCAAAAGTTAAACAGTGCTACAAAACTCAGTAATGTTATCTACTTAACACATAACCAACATCCTCAATTCTCTCCTTACATATTATAAAAGACAACATCTCCTTTGTCTTTCTGTTTGTCTGTTCATTTGCACGCTTATGACTGTAGCAACTCGATTTATATGAATTTTTATTAGTGTATTGTAATACGTTATCTGGTCAAGTTTAAGTATACACTAACCGTTTCTCACGGCTTCGCTTCTTTGAATGTAGAACCTATTCTGTTTTATGTGTCTTTGTTATCGGCTACAGCAAGGAAGGATCGAGGCCAACAGCTTTACCGGACTAGAAATGCGAGTCAGTCCAGGATATGTAACAAGATATTAACAATAGCGACGATATTACATACTTTATTCTAAGCTCTAAAAAGTGACGCCCTACATTTATAGTGGAAAATATGCGTATTCGTAAGTTATCTGATCTGTGTTCTGAAATACATGTAATAGATGTATGTATAGTCTCTAGAGAACGCGTTTTTTGATTGACACTCAACACGGTCATAGTTAGGTTCGATATCTCGATTAAGTTCGTCATGGATTATCCGGATAATCGTGGTTGGAATTGTACTGGATGGATAACCAAACCAGCCATTCGTAAAGCATTAATTAAAAAAATTGTAAAAAACCCCTTGACATGTGAAACAGTCCCCAAAAGTAAAAGAAATTAAAATTTACTGTTTAACTCGTCAGAGTACCACTAAAGGAACAAAATAGGTGATTTTAATTAATGAACATGAACCGAAATAAATGGCGGCCATAGAAAATTTACATGTATCGTGTGTACAAATCCACATTACAAATATAAGCTCAAACCTTAAATTCGGTTTAAATTCATTTTTAGGGTTCCATGACCAAAAGATGCCAACGGGACCCTATTACTAAGACTGCGCTGTTTGTCTGTTTATCCGTCCGCCTGTCACAGAGCTCTATCCCTTGAACCGTAATAGTTAGGTATTTGTAATTTTCCCCAATTATATATTACTGTAGCCGCTATAACAACAAACACTAAAAATAAAATAAAGTTAAAAATCAAAGTGAGTTGTCACACAAGAAACGTGTTTCTTTTTAATTAACTTTTTTTAAACCATTGTGCGGAAGTACGGAACTCTTCAAGTAAGAGTCCGACTCGCACTTTCCGATCTTTGTGTTCATGAAGTTTAATTTTGTACATTTGGTCTCGTTGCTTTGTTCATTTTGATTGCAGTAATTTTATCTTCTTATTTTGTTGACTTTATCAGTCCTACGACGCATTTAGGAGTCAAGAATAATTTTAAACTATCATTTTTTACTTTTAAAAGAAACGGATTTAAAAAGGAAAATGTGCGTAATTTTAAATTAAATAAACCAAAGTTATGATAACCATAAATGATTGGAGACAATTGACCTCATTCCCACTGCTTTACTGATCATAAACAACGCCTGTCTACAAACTAGAAATCAAGATCAATGAATAACTCAACTTAGTGATTATGAGATTAATAAAACCAATTTTCCGTGACCACCTTCCTGCTTCATTATCAGACTATGTTCACCATCAGCAAGCCAACAACTCGTTGAAAACAATCGACCAAACACAATACATGTGCTGCTGTCGTGGAATTGAGGGGTCTGTAGACTGTCCCGATTGAAGCGTAAAATCAAAGTTTACATATTATTGCATTATGGTCTTATGCAGCTTTCTAAATTGCAAATAGATCGAACTCAAGATAAAGGCTGATGATTTTCGACCTAATAAATTTTCATGAAACATGACAAAAACATATTCTAATGAGGCTGGTCTTTTGTGAAAGCGAAAAATAGGGTGATTTATTGTGGAGATCTTTCGTCCACAGAATCTTTTCGCTGCTTAAATTATACGCGGGCAATTCGACAATTGCTTTTATTTGCTTTCTGCATATATTTTTGTATTTCTGCAAATATTAAGATGTTAAATCAAGAGCTTTGACGCTCGCGGTATCCGTGCCCATATCTTTTTATATATCGTTTTTCACCCTTAAATTCTCTTAGCTACTGATCTTATTCTATGTCATGTGCCTAATTTAAATATTTAAAGTCTAACAATTAGGAAAATAATAATAATAATAAATTCCTCAAAGGTGATCCATTAACTTAATAATTGAAAAAAATATTATTAATACCTCGGTTTCTAGGCGGCATATCAAAATGAAACATTCACCTGATTTTAAGTTAAACCTCCAGCAATATAACTGTAAAAATTGCATTCCATTTTTGATAGTTGTTTTTGTACGCTGCCTGTACGAACATACAGACAGACAAATAAAAATTATAGAGTTAATTATTTTGGATTTTATTACTGTTATGAAGACCCTTCGTAATTATATCTTAAATACGTTCTAGCTATATATATATATATAGATCAGTTGCAATTTTATTACATATATAAATAATATTTATCTATTATTATGACGGATATATATTTTAACACTTGTTAATATTCTAACGAAGAATTTACATCAAAACCATCCAGAAGTAAATTCCAATTTCTGAAAGAACGATGAATTATCTGGATTCTTTTATACTTTCAGGAATCGTAACCACGTTATTTATCTATGAATGTATAACATATAACTCATTGTTATTTAATGTGCGATCAAAAAAACATTACGAGCGTGTACGATCTTTATAAGCGGTTGAAGTAAAACACTTTAGTTTGGCTTTGAGGCAGATTTTACAACTGATCTAAAAATCTATAAGCTGTATCATGATTTAATTTCATTAACATGATCAGGATTAGTGATCATCATTCGAAGAGAGATCGCTTGATATAGAAAAAATTAGGTAATTCATTCTATTTCCACCCGAGCGGAACCACGGATACAGCTAGTAATTAATAAACAAACAGACAATAACTATTTCGCGTTTCTTCCGTTAGATGTTCCCTAGCAATGAACACAAAATGCGACTAAAGTAATTTTACTTTAAAAATGGAGATTATTTGCGTTTCATTAAAACTGAAATTTTTCGATTGTGTTTTTAATATTTTTTTGATGCGTTATTACGTTGGCAAAAGTAGAATAGAAACGAGCAAGTCATACTGCACTTATAAATGTAATAACGTTTGAAAGTCAATTGTGAATGTTTCTTCCTAGACAGGTTGTCTCGGGATACCAAAAAGAGATAGACCGTTAGAAATATGAACAAATTGAATTAATAAGAACATGAGAAACAAATGGATGAAAAGATATTTTGGGCTAAAACATTAATAATTGGATTGATAGAATCCTGGAAATATTGAGGTGTCTTTAATAAGAAATACACTTCGGTAATAAACAGAAATTACGTACATTTTCAATGTGTTTTTACGACATTTGCAAATCTTAAAATACCATTTAAATAAGTATTTAGTGAAACATTAAAAGTTGGCAATATTAAAGAGATAAACCGCCATAATAATCATAACATATCTCGAGCCGGCTGTGATATTTTACAGTTGGTTTTCCTAAATGAAGCCACGCACGGGGACTGAATAAGTACCTTGTTTGTATATTTCCTTATCGCAGTAACGTTCGAGGGTTCATCGTCCGGAAGTTGACCGGGTGTCGGTCGATGCGCGAAATCATAATAATCCACCTTTCTGGCACAAGAGGGAGAGGCCCCGCGTAAATCTCCCCGTGATGCATGCTGTTACGCCGAACGACTAACCCACATAACCGTATTGCGGAATAAATCACAGCGGGCCACGGCGCACGCTCTCCGCGGGCCGACGACCCGGCCGGCGCCGGCGCAGAGGTGCGCGCCGGTCCGTGTTGTTGTCGGCCGATAACAGTTCCGTTTACGATGATTATCTTTTAATGCTCGCGGCGCGAACCCGAGACGCGCGATTGAAATATGGCGCAGTGCTTGATTAAATGTATCATGTGCGAGGAAATCGGCCGTGTATTTAACTGGTGGATAAACGCCTCGATTATATAGCTTAAAGTGAAATTATACGCTGGTATGCATCAGAGATGTATAGGTTTTTAACGAGGCAAAGTAATAATGTCCTCCGGAAATGTGCCGAGACTCTCCAGATAACTTCTTTCGTAAAAGTAAACCAAAACAGTCATTCCGGCTAGCGGCTTCAGAATCATCAATTATGAAACTCTTACAAGCGCGAGGCGGGCGTTTACGAGTTCCGCAGTACATTATTTTCATTTAAAAACAAATAAAAAAGTCGAATTTTTGACATGTTCATAATTTTTTTATAATGGCCAAGAAGCAAGTGAGCCACTAAAAAGATAACGCCGTCCATGGACGCAGGCAACCTCAAGGAAGTCATCGAGTGCGTTGCCGGCCTTTAAGAAAGGAATATGCTTTCCTCTTGAAGACCTCCTTGTCGTAATTCATTGAAAACACATCTGATGGCAGACCGTACCCGATTTTCATCGTATATGGCAAAAAATTGGGCACGAAATGTGCGGTAGTAGAACGCGGGCGATCACCATGGTGATGGTGGTGGTGATTCCGGCGAGCGGAACGATGGCGAGATTCAGCGGCAGGAACAAGGTTGAACGAGGTCGAGGTTGAAGTTCTTCAAAACCCTCCCCATGGTATATGCAATAGAATATGCACGAAAATGCTACATCTGCTCGCAAAGCCAACGGCTTTTACTACAGGGCCGGGGACGATTAAAAGTTTATACTATTTTTCTAATGACATCAAGTTAGGTATCAAATGAAAGATCGTAAATTCATGTGTCGAAAATACGTACAATTTCACATTTGTAAAAACATTTCTATATAGATGAGATAAGTGAACAATGAACAAACTATTTTGATTAGGCGATAAGAAGATATTATATAAATAAGTATAAAACTCGTGCTTTCATAAGCTTTTACTTATAGCTTCTAAAGGAATTTGAAAAAAATACTTCTGACCTCAATTGGGTAAAGGTAAATCGAAAAGCACAATTTCGCTTTCAAAATTTATCATTCATTTACAGATTTATATCTTTTTCAGGAAATTGTCTATGACAAATTATTTTTTTTTGTTGTCGTTTGTTTTCAATGTACCAGGATATACATTAAGTACCCGTGGACCCGACATACGTTGTCCTGATAGACAATCGGTTTGCCTGCTAGTAGCGGGTTCAGCAAAGAATATCGTCAAGCTACGACAAATTATTTGCGCACGTATTAATGCGTAAATTAAATACCCTAGAATTTTATATCCGTTCCACTTATAGTATACAAACATATGCCATACCAAACGTGTACCATGTACTAAAATTAATTATTTTCAGTAGGTCAATTATTCATGAAGATCTTAGATTTTAACGGAAATTTTGGTATTATATGTTTTGATATTTGAAAAATATTTTAATATATAATAAAAAAAGGAAAAAATCCTCTAAGCCGAACATAGCTCCTACACGCCAACCGAGTACTATTGAAAATCTTTATCATGCAAAATATACTGAAATACACAAAAAAATTCATCATAATCTGTCCAACCGTTTAGGAGTTCAGAGACAAACTCTAGCACAGAAAAAATATCTATATATATAGAAGGCGATGTGTGTATGCATGGTCTCTATGGACTCCAATACTACTGGACGGTTTTTAATGAAATTTTTAGGAAATCTTCAAACAGCGTGTGATTCTGTGAAGTTTGGTAGCAATTGAATCAACAGAATTTTTTTATAGCATTATCAAGAGGTAGAACAGCACGCGCGCCACCGGAATAGAGGCGGTTTGCCGCTGCCCGTGGACACGTGCGACTTCGGAAGAATCACCTGTGCGTTGCCTATATCTCATGGATATTTTAAAAGCACAGATTAGCAATAGAATATCTGATGGAGGGTAGATATTGAGAGGGGAGGCATTGATGGTGAGAGAGTTTTCGGGGTGTTGCAGGGGGAGTGGGCCACAGGAACTTTCACTTACTGGACGAAACGAGAACGGAAACTGTTGTTTCGTGCCTGTATTTTTTGAGATTATAGTATTGCACCGGTCGCGCTGACCCATTTACATGTTGCAGGCAAGTTGGCCATAGGGTGGCTCTACCATAATTAATAGTAATTTTATGTAATATGTTTCTTAAAAATAACTACATTTTTTTGGCAAAGCAAGGCACTGTACCTATAAATGTCTGCTAAAACTTCGTCGCATGATCGCTTTTAAGCATGCACCAGAAATCATCTAGCTATAAGTAATTAGTGCCAACCGCGGTCGACGGTATATGTAAATGGTACGTCGCATATGCTGTAAATGAATACAATACGAAGCCCGTGAGTACCCAACAGGTAGGTGAATGTAGGCGGTCATTCGAGTGAAATGCAGAAGTAATGGGGATGTTTACGACTTAATTATATGTCATAAAAAAGCGGTTTTGCATCTTATTTTTGATTACTTCACCATAGACAATTTAATATATGTTGAACAGGATTTTGATCAGTGAACTGCCGAGGCATGTTCTCCCACAGTATCTTTATACCCTAACAAACCCTATGCGCTGACCTAGTGGTTTAGAGGCTGATGATGCACTTTGTCATCATGTGACGAGAACCTCCGGAACAGACGGCTTAACGTGCTATCCGGAGCATAGGGTGTGTGGTATAATTCTACTCAAGTCAAGAACCCATTGCTCGATTCGCCCGATGTCAGGATCGAAGCAGTACCTTCCGGTTGAAAGGTAACGCCCTCAATCACCGAGCCGCTACCATTGAATTTAATATTTACGATTGGGATATTCCGACATAAGCTCGTACTCGCGGCCACACGCGAGATCTTATATCTCATATTCTACACCCTAGCGTTGTGCGTCTGCCCGCTTCAAATTGAAATTTTATTGAGGAAACTTGAAGAGCTGCAATTATTCCTTAAAAAAGCCGTATATACAGCTTACAATTTCAGGGCACTGTACTAGTAAAAGTTTGAATTTATAAGAACGCCGTTCTGTTCTAGTTCAACAATTGTTAAAAATATTAACACTAATTCCTTTAAGCGCGTTTTACGACGAGATGAAATTAATCCGATTTTCATACTTTACGTTTTATAGTCAGAAACGAAATCGGCGCACGCGCTCACGGAAGTAACACCCGAATATTATCTGGGATACGATTGTCAAATTAGACCGTTCCCGCAGATCCCTCGAACGCCGTGATTCGGCGTAAATTTCGCAAACGATCTCATAATAGCATAAATCGTTGTGAACAGCTCGCACCTGGCCGTCGATTTTTTATTTCCGCGTCTATTCCGTTACGTTGAGCTCTGTTTAGGTGCGCCCGCGCCGCCGCGTTGTATGGTTAGGCGAGCTGTATTACAGCTGTACGTCTGGACGGTTATATAACTTTATACCTTAGATCGATTATTTAATATTTAACGTTTATTTAATACATTAGGTAAAGTCATAAAGACAGAAATTTCGCAGGAATAATTATGAATTTCAAAATCTATTTATATTTTAAGTTCGTATATACCTAATAACAATATAGAAGATGTGCGTCTGGCTAATTGGCGTCGAACATATTTCAATTTTAGTATCGCAATAGAGCTCACAAGGCGGACAAAATTTTAATATACCTGCTACCTCTACCAGTAACAATCCGCACAATGTATATAGTGCGGTGGGCGTAAGTGTTACCATGTAACAGTTATCGACACGCGAGATCAAGATTTTGTATAGAAACATTTCTAATATATCATTTAAATCTCTTTGTTTGATATTAATATACCAATATGCAGATTATATATGAGTCATACGCTCTAAGAAATAGAAAGCTAACTAAGAGCGATTTTTCTCTTAGTTAACGTTAAATTAATCAAAACAACTGTGGAATTATATATATATATATCGACGAAAACTGATGCGTTATAACAACAAGTTCATTGGTAATTGAACTAATAGTGTAGGTACTATATTAATTTTAACAAGTATATACGTTGTTTCTATCATTACTTGCTTTCTTGCATAATTTAATCAGTTTTATTTAGTTACCTTGTACACATATATAGAGTAAATCGATTCAGAATAAATTGATTGGAATAATTGTACAAATTACTAGTTTTAATATTTCTCATTGCTAAATTAATAAAGTAGTCCTTGATTTATCTAATACCTGTTAATTACATCAACTACTCTAATACACGTCATTTTTAAAACAACAAAGATAAAATGGTCAACTTTAATACTTAATATTATTAGATTAACTATAAATTAAATGTTAAATTTTACTAAGAGTAATTGTTTAAAACGATTTTCATATTAGTTGAGATAAATAATCAATTTATCAATTGGAGTAAGTGACTACCCTTCCCACCTCACCTCAGACGGGAGGCGAAGACAACCGAATAAATCCGAACCGAATAAATGACTCCTTTATTTATTCATTTAGTACCTATTTGTTTTACTTGCGAATAGAAGACGTGCATCAGTGAATGAGATGGTTCTGGTATTGTTGGTTGGTGTTGATGTTGAAGACCAAGTCAATAAAAGTATAAGGAACCAAAGAACAAACCAAACACAACACAAAAGGTTGTTAGTTTCTACAATTCATTTATCGCCGATACCTTAACATAACATTTTAACATTTTAACAATAGCTTAACATAAATATTATAACAACATAAATATTTTAA
This sequence comes from Eumeta japonica, assembly GCA_005406025.1. Taxonomy (NCBI): domain Eukaryota; kingdom Metazoa; phylum Arthropoda; class Insecta; order Lepidoptera; family Psychidae; genus Eumeta; species Eumeta japonica. The sequence goes on from BGZK01001058.1 coordinate 26,885, forward strand.
AATATGTAACGTTTCACTGTACTAGGTAAAAATTAATAAACAAGTATTTTCTTGCAATTTATTTTTGTTTTACTTTATCTAATATTTGTCACATATGTTAATTACAACAAATAAGGAGATTTATTTTAAGGACTCGATTTTTGACAAGAAATTAGATTTTTCAAATAAAATATGTCCTTTGGATTATTAAGAAGCTGTGATAATTTGAACATTCATAAGCTTTATTTTATGTCTCTTCTCATAGCATTAACATCCGTATTGGTTTTCTATAATTATTGATAGATAAAATATAGCACGGCACACTACCCTCCTAACTACGATCGAGGCCGGTTGCGGGTGGAGCAGAAAATCATGCTGGCACTAATTTTCAAAGTGAACAAAATATCTTAGGGCTATATCGATAAAACGTACTCAACCTTGAAGACCGAGTTTGAGTTAGTGCTCTCCTCATTAATACGTCGTACTTATGTTCACTCTTCAATGTGGTACATATTAATTGTATGAGTTGATTAAGAATAAACTTTAGTACGAACTCTCATATGCGAACTCATGAACATTATCAGAGTTGAGAGTTCATTAAACAAAATGTTTCTTAAGAACTGTTCCACCATCTCCTTTTAAGTTGAAGATTAACAATAAGTGAATTTTAAAACTAGTTTTGCGTTTCACGTCCTCCTTTTAAAGGTTTTTCAGCCCTAACAACTGTTAAAAGGAGAACGTGGAACGTAAAGCTAATTTTAAAAGTGACTTTTTGTTAAATATTAATTTAAAAGGAAATGGTGGGAAAGGCTCTTCGAGGATTTAAACAAGAGGAACTTAGTTGTCATTATAATGTTACCAATTAGTAATAAACAAGTTTTGTAGTTGATTCAAGTAAATGAATTTGATCATAATAAATATTGTATGGTTTAAATGTAACAAGTTCTAAATTGAATTTATTAAACCGAATCAATTACTATAATCGTGTCTATGTTTGTACTGATCATGGCCTTAGTTGAATTTATTAAAGGGAATTAGTTATTATAATAATTTTTCTATTGATATTGACCAGGTATTAATTGAATTTATTAAGATAAATTAGTTGGTATAGCCATTTTTCATATTAACACTGAGTAAGATCTTATTTATTTTAGTTAATCAATAATAATAAGAGTATTACAGTTGATTAGTCCATTGATAACGATAATCAATCAAAATCATCTTATTTGAAGTGTCTAACAACTTGTTAGGCTCGTATGGAATTAAAATACTTGACCACGGAAATCACAATTTTGTTAAAAGCAAATATTTTTTTAAGAGTGTAGTAACTCAAAAATTTTGACAAAAATAAATATAAATTTTAATTCTTGCTTAGGTGTTCGATATCTATCAATCCCCTTGAATCAGTTTTCAATTCGTTGAATGAGGGTTCGTAGTGACAAAGCAGATTCAAAGATTATGTACGTTGCATGCTGCCTGTTACTGCATGTTGTGATCAAGCGTCTAAGATGAAAATAGGAATATCAAACCTAAAACGACACCCATTGCCCCCTCCATCCATTCACTCCCGTCTCCCTTTTCTATCAAACATCTTATTCCTTTCCCAGAGGCCGGAAACACACAGCGACACCTCTGGGCTCGAGTGTTGAGTGTCCATGGGCGTCGGGGACTACCTACTCTCCAATGGCTTGCACATTCGTTTGCTCTTCAAAATGCTACAAAAAAAACCAATCCTAGATATACATTTGTCGTATATATCCCTATATGTACTAAAACTAAATACTACAATCAATAATAAAGATGTAGATGCATTTTAATAATTAATTTAGTGTAATGGTTATTCTTTATTATGCAATGTACATATATCCAATATATATATATACATTGTATATCACGCAAAAAAAAAATCGTTTCAGCTTTCCCAAAGCAATTAAAGTAAGTCTTCGTGGAAAGCCGGCAACGCCATCATGGATATTTTTTTGTTTGCATAACTTTCCCGACTTATTTTTAGTAGGGGTGCTTTATCGCCGAAACAAATTACATTGCTTGTTTTGAATCATTTCGATCTTAATTAAAACTATTGTTTTCGTTTGGAATTTTCGACACTTACTGTATCCTCGTTTCGCAATATTGTCGAATCTATTGGGTGATTTATAAGAGTTATACAATCAAAAGTTACCTAAATCAATTACATTGCGTAACGGATGGAAATGTCGGCAAGCGTCGGCCTAGAAAATACTATGCAAACAAAATTGGTGGCATATTAAAAAAGGGCTAAATTTTAAACACCCGAAATCGACGAGCTTGCATGAAAAGATACATGGGCGTCGGTGCAGCAAGAGGTATGCAAAGATCGTTCCATGTGAAAGTCTCTGTCTACCCTTCTGGAATATAGGTGTAAGTTTAAAATAAAAATGTAATTTACGTATTTTAAGTTAGTGTTTAATAATTAATACAAACGGTTTATTATATATATTTTATTATTTGCGAAAACTGAACTAAATGGCCGTATCAGTATTATAATATTTTTTTTTTACTCAGTAATCGATAGACTGATGCATCCTCCAAATCTATAAGTGCTAATAGTCAGTCGGAATCCTGTAAATCCACGTTAATGAAAATAATAAAATTTCTATTATTTCCACTTGCGTGTTTTTAAACGAACGCCAAATATAATTATTCTTACTAGTGTGTGGAAATATTAAAAGGGTTCTCTATGTTCTGATCTCGCTACGGTTCCGTGCGCGAAAACTATGAACGATTTCACGATTAACGCTGAAATCTCGTATTTTATTTTATCTAATAAGCTACTTCGTTATCTGTGACTATTAGCTAAACTTTGTTAATTATGGTAAATAAATAAGAACATTGTATTTTACATAATCGTTCATATTACTTTTAAACATTTCCAGTATCTTCGATTGTCAGCAGAGACACGTATTGCGCCAACAGTTATTTAACACGGTTAGACGTAATTTTAGTCGATTACCGTTTTTATGATAATCGCGTATAGCGACGTCTATCGAAGAATGCTCGAACTGTTTTCTAAACCTTTTCAGTATTGTGCCGATTGAGTGTTATCCGAGTCTATAAGTGGCACATAACACACGCACGCACCACGAACATGCACGCACCACGGACATGCACGCGCATGCGAACACACGCGTGCGCACACACTCATCTCGAAATTTTGAATGCACATGATCTAAAATGAAACTTATACAAAAATAGATATAGGCAAAGGTATGCATTTATCTACTTTAATAACCGCTTATCCGCTTGTGTCATTGCGCTAGAGAAAATCATAATACGTAAAATAATTGTTAACAAGGATATTTCACAAGTACTTTACATATTATGGCTAAACAAATTTAGTAAGTTTTAAAATTATATTAATTCTATAGTATTTTATACATTATTATTAACTTTTGATATACTGATACTTTTGATGCAATAAATACTTTTAACTCCTATTCATAAAATTAAGAACAAGTGAGCATTAACAGAAGAAGAAATGGAAGTCAACAGCAAAGCGAAATAAATAAGAGTCCATTTGGGCTCTTCCGATAAAAGAAGCTATGGGAATGTTATTTATTTTCATACTAATCATCAATCACATTAAATGCATATGCCCATTTATTGACCTTTGTCTAATTTTGATCGCGCGGCCATAGAAGAAATGCTTTCCACTTGTCGATATCATTTTAATTTCTCTTCAAATCCTGATCCCGGTCCCAGGCCTCGTTCTAGGTCTGATTCCTATACATCTCAGCATCGCTGTAGGTTCTGATGCCTGTCTTGCTTTTGATTTCGATTCTGGTCTCGTTCTCGATTCTATTTTTTCCTTTTCTCGATGCCGCTCCTAGTCCCTAATCCCTGTCGGTCTTTGGTGCGATTTAAGTTCCCAAACTGATGCCGTTACAGGTTCAGACTTCTGTCACACTCTTCTCCAAAATAAATAAGATATGCTTCTCCAGAGACATTTAATTGAAGAGCAAAATCAACTTAAACAGACTTCATTTCACGTTTGTAATAGATACTATCAACAACAGGGTGCACAAAAAAATAGGCAATATTTAGTTATTTATTAAAATTATAATAAAATATAAGTAATAATAAATTCAAAGTATATACAGAGTTATATATATAAATAGGTACTGCTGCATCTAGAAATCTGTATTCATTGTTCTCTCTTCGCGTTGATTTCGGTCCATTTATGCATAGATTAATTAATGACAGAGTCTTTTGCGATTTCCCCTAGAATGTATTTTAGTGACTATTTACAAATCGTTCTGGGTTGAAATTAAATTCTTTAAAAAATCTGTGTTTGCAATAAAGTTTATTATAGGTTTTGTATGCATTTAGGTAGTCTCGTTTATTGGGTTTTCTTTAATAAACGCAACAGTATCGGATTTCGCATTATTAAAAATCACAGAGTACCTTTATATAAACAAATAGTTATATATAAAAGGATTTAAAGAAGAAAATCAAACGTGTTAAAGTACGTTGTGAAATTTTAAAAAATCTTTAAAAAAAATTAAAAGATCAAGAAAAAAAATCGTCCGTATTTAATTTAAGTACACCACGCCATCGAATGGAATATAGTAAAAGGATTGAAGTCATAAGCACCATGACAATTTTATTCAGATATTTATTACTACAAACGTGATGCTATTATTATATTTTGCAGACGCATATTTAAATTATTTCAACTATGTTTATTGCACAAACAGAATTTATTTTTATTACATTTGTTTAATTTATAATTATTTTAATAACATAAATAAGTAAGTATTGCTTTATGCTCGTATTGTTTGCAGGATTTCTAAATTATGACCGTGATCCTATCGAACAGCTAAATTAAAATTATTTTTTAAACAGTTAAACTGCATATGCACGATAATCAACTTACAAAATATTAGTTCCCAGTGCATCAAAACGTCAGTATAAAGAGATTGTTTATGTAACTGATTTTGTATTTTAATAAAATAAAAACAATTTGATGAAATTTATTTTATAATTTACTCTTGCTTCGTTTACAGAATATTAAACAATTTTTTATACCCTACACCCTATGTATATATATATATATTCATAGTACCCATCAGTTTTATTAAATACGAAACTATTAGCTTCTAACATGCAATGCTCTGTACGTAGGGGCCAGTTAGAGGGGTGTGCGCCCGGCGCTCCCCAATCGATCCGCACCTCTCGCGGCCAACTTCACTCGCTCCCCGGCACAACACGAGGAGAGCTGTCACCGCGATCCGAATTTTAAAGTTCATATATAAAATAATATCATTGATTATTATAGAAATAGTGATGTGTTAAACAAGATGGACGGAAGGAGGACGTGGGAGGGAGTGCCCTTGGGCGAGGCCCACTCGCCGCCCCAGTCGGTGCCCGGCAGGAGGACGCCGCTTGGAGCCGTGGGCTTGGGAGGGTTCTACATGCAGGGCGGGCAGCCTCCCCCGCCGCAACACTGCTACCCCACTGATGAGAACCAACCGGAACCTGGAACCAGCTATGGCCAAAGGTGGCTAAAATTTTATTGTGGTCTTCAATTTCTTTGTTTTCATTTTAGTTTTTTTCTGTTCCATCCCATTCCATTTTAACATCTATTCGATCGAACAGAAATGACTACTAAAACTGTTGCTTACTTGAACAAACACAATTTTTTTTATTTAACTGTTATTTAGTATAATCTCCTAATGTCAAGTTACGCGAAAGTTAAAAAATAAGTAGTCGTACACGCATGCGCGAGAAATGAAAACAGTGAACAAAATTTCCTATTGTTTTACAATAGGAAATTTGCGGTTCTTAATTCCTTTTGCCGTCTTTATTTTTATTAAATTTTATTCGATGAATTATGATGAACAAAATATCAAATTAAGTACTTTAAAAAGAAGTACTGAATTAAACAAATAGATAATATAATTAACAATGTTTTGACGTCTTTACTTACTGCATGATTCATGCCCTTAAATCATTTGATAGTTTTAATTACATCGCACCATTATCAAATTACTGTTTCAAATAGAAACCTAGAAGAATTTTTTATATGAATATAGGTTGTAATAATTCAATGACAATTAGATAACCATAATTATCCCTTTATAAAAAAAAAAAAAACTTCAAAGGCATTTCTTACTGGAACCTGAGATACCCAAACTGCAAAATAAGATTAATGTGGTTGGAATCAAAGTCCAGTGAGTACATAACAACGAATTATTTTCAACTGCAATGCTACAGTGTTAAGCTAGTTTTAGTGAAGTCCTAGTTTTGTCGAGTCGCAAAAGTGGTGAAAAGTAGTGATTAATTTTACGGTACATTTTAAGGTCTTCTTGAATTTTGAAATAATTATCCCAAATTCTATACAAGTGACCGGTTGTTATCATTATGTCAGATCTGAGGAAGCTCCAATAAATTACACCAGTTCAGCGTCATCAAACAGTCTCCACTGCCTTTCTATGGATAATCCTTTTTCAGAATATGGCTCTAACAACTCACCTGGTTTCAGCCACTGCGTTGTTCGTTTCCAGTCCCGTTACACCGAAAATCCTTTATAATTTTTTTGATTTATCTACTCTAAAGGTGAGTCATCGATCCGTTTATCTTTTTGTATATAGATCAGTCAAATTCTGAACTAGCTATCATCCTAATTTTATCGTTTCACCGATTTGACGTCAGTAGGTATTGTAAATTTGCCTACATCAAAGCTAGCTAGGTTCAGCTAGCTGTAGTCAGTCGAATGAGTGGTTACCGCCACCGTATCTAATCGTGGTTGTCGATCCAAGTGGTCGATTTTTAAGCTATAAAGCAAAAACGAAGTAGCCCTCTACTCGCTACGTCACTCCAAACGTGCTATCGTCGTTATTTTAAAAACCATGGATGTTACGTTCGCGTAAATCGGAATTCGAGTTGATAAATGTGATCGTAAATATAATTCAAACATTGGAATATTATCTTGATCTTGAATTTATTCAGAAAAACGCTTTATTTTGAATAGATTGCAGTTTTGATATTGTCTGCATTATTTCTTTTTTTTTTAATTAGCAGGTATGGAAATATGCTATTGAAAAATTACTAGATATTGATGTGTTAATACACTATAATTTTTAAGTATATCTGTATTCAAAAAAATGGAAAACGATTGACCCCACAGGCCATCCTTAAAACTTTGCGATATTTTCAAGTATGAACGCTCGTAAGCATACAAACCTTAAACAAGTACATAAAGAACTTTGTTTTTTTTTTTGTACATACCTAGATATGGCGTTCTATTGGAGTAATAATTATATTCATGATTATGAATAACAAAACTATTTTAAATACAGCAAAGTTTATCACAAATCCGTACAGATGTCTCTAATTGTATATGCCATATGTCGCCCTACATGTTGCATACATCGCATCCCAACACAAGTTCAATTTTCGCATACAGTCAAGAACAATGCACACACATCGAAGTGAGAAAATGCATTGATAGCATTTGCAGCATCTGTACACAATAGCATAGGCACCCTTGCGCCCTCTACGAAACACTATACCGCGGTGACCACCACTCTATAATGCTGTAGACCTATTGACAATTGAACCTGAATATTTTCTAATATTTCTTTCCAATGTTTCAAACTATAGTAAGATTTCAAACACATTGAAATAAATTTCAAGTTTCACGATATTGAATAAGTAAAAAAATTTTATTATGACATTGTCGATTTGACTTAGTCGATCCGATTTACCTCTAAATGCAAAAAAAAATAGTAGGTCAGGTATTTTTTAAATATTTAAAAACTCGTTCGGATATTGTCTTATTCAGTAACTTTTTTATACAAACATATAATATTAATCGACAAGGAAAATAATATAAGCAGACAACTTCGAAATTGTTTAATGAAACATTTTAAAATAATTAAATTGATTTCTTGGTAAACTAATAATATCTAGTATAAAGAATTTATTTCGCATCACAATTTCCTAATGCAAAAAAAAGTAATGTCGATAACTTTACCCATATATAAGACCGATTCTATCATTTCATATTTAAAACATTCTACTACGTCGGGCCACGGCTGAAATGAGTTATGAGGTCACGACTAATTGATGTTTTAGTAATAAACCGGCTAACTTTTTTTTTATTTGCCCAAATTTTATTCCGGTCATTAATTTGAAAGCTTTCAAAACACACGTAAAATAAATGAAACGTTGGCAGTTATTTGTCGTTTCGTTTCAACACGAACCATTTAAACGCTAATTGCGTTTCACTTCAAAAGAATCATAGTACTAAATCGACACATTGTTATTTTAGCCATGTATGCGAGAGACAAACGTCAATCTCGTTGATGTGCCATTTCGAATATATTCCAATTTATCAAATTTGAAAATTTGCCGGTTGCATCCGATTCTCAACTCTGTGGTCCCTCCGAACGACCCCTGAGCCCGGTCGGCGGGGCGCACGCTCGTTGCGCTAAACAATATCAGCTTTTGTCAAACGGCGCAAGGAGAATTTATTTGCACTTGTTCCGGCTCGGGGACTCCTGCCATTAAACCCGGTCGTTCGTTGTATTCCAATGGCCAACGATGTTTAAATCTAAAACGTGGTCCATGACACGGGTCCTTCCGTAGTTTGTCGTGTTATGTACAAAATTTGACGTTTTATTTTTGACGATTAAAATATTAATAATCAGTATGCAGCGATGATAAAAATATGATACAATGTTTTGGGAATCAAAATCGTGATTATAAATTATTACATACTATTTCGCCTTTTCTTGCATGTACACAACTCGAGGAAGCATGAAATGCAATTGTGCCTTATGGTTAATCAACTTTAACCATGTATATAAATTATCTTAAATTGCCCATTGAAAAGAGAGAGAAAAAGTCAACCTTCTATAAACTGCCTGAAATGGCAAATTTAGAATGACGTACCTACGTCAAGTGTTATAACCTAATAAATATTTTTTTCCAATTCTTATTACGTAATTATATTACGTAAGTTTAATAGATAAAACTACAATTTAATTTTGTTTTAAAGATTTCACGAAAAAAAAATCGAGTAATATTACTTATGAGTTACAATATTATTGTTTTTTTAACAGATTTAATTTTTATCTATGTGAATTGTCTTAAATTTTCGTTTATCATATTTAATCTAGTTTATGCTTACAATACAATTTTTTAGTGTTAACCAATAAACTTAAACTTACTACGTCCTAAGTAGTATGGCGTTCTACACAATCAGTACATAATACACTCTTCTTATTCATGATTCTATTCCTCTTGCAGGTCATTAAACGACGGGAAGTCCAAGCAGAAGATGCGGCAGGGGAAAAGCGTGCGTCTGAACATAAACGCGCGCGAGCGAAGGCGGATGCACGACTTGGTAATCATCACGATTTCATTATCATTTAAATGAGGGTAGACATCCTGGTTGATTCTCATAAGTGTTGATCGATTCCACAGTGAGAAAGTTCCAAATTTAAATTTCTGAGTGACCTAGCAGAACACCATAAACAAATTGTTTTTAACCCGAATCAAATTAGAGAATTTACAGCTGCGTTAACAACTTCCAACACGCTTGGTTCTTCCCGTCGATGTTTCATCATCCGCTTAGGTTCATCTGCTTCATCTTCAACTATCGTACCCGTGGCGTAAAAGAACAACGTTTTCTATATTTCAATCTTCGTCTACACTTCGAGTGGTTTGCTATTTTTGGAAGTTTCACGTTTCACCTGTCATAACAGTTTACACGTTGCTCTCCGGCCGTCCTGTTTGCCATCAATGTAAGATGTACATTAATCGTTTACGATAAATATCGTTCAAACAATCCAATTAATAAAGGAAGCTTGTCTCGCCGTCTTAAAGACTTTTCATAAATTTCCTTCATCTACATCCCATATCACATTGAAACTAGTACAATTGTCATTTTAGGAAACATTATGATCGAAACCGAAGTAAAAGAAATTGTTCGTTTGACTGTGTGCCTGTCTGTACGTTTCGCCTATCTAATTGAAACTACTGATTAGACCTAAACGAAATGTGGCAGTTATATAACTACAGATTAACACTATACATATATTTCTAAACTCGGAAATCGTTGAGGTTCTCGTGGGGTAGACCATAAAATTTAAGTAATTTTCCACAGATAGATAACACTTTATCTTAATAATTTATGTACTAGTATAATATTCATTTAAACTTATACGAGTGGATACGCTAATACTAGCATTTGCACCCGGTTTCTTATAAAGCGGAACCGTTACCGGTAGCGAAATCGAGATCTAACCCAAGACGGGGAGCAGAATCGAGAGTTGGATAAGAATTACAATTGAGTGGGACCGATATTGAAAATTGGACCGGGATTTAAGGTTAGTGAGAGACGAAGATCAGAATCAAGAACACAAGTCCCAAGGTTTCTACAGCAATCGGATTACATATATCATTATCTACGAAAAGACAAATTGGCACATACGTATTATAATTAATGTAAATAAAATATGACGAAAAATTATCTTGAATTGGTATATAAAATATGATAAAACTTTTTCCTCCACCCAATAACTCCAATCGCATTTTCTAAACGTCTTGGTACGGGTCATTGATCGTTTTTCATAAAATAATGCTTGAAATTGTTGAGAATTTTGATAGGTTAAAAAAAAGAAATATTGCGTTACTTCAATGTTGCAAGGTTTCGTTGACATTTTTTGGAATTATAAAATATTTGCTAGAATTTTAACCTCAAATGTAAACATTGAAATCATTTTCTTATTTCTAATTTACATTTTATGAGGTGTTATCTTATTGTAATTATTTATATAGGTAGATTGCCCAAAGAAGATAAAAAATATCTTTGCAACATCAAAACTTTGCAAATCTTGAAGATGTAATATCTATTTTTGGGGTTCCATATTCAGCAAGGAACCCACATAGTTTCGTCATGTCCGTTCGTCCGCCCGTCCATCTGTCTGTCCGCGGCTTAATTCATAGGCTCTTAGTACTAGAAAGCTGTAATTTTAAATGGGTGTGTATGTATACCCATATCTTTAAAATTTTATTCTACCACTTTGTCAACGTAATTGTCAATCACGTCAAATTTTGTCAAATGTTTTTTTGAAAGTATACCTAAAGAAGGAACGATTGATTTTTTTTCTTTTTTGTCCCAAGGTGTGGGATATCGTTGGATAGCTCGTTCAAAAACGTTATGGGACTGTGAAAACGATTTTTCAATTTAGGTATCCGTTAAGCTTTACAATGTTTTTTTTGTTAGGTGTGCACCAACCCCTTCGCCTTTTGAATGGTTGTTCTTGGTTGTAAAAAATGTATCGTAGTAGCATATATAAGGAGTTAAAAGAAAACTGTCATAGCTAAGTAGGCCTTACGAGTTAACCAGTAATAGTCCACCAGCACAAAATGTATAATACAACGCAGGAAAGTTTGATGCTATGAAGTTAGTCATGAAAGCGTCATAATGGCGTAAAATAGGAACGCGGCGGAGAGAAGAAAGAAGGGTCGGGGAACGTATTACCTGCACAGTATATCATTCGCATCAAATTCAGAGCGGCAAACTTTCGTGCGTTGTACTATACCACATCGCAGGCCTAACACGCACTTGACCGGTTATTTTCAGCCTATCCAGGTTCCCAATATTTTCAAGAATTATTCATCAATATAGATGCAAACATTAGGCTTAGTATTTCATAGAGTGAGTTTCTTTGGGCTCTTTATTGGTTTGACAGTTGTCTTATAAACTAGCTACAAAGTGTCGTAATTAAATTCACTGATTATATATATCTATAGGTATTAATATGTAAATCTACAGAGGTGGTTTTTTTGGTTATTCCGTTATAACTATTGACCTATACATCCGATCAAAATGAAATTTTGTATACCTGTAAAAGATACCTCGACTTTGTCGATAGACTAAGTTTTACTTGAGTATTGGACTTCCAAAATACATTGCGGGGGCGTTAATGATTCAAAAATAACTATATTTTGAATAATAACTCTTATCGATTTAAATGATAGAATTATTTTTTTTTGAGACACCAATTAACACCCTACGAAGTGGACGGTTATAGCTATTATATATATATATTGTCGAGCGTAGCTCTGGGGGTATCTTTTTGAATCTTTGATGAAATCCAGAAATTCAATTATTTAAATAAAAAAATAAGTATGTAACTAATATTTATTGACCGGTTCTTCAATGTCTCTCCTTAACAATACACTTTTCTATAACTACTGAAGAGCATCAGCCCTTGTCTACCCATTTCTATGTTTCACTCTCTACTACTTATTCACTTGTTTCTCTCTAGAACCGATTCTAGTATTTTATTCTGCTTTCGCAATCCAATTTCGAATCGAACCCGAACCCTCATTTGCGAGACTAAGCCCGGAAGCTGGATGCATCACATGCCACCTTCTCCTATTCTACCTATTACAATATATATACTTTAATCTATAATATCTTATTTTAACTTGTTTAAGTTAAATATTTATTTCGAAATTACTCTCTTATTTATAAATATAGATGTATTTCAATTTCTATATCAGAACGACGCTTTGGACGAACTGCGAGCCGTGATCCCATACGCGCACTCGCCCTCCGTGCGCAAGTTGTCGAAGATTGCGACATTACTTCTGGCGAAGAACTACATTCTGATGCAGGCTAGCGCTCTAGAAGAACTTAGAAGGTACGCAGCCGCCGATCGCCGTCTTTGGTTACGGCCCTTTTCGCATCTATGCTTCTTTTAGACGATTTAAAATTTTACGATACTATTATTCATGAAATACTTCTATAATTCCTCCGAATTTACTTAATTTATCTTACTTCGAGTTACGTTACTATGAGTTGAGTTACTGTTGGTTTTATGTTAGTACACTGATTTTATTTACACTTACTAACATTCGCCTGTGGCTTCGCCCATATGGATGGAAAATGAATTCTTCATTCTTTTTTATCGATCTTATTTTAGTTCAGGCCCGGCCGTAAATCTAGACCTAGTCCCGGTCCTGCTCTAATTTCAGTTCTGATTCTATTGTCGTTACCGCTCTCGATGCCGATTGTAGTTCCAATATAGCTCTCGGTTCTCCATTCGGTGTCGCTGTGGACAATATAATTAATCGACATAAAATATGAAGGATTTTTTCTCTATTCGCGACAAAAAAAAAGCCAACAGCAAGTACATGTCAAACACAGCTTTAAATTGTCACCGAAGTATCATAAACGGATTATGTAAAATTGCTTCTCAATATTTTAAGTAGTTCTTATTTTACATAATACGTGTGTATAGACACGAAAAAGTGACGATTTTATTTATGTAAATCAAAACTTTCCGTCCGCGATTTCATCCACACGGAAATAAGACAAATTCCTTAGTGTTTTAGGTTTTGCTTTCGAGCACATTTTCATTCGTGATCCTAATTTCGGTTGCGGTACCACTTTCAGGCTCAGATTCGTTTTCGATTCTAAGCGTTGGTGCCGTAGCTGGTTCCGTTCTAAATTCTTTCAACCTCCGTTGAATTCCTTTCATTTTGATCCCAGTCACACTCTAAAAAACATCTGTAAAACGATGTGAATACTTACTCCTCATAATATAAAACGCAATAACATTGTTGGTCAATTTTATAATTGAGTAAAGAAATATAAATATTGATATTTAATATATCAATATTAAATATGAATATTTAATATATCATTATTTACATTTCTTTGGTTGTTTTTTTTTTTGAAATTGTTCTACGATATCTTTTTCTGAATTACATCGATATCAACTAGTGATGCGGCGTTCGATGCATCTCTTAGACCACAAAATGAGGTTTCATTTTCAAAACTGGGCTTTTAAGAAATCTAAAATTATTATTTAACAATTATTTATTTCAAATTTTGATCATATTTACAGTAGCTCATATGTAAATATATGTTTTTATTTATTTTTTTGCTTTGAACAATTAATCAATTTATCGATTCATATTAATCATTCCATTATATCAATTCAAGTCCAAATTAAATAAGCAAATATTCTGTACTCAATTTTCAGAAGAAAAAACACTTATACGAAAAAACACCCTTTGATAGATGCCTGTCTTATTTGCGGTAATGACATTTTCAGACTGGTAGCTTATCTTCAGAGCACAGCATCAGCAGCGGGCATAGTGCCACCGCCCGGCTTCGACCTCGCCAGTTTCCCAGCTGCGGCCAAGCTGCTCCAACCGCCCACCGGCGTGCCGCCCGCGCCCCCCGAGCCGCCATCTTGAGAACCAATCGTCAAACTTGAACCGCAAGCTCTATAGATATAGGAACTGTCCCCGTCGACGTCTCTATTATTAAGATTTATTATATACAAAGTTCATGATGTACAGGTAGAGTTAAATAACGAATACCAATATGAAGCTGGATTCGACTTGAAATCGGCACAACTTATTTGGAAAAATTTGACTATGCATTATTTTTCCGAAGTGGGTGTTCAAATTGTGTTCCTAAAACAAATTTATACTGAGATCTATTAACAATACATGCTTCTACGATTTATGAACTAGTTAGTACATATATCTATATGATATTTTTCTTCTTCTAATTTTACTACTACTACTAATTGTGATGTAGATATAGTAATGAGAAATAACGCATTTCATGCACATATTCTGTTTTACAATTAATTACTCCGACATTGTAATTTGCCAGTCAATCACTATTTAAGATTTAACAAAAGTAATTTATACCTACGACGGTTTCGTCGCGACTTTTATTAATTTAATAAAATTAGTTCATGGTATCGTTGTATAAATAAATACACTGATGTTTAGAAAGCCTATTTGCAGCAACGTGCAGCATATTAAAGCATACAACGTGCAGCTTTAACCTAAAACCTGCGCACTGAAAATTCATAGGCCCTACCACTGCCTCTTTTATAATTAGTATTTTTGCTATGTCCATTAAAATATTACTACTAAGGCACACTCTCCCATTTTTTTCAATATTTCAAATCGAAGAACTTGGACTTTAATTCTTCGACACGGGTCAGTGTCGAGGAGTTTAAGTCCAATTAACAGCTCCTAACCCTCACTGGGTAGTGAGGGTTAGGAGCTGCTAATTACCGTCATCACCAATCAACGCAGAGGTAACGCCCGCCTCGACGTGCACTCCGAAGCACTGAATGACTGTTTTTAATTTAAATTCTACTTTCTAAAGCGAAACCACACTTGCGTTACTCGCTCTCTGTCGCTCTCCTGTTAATTGTGTAACATAATCATAATGGCACGCCTATTTCCCTAGGGTAGGCAGAGACTATAGATTTTCGCATGATGTGTGAGTACCGAAGCGACTCCTTCGATCCGCGTTTCGCCCCTCCGGGGAACTAGGCGTGACGGGTGACGAAGCTCGTCGCCGCAATCGAGCCTAGGGCTCCCGATTTCCCGCTACGAAAATTTGTCCCGCCCGAGATGGGATGGGACTGTCCCGCGGGACAAGCCCGGGGACGTATTCTCTGGGAATGCCGGTACCCTGCAGGGATAATATTTTTTTAACTTGCGTTATTATTTTTGTTGCATGTTTTAGGTTTCAATAAGAAATCTACGTCTTTTGATTTAAAATGGTACTGCTACACTAATTGTATTCTAAATTCAAAATTATGTAAATTTTCAACTTACGCTCTTTTCACACGGCAGTCCAGTTTTTTGTCGCGTGATCCCGCAAGTGGGATACCACTTGCTTATATGCTTATATGCTCGTGTGAACGCTAGCATATAAACACATTAGCGATCAAACGGGATCCTGCAAAAAACTGGACTGCCGTGTGAAAAGAGCGTTAACTACTATAAATATATTTTTTGCAATCATATTTATAGTGGTCGCTGTACGTAGAGATGAAATGATAAAATACTGAATATTGTATTAAAAAGGACATTGTGGATGAAGTCGTAATGTACGACTTGCATGTAGGTAACAAACAAGTAGCTTAATCCAGTGAGATAAATCCAAGCGGAACTAGGTAACATTTAGTGACGCGCGGAATCAAAGTTTTTTTATATAGAAATTTTATGTACATATAAATATTACCAATATCTACAATTGTATTACATTACATTAGGTCGGGGAAAAAAATTTTCCTATTTTATAAATTAAAATTTGCAGTAAAATCTCTGGCGGTGTTGTTTATATATAGCTAGTTTTGATACCATTAAATGTATGACATTTTAAAGAAGAAAAAGAATGTGAAAACGATATCCCACCATTTTTCTATTGTTTTTCTGTCCACCTAACGTAGAAATTCGATGCATTTTGGAGTTTTATTACAAAAAAAGGAAAAATACGACACAAGCTGCGAAAAAAATTAACGACATTTATGAACCTAATGCAGTGTCTGAACGAGTAGCACAAAACTGGTTCAAGAATTTTTAGTTCGGTAATTTTGATGTCAAAGATGAAACTCGCTCTGGTCGACCTGTTACGGATAAAGTCGATGTCATTTCGGAGAAAGTAGAACAAGATCGGCATAATAGTTCTTACGACGTAGCTGAAGACCAAAAAACAGTTTTGCCCCGTTTGAAAATAACTGGATATACAAAAAATCTCGATACTTGGATGCCACACGTGCTCTGAAAAAAATCTAATGAATTGTGTACCCATTTGCGATTGTCTATTCAAAAGTAATGAAATCGAACCATTTTTGAAAAGATGAATCACTGATGATGAAAAATGTGTGAAAACGTGTGAAAAACCAAAACGTGTGAAAAAGATCATGGTCAAAGACAAGCAAGCTCCATTGACTTTAACGAAACCCGAATTAACTCGCAATAAGTTGATGGTAAAGTGTATGGTGAGGTTGAATAGACATTATTTATTATGAGCTTTTACCGCCCAACAAAAGCATCAATTCTGGTCCCTAATGCTAAGAACTGATGAGATTCAAGCGAAAGATAGAAAAAAAACGGCCGAAATTGATTAAGAGAAAGAGTGTGATTTTTCACCGTAATATCGCCAGACACATATTTTTAGCAAGTCAGCAAATATTGAGAGAGTTTGGTTGGGAAGTGTTAATGCAGACACCACATAGCCCTGATCTTACACCCTCAAATTTTCACGTTTGTAAAAATTGTATGTAAATAAAATATAACGAAAAATTATCTCGGATTTGTATATGAAATACAAGATAAATTTTTCCCCGACCTTATATAATTGCTCTATAAATATTATATAATATTTTAATCTTTTTGGCTCCATCAAATACCAACATTTTTTAGTCAAAATAACTATCTGCAATGGCAAAGTGTTTATTATATTTACGACAAGCAATAGGAACACTAACAATATTGTCAAATGTTCCCCAGAGTTTCGTCGTACGTTTATAGTAAGTTTCTTTCGTGATATGAACACGAAGTCTACAAAAAAAATCGTACAAAAACATAATAATGATATTGCGCTTTAATATCCTACATAAAACAATAGGTGCTTATTAAGTTCGCTGTGCACACAAATCAGAAGAATCGCAGTAGTTTCCCTATCACACATACATATTTTCCTTTGATTTGATAATAAAATAATTGCTCGACAGATATTTTTGAAATTATGTTGCGTGCTTCAGTCATGAAAGTTAATTTCATTTGTCAAATTTCGACAGAAAATATTGGCAATATATTGAAGTGCCATACATGCGACACAATGTATATATATAAACTACCTCTTGTCATTTATTTCTCGTAAATTACTTATTATAGCAATCTATAACTAAGATCGCCTTTGGAAAGATGAACAATAGAATTTCGCTTAGAACGGCAACATAGGTACAGGAAGATTTTTATTATTAAAAGAAATGGATTACACAACCTTTCGATCACTTTCTTTCGGACAGTTAGGTAACTCTTAGCTTTCCGCTCAATTAATTAGAATTATTGTAGATTAATAAGAAAACAAATCATTGTTATTAAATTTTGTAGTCATTTGCATAACAATTTACTTATATGTTACAATTATTATTTTTATGTACAAAACTATATACTTTTGTGTTGGTTACAGAAAATATATTTAATTTGTATTGTTTACTTTGATTATAAATTAAACAAAAATGCAAATTATTTGTTTATTACGGCTTACATTAAAGTTTAATATTTTTTATATTACTATATAAGAAACTTATAAACACTGAGAAAAATCAATTTATTAGGAGAAGAATTAACTATTAAGTGATTTGTGTCGTATGCCAAACCGTAAGTTACCGTTTTCAGTAAAAACAAAATATTCGGCTACATTCCCCAATGCTGGCCTAACGCATGCCTGTAAAAACCATCATGAGCCCTTAAAGGCTTAGACCCCAAGACATACTGATTTCCCAACGATACTATAATTAACATAGCCATCCACATGCAAATTTCAGAAGCGATAACGTAATGCAATCCCGGGAATGAACTCGCCCTATCACTAGGCTATCACGGATTTTCTAATTATATAAACCGTTAAAAATAAAAATGTAAGGAGTTGTCGACTAAAAAGACTTTTTTAGTTTTGGACTGAAAGATTGATAAGTAACTATAGTGATGGCGTGACAATCGCCACTTATATAATTTAGTACGCATTAACATATTTATATTGATGAAATTCTCCTTGATATTTTATATGGTAGAACGTTTAAAATATCTAAGATTTTTAAA
The DNA here is from genome assembly GCA_005406025.1 of Eumeta japonica. Taxonomy (NCBI): domain Eukaryota; kingdom Metazoa; phylum Arthropoda; class Insecta; order Lepidoptera; family Psychidae; genus Eumeta; species Eumeta japonica. The sequence goes on from BGZK01001058.1 coordinate 45,515, forward strand.
ACTTTAGGAGAAAAACGTGAAAATCATGTGCCAAATGACTTAGCCGTTTCGTAAACGTTTTAAAAATAAAAATAAATATATACGCTACGATTATTTACCAAATTATTTTAGTGATTTAATATTACAATTGTATTATATACTATAATTATTATATTTAATTACAGTATATAACACAATTGCATTATATTGTATATATTGTGGTGTTTATATGTCTTAGAGTAAACAACGGAATGTTGACATGCCAAAGTAAATGTGATTATTTCTAGCAATAATTTAATGTCAATCTCAAATATTGCGTGTGATTTAGATAGGTATCCGATAGTAGACAAACCTAATAAATATTATCTAAATATTTATATAGTTTCATTATAATGTGAAATAATATTTTTTCAGAATCCTACATCGCAAAATTTGCTTTTATAATGCGCTGAAGATGATGTCGTGAAATCATCGATCAGGAATACCCATTTAGGAATACCGACTTGGTATAACCATTTGGGAATACCAACCCAGGATACAGGGTTACAAATGTAATATACAATTGCAGCTGCATAATATTATCTAGTTAATGTCCATGTGATTCAGGAAAATGCTTATAGAATCACATACTGCCGCTTTAGGCCACAAGCGCAAGGTAACATATACTTGTTATTTTCAGAGAATAATTATAACAGCATCGTCACTTTACGGACACAAGAACTCTACGCTTGCCAAAATACTCAAGAGTTCACAGTCGAGTGACAGACTGGGCCAGATAGCATCCCTGTCGACAACATGCAGGACTGCTCTTCCAATATATGAAGACTTGGGTCTAGATACAGACAGAAAAGCGATAAAAATTCACCGATCCAACTGAAAGAAAAAGATGATCATAGGCAAATGGAACGTAAGAGGCTGTGCAACACTTGAAAAGAAGAAATTAATTAATTAATAACCAAGGTACAAACAAACTAATAGTCGGCCACAACTTATTTCACCCCACTTCAAATCACTTGGGCTCCTTTCTGCTTGAGTTTTGCGAACAACACAATCTGGTGATCAATAGCACATGGAGCCGCAGATCACGCAAGGTAACTTGGCGCTGCAGACAAAGGTCATCACAAATTGACCACATCATCACAGAATCTTACAGTGGCGTCAAATTCGAATACATAAAAGGCTACTGGGCAAAAGAAGTTAATTCTGATCACAAAATCATCTTCGGAGACATAAAGAAAATGGCTGAAACAAAGACACCTTTAACTAAAAAAAAGCGCGCATTCACAGAAGAAAACAATTCATCAACCTACCGTTTTCGGAGTTGGAACTATAAGCTCCTAAACCAAAACAGCATATCAAAGAAGTATGAAAAAAGCGTTGAAGATAAAGTCTTGACTGCATTAAATCAGCATGGGCATAATCCACTTGATTGGAAACACGTCACTGAGATAATAAGACTATCGTTCAGAGAACACTTGAAGCTCAAGAAAAATAGATCGAAAATCAACCGACTCGCTTTACAAAATTCATGATTGCAAAATTTTTGAAGAACAGGTCTCCCTACGATCCTGCCATGATACAAAACTTCAAAGACGCCAAGAAAGAATTACTGGACGTACAAGAAAAAGAAGACGAAAAGAAATGCCAACACTTGTTTTCATAGATGCACAGAGTTCGTAGATCCCAACGAGCGAAAATGACAAAGAATTTTTAAGAATCAGACTAAAAAGAAACAGTCAAAACGATTTATCCGATATCTACTTGGACTCACGAACTGCCAAAAGTAAAAGGCCCAGATTTCAGAATTTCATAAAATGACAAAAAAAACAATTAAAACACCGTCTACCGATGACATTCGCAACATCATCAAAACAAATAAAAAAAGGCACAGTACCAGGTCCGGATCAAATTGTTATTGAATTATACCGGCACGCGCTAGAAGTATTTGTAGAACAAGTTACAAAAATCGTCGGAAAAGCATGTGAAAGTAACTCTTTTCTTCAAGAATGGGTGGAGACAATTCAAATTCCAATCCCCGAAAAAGATATACTACCGTCCGTGAATGAATACAGAAAGATATCAATCTGCTATGAAGACTACAGAATTTATGCCTCTTCTTAAAACTTTTAGATGAAGAAATCGAAGTTATGAGCATTTGTCAAGCGGTCTTCATGAGGTACATACAGATCGATAGCGATCACATATTTGTAGTTAGACAAATTTTGAATTAAAAATGGAAGGAAGGTAAGCCCATGTATCTACTGCAACTCGATATAGTAAACTCGATTTAGATTCGATAAACTTTTGGGCTCTATATGATATTCTGAGAACAAGGGTCAATATTACTTTAGTCAACAGAATCATGTCTTGTCTCAAAGAACACACGTCAATCCTATGGTTTGGACAAAAAACTCAAAGTATCACCAAAGGAAAAGGTGTCAAACAAGGATGTCCACTCTACTCTCACTTCGGCTTTTTACCATTGTGCTGGACGACGTCTTATGAACTCTAGAGGAGTTAGTCAGTGAAGTAAGGTTGGACCAGGATGCAGAATCTAATCGCCCTGTTATACATATTAGAATTCGCAGGCGGCATTATTATTATTATAGGCGATAACAACACAGTTCTTAGTAATATAATGAAAAACTTAAAAGAACTCCTAATATTAGTGAGCTTAAAATCAAATGAAACTAAGACCAAGATATTAGTCAGAGATTCAATCAACAAGAGCATAATCAAACAGACACAAGAAATAAATGGAGTCCTAATCACTCCCATGACCACAATTAAATATCTGGGTACGTGCCTGACCTCAGAGCTGAGTCGAAGAGACACGATAAAGGCAAGATGTAAGCAGGCAATCCGCAATGCGAAAGGTCTCATTCCCTTTATCAAGAAAACCAAAATGCACTGGAAAATCGCCAAGTTGATTTACAAAATGTTGATCTCTCCCTCCATGACATATGGTGTGAATGTAGTAGCACTAACCAAATCAAATAGAATAAGACTGAGACACTATGAAAGAGAGATCCTGAAAAACATGTTACAAGTAGCCAGAAATCAACTTAGACTGAAAACACAAGAAATCCTCGAAGGAAAAGCAATCACCAAAATCATGAAGATTAAAATATGCTACTACGGTCATCTTTTAAGAAGAAACCAACCCCACATGCTGAATTCTGCCTTAATATATATTACAACAAAGAGAAAAATTGGACGTCCAGTTAAAACATGGGAAGATTCGCTTCGACAAGACTTAAGCTATCACAATAGGAACCAGGAGGAATGGGCCACATCAGGTCAGAAAAAAATAGAAATGAAAATGGTTGCAGATGAACTTTACCAACTCCCAGAAACGGACACTGAAAGCACTGCACCAAGTGAAGAAAACGGAGGATAAAAGGCTAACGGGAAATAATGGGAAAAACAAATTTATTTCAGATTTCTTATATACATAAGTATTACCACAACAGAAACCAAGAAGAATAAAGCAAATTAGGGATTAGGACAGCAGTGAATGAACTCTACCAACTCTCACTAGCAACGACAGTTTACACTAAGTAAAAAAATGTTTGAACGATTAACTGAGGAAACAAATTTATGAAAAAGAATATCTTAGAGCACGAATTAATTATGACAACATGAAACAAAGGGAAAAAGGCTACATTAGCAAAGAGCAAAGTAGAAACTAAAAGATTGCATATAAACCACACCAACTTCCAGAAGCAAACACTGAAAGCATTGCACCAAGCAAAAAAAAACAGAGAACAGAAGAAACTTGCCCTTTGCCACTATATTTATTGACATATAACAGTATCTATTACCTATCCTAAATGCAGTTTCAGGTTGCATGAATACCAGCTGGCTCTACACTCCCGTCACTCCTAATCTAGATTAGAACCTGCACTCCCTCCTATAATCACGTTATCTCTGGTGTATCTCGATTTGTCCCTTCCAGTCATAGCGACTGGCTGAAGTTTGAGTGACGATGATGATGATGATGAAGAAGAAGAACGCTAATACCAATTCCCATAACTTGGAACATAACGGCATCTACTTCCAAACAATTTTTCTCATGCTTTTCTCTTCCTTAGGAATGGAATTTCCAAAAACCCGTTTTTAATGGATGTTTACATAAAAAAGTATCTAAGCCTTGAAAGCAAAAATTCAGCTTTCTAAACCTGTGTGTAGTAATTCGATCAGTAAATGTCTCCTTTTATATTCATTTTACATATAGATATCAAAAGTTGCGCTATGGGAGAAAAGAAGAATTAAAGAAATTTTCTTCATTTTATAACTAAGGTATGGTAAATAAATATGTATATAGTCTACGGTAAATACAAAATAGAGAACGTTAAATGTATTGTAGGCACCTCCTGGAACATCAAAATCAGGCAAATTTTTTTTCTATGACATCTAGCGGATGTACTTAATACTACGTTTGCAGTAACTAATAGAAAGCCAGGCAACAAAATAGCGTCTCTGATTTGTTGATTTGTATAAATCCATTATTTTAAAGAAAAGCATACAATTGGTTTTCCACAATTTTTTATTCAAAATAATTAGCTTGACTAAATTCAAAATTGTAAATGAGGTAGCATCCACAATAGTGACTCCTCTAGATGTTTCAAGCGGAACAATTTGACAGTCATCTATTCCATTGTTGGCAAATATGAAATCATCTAAACATGACAACACTAGATGGCGCTCTAAGTTTAAAAGAATTTTGAGGAATACTTTTAAATGTATTATATCATTAGAAATATGTAATTATTTAAAATCATAGAGTCACCTTCATAGACTAATATAAATAATACTTATGCCACATAACTTACTATAAATTCCTGTCGAACGTAATAGTTTTAACTTCACATTTCACACACGTTTTCGCCCATGTGCATACACAATCAATATAACTTTCCTTATTATATTTGTTCTAAAAGGTTATTTTGTACTATAAAATATCGCGTGTTGGACGGCCGAGTTATAGGAAATTATTATTTAATTATGTCAAATTAATAAAATGTATTACTTTAAATAATGATTTGGATGTGTGTCACTACTACATTCACCGATCCTCAATTTTTGATCCGAATTCTTCAATCTAATAAGCAAAAGTTTTTGGCAGATTATGTATTCCATAGCTAAGCAACATGGTAATAAGAATTTAACACATAGGTGTATACAATTTGATATAAATGTTTTTACAAAAAAGTTAAGAAGAAATAGCATTCTATTGTATGTATGTGGTGCTATTTCGCGGGAATTCATGATTAGACGCTTACCTGCGACGAGCTGCATTTTACATGTTGCAAGCAAACGTCTAAGAATAAATAGGTTTTATATTTAAGTACGAGATCCCGTATCTAATAATTTATTTGTATTATGACTGACCTGCGCCAGGTAGGCTTTGTTAAGAATATTTCAGCCACGATCGTACATAAAAAGTAATCCCGTTGATTTTGCAGACACCGATGTTCAAGCTCTATATTAATGAAAATTCAGAATAACCTACTTACGGCCACAAAAAAAAAAACTAATAAGATCACATCCCGTGATTACTATAATGACTAATTCTTCCCAAAAGTATATCTTTACCATAAATTTATTTATTGATGTAAACTTAAAAACAAGATCAACAGACATCTATATGGCTGTTGTAAGTATTTAGGTACAATATATGTTTTGGACAGGTATATTATAAAATAGAATATATATGTAATAATGGATCTATCGGGTATTAACAATTTGCATTGTATGAACTTCGGAATCATCTCATAAGCCAATTCAATACATCTGGGTCTGATTTTCCTACTTGTACATGTTTGATGATAGTGTTGACGCTAGTATTAAATAAGACACACACTAAATTTACTTTCGGAGAGTACAATAATACTTAAAAACAACTTTAAGTGTGAATAAAATTAGAAGAAAACTTCGTGTTACCTACAAAAATAACAATTAGTTACAGGGTTATCAAGTCAGTTAATTACAAAATGTGATATAAGTATTATAAATCGATACTTATACCTTGACCTATATAAAACAACCGTGACGACAGACATTTGCGAAATAAATTTTCCATTTTTATACGAAACACTAACAAGAAATATGCAATCACTCATTATGTGCTAAGTCTACTTAAACATTTCCATTTCACGAGGAGTAAATTGATGAAACTCAATTGATTTTTACCAAGAGAACAACCGAGGTGACTCACGTGACCTGGCGTGCCGCGCCTCCGCCAACTCGATAAATATTTATCAGAGTAAGCATATACACACCGACTACGGCGGAGCGAACGCTACGTGCCGCCGTCTGCATATGGGGGTAATACGTTTGATAATTCTGTGTTGGATTCTAATTTGAGACACACCACCCTGACAACACCCTGGAGGCGTTAATATAAGGATACACGAAATCCCAGAAGGTGATGACAATCGAAGTACCTTACAAGGGGTTAGCAGACGATTTCGTATGAGGCTGCATACATTATGACAGGATCGCTATCTTAGGATCTAAAAGCGAGGATTCTCGCGTCCGCGTACACGAGGCGCTAAAGTGCCTCAAAATTTGGCTCAAAGTTTCGTTCGCATCATCCACAATTTGGCAGTTGCCTAGGCATCACAACATTTCACACCAGAGACCACACGAGAATTTCTCAACAATGTATTATTTGTAATATATTTCGTATTAACGTCAATAATAAAGAACATACAAAAATTTACACAAATGCAGAGTATTATCCGCTCCAGTCGGATTCCTTTAACTAGATATTACAATATCCTATTACAATATCTCAATTAACCGCTCTTAATTACATTGACAGAAAGTGTAATAATTATTACTCAATTACACGTCATTATAATACGTCTGACGTCATAGTTTACATGAGCTCTCTCACGGATTGGAAATTTAAAACTAAACTCTGTTTCAAATGATTCTTTTCTGAAATTAAGAGATGTGTTAATACAAAAGAAGTCAAATGCTCCATTCGTGATACAATGGGGTTACACGGTCAATGTCAGTATTAGTGTCAATAGTACATGTGAGTGTCTCACTAATTCAAGACTTTTATTAATTTCAAATCTTTTAACAAGGCCAAAACAATTATATCTCGTCGCAGACAACCTCGTAAACTCATCTTCTAGAATTTAAAATCATGCAAGGGAAGGTCTAGCGATAAGACTAGCGCTGTGTGTTTATGAGTGCGTTAAAAATTTACCAAGTACAGAGGCATTGAGCGGGACTGAAGCATAGATTACGACAATGTTACGTCTACATGCTTATTTCTGTATAAACAACACGTATTGTGGTAAGCGACCGTTTTAAGTAAATAGTTAACTTGAATTTTTTTTATTTTGTTAAAAACATTTTTTTACTAGCTTTCGCTCGCGATTTCGCCCATGCAGACACAGAATGTGTTCTTTCATCTTCTATATTGAACGATTTTGCTGACAATTCCAATCTCGTACCCGCTTTCGAATCTGGTCCCCATACTGTTTCTGGTTTCTATTCTGGTCAAGTTCTTAATTCTAATTCCAGTCCCACACTCGGTTTCGACCCCGGTCCCCTTTTCAATTTTTCCCGGTTTTAATAATGTCGAGTGAAGATTCTTGCTTTTTTTTCGGAATTAACTCCCTAAGAATCAATTTTCAAATATAGTATGTATATAGTTATGGATAATAAAGTCAAGCGTCAACTAAAATTAGGCGTAACGTTAATACAAAAGACTGAATTTCACGTACTTCTGGTTGTTAGATCATCGTGAAACTTGCGATTGCATGTAGCTCTGATGACAATGCAATAATATGGTATAATTGCACTGATCTGATGATAAAAGCAGAAGGTAGGGAGAGAAACTCCATGTTTAGGTCGTGTTTGAGGTTCTCGGAATTGTCTTGAGATGTACTTTGGCCGTGAGTGCTTTTAGGGTGTGGTGATGGAGCCGTAAAGCATGTACTAGAAATCCGTAACAAAACAAGATGACCTGGCTTTCTTTGAGCTTGTTTGTTAGCTTGCTTGTTTTCTTGAAATGCACTTTCGCCATGATTAGCTTGCAGCGTTTAATGATGAAGCCGGAAGGATAAAACTGGAACACCATAACGAAAAAATCTCAACCATGTTTGTCCTTCATTGAATTGTCTCAAGATGCACTTGGGCTATGTTTGGGTTTTTAGGGTCCGATGACGGAACTGAAAGGTAGGCATTGGAACTACATAATAGAACAACGTACTCTAGTTGTGTTTGCGCATTGAAATTTGCGCAATTCAGTTGTAAATATCCTTGCCCTCTATACAATCTTATAAGAGGTGTTTTGAAGTTAACCTGAAAATTAGAACCCTATGTTTCTATCTAAGCCAAAGTCAGAAACATGCTAAGGGGTGAATAGTATGAGATTAGTTTAAAATATCATGTCGTAATCCTCAGTTTAGAGCACGTAACCGTAGAAGGCGTAACCCTGTTATTACTAGCTTTGCCTCTCTACGAATTACTGCTGAGACGTTGGTCTATCATCAAATTTAAAAAATAATATTTTAAGTAGCATTTTTTTTAATTTGACTAAAAAGTAGAAAAATAAGTGAATAGCTTAAAAAAATTAAAAAAATAATAGTAAAGAATAATGCTTGAGTGCAAAAGCGTGAGGCACTTTTTCTCAAAAATACGATAGTTTCGTTTATATTTACTTTTATATTCTCATTGACTCTTCTCTACTTTTCATACATACCTTCAATATACAGACACACCTGGTTTTACTATTTTATTATATTATGCAAAGATAATACTTACCTTATTTATAACCTTTTATAATATAGGTATTGCATATTATTTTTTGACGTGATAACGTCTTATAAATCGATGAACGCCGGCTGCACGCACGAAAAACCACGACTCATTGTCGTGTTTCGCCTGAGCTGTGCGAGCGAGAGCGCGGAATAATAGAGAGGCACGATCAGCCTAAGCGTTCGGCTTGTGACAGATCTATCTCTTTACTGCATAATTTAAGTAGAAAAATATTTGAATTAACGAGTGCAAATAAATGTTAATTTATCGAAAGCATTGTGATTTTCAATTAACTCCTTCTTTGTATTATACAAACTAATGATAATTCAGTAATAATAATTCAATTCATTTCATAAAAGAATGCAATTTTTCATCAATGTTTTCTTAAGACATTATCACGTAAAATTATCGTCCGTAAACCGACTTTACAGACAACCAATTTTTTTTATACAATCTATCTCCTTATACATATACCCAATCTTATACCTGGAGCAGCCAGAGATGGTACACTTCCAACACTCGCTAAGTGACCACGAGAATGAAGAACAGTCAACACAGTGACACCTAATATTCCAGTAACGTGATATATTCAGGGAGCATTCCCGAATCAAGCAGAAATATAAGGGATATTTTTGTAATGAAATGCGCAGTCCCATGTTTTGCTAGAATTAAACAGCACTACGATACATAGTAATTACTTAAGTATCATGTTCATTTGATATATCTATATTTTTGAAAACTGTAAAACGTTTTTCATGTCGAAAAATGACCTCTTAGTATGGACTTTTATGAATATTTAAGATGTAACAGACTAGTCTAGCAATACATAATTTTTCTAAATAAATTTGGTTGTTTGTCCTTTGGACATATAACTAAAGTTTGAAGATTTCTAAAAAAGTGTTTTTTACGTTTCAAATTATTATTTAATAGAAAAAAATAGGGTATCAATAGACAAACAGACACCAGAGTGACAAAGTGAAAAGGGTTGTATTTCTTCATCGGGTATGAGGAAAAAAAGTCCAGCTGTTTATTTCTAAGATACCTAGATTATATCAAATTAATGCACTTTATCTTTTCCCTTTTCCTCCACCATTTTTATTTAATTTTTTATGGAAATATATTCCAAAGTTACTATAAAATAGTGTCTACGGAATATGCAAGTTGATATTGTGATGTCAAACAAGCTTCTATGTTTTCTAATAAAATCAGTCGTAACAGAAAGATATAAAATGAGAGATCTTATAATGGTTTTATTTTGCATTTGAAACATAAAACACTAAAATATAGTAAAACAAACTCCAAGTTGTTATACAGTTCATATAGGTGGGGGCAGGAGGTGGAGGACAGACCGTCGGAGGGTAACCAAATTTAAGTACTACCTTTGGGAAACTTTTTATAATAATTTCGGATTCTTCTCAAAATTTACTATATTTCTTAAAACGTTAAAATAATAAAAATTAATCTTGAAATACAATTATTCAATTCCAAAACCATAAATTAAACATAAAATTCAAAAGTTAAACAAAGTATTCATAACAATAATCAACAAAGTGCATATAATTTCATTATATTTTCAATTATTTTTATAGAGAGGCAAAAACATGAGAACCGCCAGAAGATAAGTGGCCACAGTAACCCATAAACACTCGCAACCCCAGAGAAGAGTCACCAGGGCATAGCGGAGTGAGAATAGGATAATAGGAATGGGCCGATGGAAAGGGGAGTGGGGTGAGTTAATGAAGGTGAAGGATGATAATGTAGGGGATGTAGTGATGTAGGGGAGTGGAGCACCAGGATTCTCATTCACTGCTCAAAACGCAACAGAAGAGACTGCTACTCCACGTCTGTATTGTATGAGTGTAGTATCTCGTCGAACAAATCGGCCCATTTTCGTGCAACATACAAGTTGTTCACACTATGGCTTTACCTCTAAATTAGGTAAAGCTAAAAGGTTAGCCGTTGGTAGCATCAGAAATCAACAGAACCTAATCAAGCCTATTCGTTCGAAGACGACTTAAAAACCATTATGTCAATCATCCGCTTGGTTAAGGGGTCTGAGATATCCAACTTAGGCGTGAATTGAATAAAAGCTAGGTTTGGGAAATAATTCTGTACTTAATAAGGATTTAGAACTCCTAACGATTCCTAAAATTATTAAGAAAATATTGAATAAGTTTTTTAACTACAAACTTTTAGCTACAAATAATCCAAATTCACTGTTAGTCTCAACTGTCTCTTACGAGGTACTCCTATGCGATCCACCTGATGTGCTCATCGCTGAGATCAAAATCCTCATAGCAATAAACAACATGTCTGAGAATTAGAATTAGAGGTCCCTCTACGTTACGACCTTCATAGACAACAATCTGGCACGCTTCCCGCGCCTCCCGTCATCCCTATCCTAGGGCTCAGCCCACGCTGAAGTCCTCATGTGACCTCCTATGCCGAAGTACCTGCTCATTATATAGAGTCAGATGGAGGTGTAAATACCTCCGGGCTGCCGGATGACCATAAAATGTTTCGGGAGGTTTTTAGTCCGTGCGATTCGGATACAGCTCGGCGACACGGAAAATGGATAAATTACATTTTTTTATAAGTTCATTGGTCTCTTGCAATTAACATATATCGCCTGCTGAACTGCATACATCCTATCAAAATGTTTTTGTTTCAGAACGAGAACTTTGAACTAGTTCAATGCGAGTTGGAGACGGCTTATGATCATTATCACAACAACACTTTTTATTATATTTCATGAATATTCACATTATTTTTGTATTTTTTTAAATCATATTTTCATATTTTTATTGTACTTATATTTAGGGCGTTTGCATATCTCATAAGTGCCATAAATTGGGCGTCCGCGCCGAGTAAATACTATATATACATATAGATAACGTTGACTTTCCCAATCGAGCAGTCACCGAAACGTGACAGCTCTATTAATGTCCAATGAAGTTAAGGGATAGAATACCCTGACAAAAGCAGCATAAGCGCCAAAATATATGGCGCCAAAAAAATAGCAAATCAAATCTGATTAGCATTTTGTACACATTGCATAAAATCTAGAAAAAATCTCTATGATAACAGGAAAATATAAAAAAAGAATTTTTGATTTTTTTTTGTACGACACAACATTATATTTAGAGGAAGAACGAATAATGCGTACGTCACTACAAGTTCGTACCGAAATTTAATACTAGGTATTGGTATTGGTAAATGTTGCCTACAATAGGTATTTAATGTATTTGTGCAAAAAATAACTAAGCTGAAATACGCCAAAACGGCAAATCGAAACACTCTCGCTTAATAATGACGTTTCTAAATTACAAGCGTACAAGGTGCAGGTCGGGGCTTCGTACGTTCATAAATCGTCTCCTTTGCATTGCAGATTTTAAATATTTTTCATTGTTCACCCTTAAATATATGGTCACCCTACGAACTGTTCGTTACACATAAGCTCCGACGCCGTCGCCGACACGTACATAGGTTGCCTTATGTGATACATAGACGCATGGACGGAGAATAAATACTCCGTTGAAATATATATAATAAACGTAACAGCATACTAAATGTTTAGACGCCTTCGGTTTCGATGGTATTTCATGCATTTCCATTTGTGATTCAAGAAATGCTTGCGTGTTTTTTCACTTCGTACAGTTAGCCGTTTAATTGTGTTGTATATAGGAGTCACATTATATTTTTCTGGATTAAATTTTGTGACACCCGTATGTTTTCTGCGACAGCGTTCTATATAGAAAACGAATGAAAATGAATTTAGAAAATTTGACCACGAAAAATGATGGAATAATCTTCATATAACCTAAAACCGACAAAATATTCACGTCAGCAACGAATCGCGGCGCTATTGGGTTACAAGATTTCTTAGCCTAAATAGCGCAACTTAATTTTATTATGTACAGTTTCACAGCTAGGTCAAGATCCTATGGTAGTTTTATAGAGACCTCCAAGTTAACTACCAAATCGAATTTAGCACGAAGTAGGTACGGCCCTATAATTATCTATAAGACTTATTGAGAACGCATTATGATATTTCTAGACAGTTACAAAAGAAAGTAGGTATTCAAAATTTTGGGCGTAGACCTCAATTAAAAAAAAATAACCTCAAATTAAGTACTGTATAAATTAAAGACAATGAACTTAAGAATACTTAAGAACTAATGGCGGTGTTAAAATACAATATAGATAGATAATGTAAACTGGCGCATCAGTTTATGTTAATGATAATTGTTGTGTTATTTTCCGAGTGTTAATGTTAGAAATAACCGGGTAATGGTATACAAGCTGTACCGATTTTTAATATGTATGAATAGTATTAAATACGAGAAAGGGGGACTTAATACGTCCAAAATTTCTCATTTTTTTTTTTTACATCAAATATAATAGTCTCAAAAAGCCTAGACAAATATCTGCATTATATAAAAAAAACAAGTAGTATTTATATACGATATTTAAATGGAATCGTTTATTTTGATAGTGTCGAATTAGATTCTCTTGAAAGCGTATTCCTAGAATATAACTTTTGCATTAACATATGATAGAGAATCGCTAAAAACAAAACCGGTTCTCTCTTAAAACTGTATTAGGAAAGTAGGTAAATCTAGAAACATCTTGAATACGATATACATAAACTGGTTTATTTTACGCCCGAATATATACGTTAAAACTAGAAAATATACTAGTATAAAAAGTGACTTTCGGTCAATATCTGGGTTTTAATGAGGAACGGCTACAGACTATATTAGGAGTATAATAAAACTATGCAGACTGAACAGGTATATTAATCTTGATAACGTCTTTTAAAAGATTTTTATTTTATTAAAATATTCAATCTTATAAAATATTGTAGTAAAACTAGTTTTACCCAAACACAAACACGCACTCACGCATGCACGAGCATGCACACACATATGCACAAGCAGGCACACTCTCGTGCATAAAAACACGAACACGCATATAAAAACACACACATATACACTTTATCAAAAATAAAGCATTCGAATTCACTAGAGACTTGGGATATTGTATCGCATCTGTGCATTTGCCCAGCTAAGTGATTAGAACTCATGCTCGTAACGGCAACGCCTAAAGGCGAGTATTATATACGAAGAGACAAGTAACGTTTTCGTAGAACGCGGACGTACACAGGTCTGAAAATTGTATGTACCTTTTTTTTACACAGTAAAAATGCTCTAACAGCATTTATTTCGACGAGACGCCCGACGGCCATGAGCCGTTCATTTTTGAAGGTTCCGCAATCGAGGCGTCGGATTGCACTGGGCGCACTTTGTAAATACTTTTAGGTCAGCATAATCGGCAACTATTCGCGATATCTATATTGCACAATATCATGCACGTACTAGCTGTATCTTATGAACGTAACACATTCAGAACGAATCACAAACGAATTTGCGCAAGAGAAACTCGCGTAATAATATAAATATGAACCGTGCGACCCGTTAATTTATTTATAGGATATTATATATCCTACGATGTAGTGACAAATTTTAAACAGTCCACAATCTTTTTATTTCGCATTTAGAGATGCGTAGGGGACTTAAGGTGCCCACCTTTAAGTCCCCTACGCATGCGCAGTGTATGCTGAGGTCATCGATGTGCGTCGAGGGCTGTCGACGACCTGTGTACATCGATGCGATAACAGCGACGACTTCGCGTGCTATCCGAGGCACAGAAGAAGTGGAAGTATGACTTAGTTAAAACCTCATTGGTCTATTGACCAGTGGTTCAGGACCATCGCGGTATAGCTTCTGATCAAAAAACAGCAGCGCTCTTAGCCTCCAAGCTACCGTCGCACCTACTTAGTAACTATGCTACAAATAGATTTATCTAACCATCTTACTATAAATACCAACCATAGTAGCTTTATTCGCCCATCTGATTCCTTAAAAATAATACTGACAAAACCTCATGTTTTTTTTTCTGGGAAATAAAGTAGTAAATAATAAAAATTGTGCAACTATATCGCTAATATTAGTGATATAGTTGGGCAATTTTCATTATTCATCAATTTAGAATTGAACTACATAACTTAACTTTAAAACAAATAGAGCGATGAAACATTGTAGTATATTAGGTAGATCAGGATTCGAAAACTAAGTATAAACAATAATAACAACTTAATAATGACTTCCAATTACGAGGACATTGCTTACAAGTTAAGGTGTAACCTTTAAAAACTATTGACGTGCCCTTAAGACACGCTAACTTCGTTTGTATAAAACTAGAAAAGAGATTGGTCATCATAAAAGCGGTAATAACCGATTCGAATCAATATCAGTATGGCAGTTGTCATTCGTGGTCTTTTTAGCAAGTTATTAATATTCTAATTAATTAACATTTTATTATACGTAAAATTATAGTTTTATAATAAATTTATAATTGTAATACAAATCGCTTATTATATCATTATTACTATTACTGTACAAAACACTACAAAATAAACTAAAGATAACCCACAAATTATACCACTACACTTACAGTTACATAAATTTATGAGGCAAGACTACGATGACAGACATCTTCTTCTATACATATATAATGAAAATAGGTTGTCTTTGTTCGCCAATCACGTAAAAACTGCTAAACGTATAGACATAGACTGGGACCATTCGATGCGGAATGATTGGTAGATGGTTCTAGGCTACTCATTTTTCGAATTCCGTAAATCCTTCGCCATTTTATTTATAATAAAAATTACCCAGCGAAGCGGACGGGACAGCTATTTGTTCTCATAAATTTATAATATCGTTATCTGCCTTTAATACATTATTTAACTCAATTAACAATTGAGGGTACATTTTTCTAATACCGAATCTTAGATTATAATGAAAATTGATTTGGATTGTCTCCCATAGGAAATTACACATTTTTCTTTTACTTATGTTAAAAACACTAGTACAGCAACTCATCAAAGTTAGGACAAACAGACCTGTCGCTAACAAACTCTGAAATTTAATTATCAAACATGTCCAACCGGGAATTAAACACGGAAGCTATGGTATTCGAAAAAGAACCTTGCTATACTACACTAAAGAAATGGTCTGAGTAATTTATGTATGCATATATCTAATACATAAAAATATTATGTATTAGGTACACGCATATCTAATACACAATTTTTTTTATTTATAGACTCGCAGCGTTCCAATATGGTCCTTCTTACTTTGCTACTTTATAATTTGTTCGGTATAGTATATATATATACATATTCACTGTATAGATTTTGTTCATTGTTCTACTTTCATTCATCCTCTTCAGATAACCAAACCACATAAATGACACCAGCAGTTTTACAGTTTTTTTGTTCAAAATACTTTAAATATTGGACAAAACAAAGACATAGACCTTTTTTCGCTTTCGTATTTCGGATTTGACGTCACAAAGGTTTTGACCTGCTCCTTATCACGCATTGTCATATTTCGTTGACCCCTTAACCCACCCAACGTGTGACGTAATTTATGGATGGACCGTTCCGATGTGCTTGAGTTGTTTGTGTGGTGTGTTATAATTATTATTGTCATTATTATTATTACTTGTTCACTTGCCCCTTGTTTGCATGTGTGCGAGTGCATACATTCCTTCTATTATTGTCGCGATATAGTTTTGTTACGATATAAATTGTACTGCATATTAATGAAACACAACTTGGATCAATTCGCATGACCCATGCACCATACTAACGCTCTGTTTTAACCTTGTGAGTAATCGATCGTCAAATACACCATGTTACAAGAATTTGCTAGCGAGATATCGACGATATAATAGTAATAAGATTCCTGGAACTCTGACGTTCTTTAGATTATTATAGTGAAGTGTTTTTGTGAGCCGTTTAAGTGACGAGAGCTTCCAACTGCCATACAACCGTAGAAACACTGTGGCACGAATGAACGCCACACGCTATATGATGTGATGCCACCGCAGGATGCCAAGACCTCGCTACGTAAGTTATCAATTTAAGTTAAATAACAAATTTAAAGCCACATGCTTTGCCACAACTCATATTGGACTTAACACGCAACTATTCGTATCCAAAAGCACAGAACAGGTTTAAACTTTACCGCCCGAATCACACACCCATTACACATGGTAGGATATTCTCTGGGGCATAATTTAAGCATTTTGCCCGCATATCGCAGATCTCCAAAAGCTGAATTATCGTGAGACACTTTTCCTATTTACAGCAGGAAGCGAGGCACTGTTCACTTAATTTGACGCGTTTACTCTCCATTCGTACCTCCATCATTGTTGCAGTCGGTTAGCTAGAAAATCTCAATTGTTCAATGTCCCAAATTATAAACATAGTTTTATATATCATTGTAGTTCTATATAATTTTGGTTAGAAAAGAGCTATCCTCAAGTTTCTTGCTCGTCCTTTTTGAGGGATAACTGCCTTATGAATGAATGGTAAATAAAAAAAAAGTGATTATATAAAAAACAGTCAATTCCTTAAATTTTATGACGTATTTCAAGTGTTTATTATAACCTACGATATAGATATTTTGAATTTGAATATTGCCACTCAGTCATTTTTTTTGTTTCTTTGATGCGTCGTAGATTTGTATTCGATTACATTTATTTTCCTTTCATAACGTTTTTTTGACCAAAATTGCTTATTTCTGTTTACACACTTTGACAGTGCAAATATTACAGGAAGCACGGTGAATATATACTAGATCTAGAGCAGTTTAACTCAGCCGTGTTCTTGAAATCGTGACGTCAGCGCGTTCGGACAATTTGAATTCCCCCAAAGGGTCACAGTGTTGTCACTCCGTTCGAGATAGGAATTATTCATTTAAAATTATAACACAATGACTATTCTTGTAATAGTTCTATCGGGCCCGGCAGAGGTTGTTCTGCCCTTTCTCGTGGGCGGCTTGCCCATCTAGTTAATGCCCGCATGGAAATAGAACGTAAATCAACTTTTGTATCGATCGATGTCAGACCCTGGTCTCGCTTTGGATTCTGATCCCAATCACGCTTTCTATTATGATCCTAGTCCGTTCTCGATTCTGTTCTCTTTCTACGTCAGTTTTCAACTCTGATTCCGCTACTAGTAACATATCGATTTGAACGAAGCCGCGGGTAAGTAATCCTTTTTTTCAATTCGTATTTCAATCCCGATTACGCTCTTGATGCTGATGCCGATCTCACGCTCAATTTCGACTTCAGCCTCGTTTTCAATTGTGGTCCCGGTCCTAGCTTCCAATTTTGTTCCTCGTCCCGTTTTTAATTCCGATATCGCTATCGATCTAAGTCTTAAGGTACAGTAATAAATTTAAATTAATTGTGTTGCGATTTAGAAAACAATATTATTGTAAATCCGTTTTATGTTAATTGGGGGGTCGGTGTTTAGGGAAATTAAAATATGAGTTTATGTGTATTTATGATAGAAAATTTGAAAAAAATACAATTTTGTCGAAAAAACTAAAAAAAAATAGATCTCAACGCCACCTGTCGTAATTGAAACTCTGTCTCAAGTTGGACCAAATTACATTTAGTGTGTTAAATTTCATTAAGATCGGCTAAGTAGATTTCCGAAATTACTTAACTTTTTATCAACAGTGGAAAGCTTCAAAAATGAAAGTTCGGGCTTTATAAGCGACTAACTTTTGCTCACAGCTTCGCCCGCGTGGACATCGAATGAATTCTTTTGACTTGTATATTGATTGATTACACTCAATAATGACTCCAATCTTATTACTACTTTCAATTTCAATTCTGATTTCCGTTGTTGATTCCTATTCTAGTATCGATCTAGATTCCGGTTCTTTTAAAAATATATAGTGTAAAAATAGCAGCCAAACGGGATAAAACTTTTTTATAAAATATCACCATATTTTTATCAAAATTTTATGAAATACTTTTTGTGGAGCTTTCAAAGGAAATACAGACAGACAGATAGACACGAGTTCTAAAGATCATTGAAATGCGTTTTATCAACGTTTCTAATACCCGTACATCCCTTAGAGTAGTTTTCCTCGAATATATTTCATATACAGATTTTTTCTCTGTACTGTTTTTCATATGTATCAATTATTAAGATGAACTAACTAAAGTAAATATTTAAAAATGGAAAACGGTTAGAATGAAAGTTAAAAATAAATAATATTTTAAGGTAACTTTAAATTAAATACTGTAATGCAAAAAAGATTTTCACTGAATTGAAATCGATTTAACTTGAATAATTTAATAGATAGCATTATATATATATATATATATATATATATATATATATATATATATATATATATATATATATATATATATATATAAATAATGCTATTTATTTAATGCGGGATGAAATGAAGGTAAACATGACGCGATATAATTTTCGCGCACATAGCAGCACCGTCTATTGATATTCGTAAGAATCGACAGTATATTAATGGGCAGTAAAAACATAAAACTCGTCAACAAAATCACCCTATTTTTTTTTACGTAAGAACCCTAAGTATATACGGCATAAAAAAGGGCTCACTTTGCTCAGAATAGTTCTCTATTGACCAGTACAATTTCCGTCAAACTGACAGACGGAATAAGCACGGGATAAAAATTAGGCTACATTTACTCAGAACGATTCACTATTTACAAATGCAAGTCCCATCAAAATCGGTTCAGTCCTTTCAAAGATTAGACCGAGCAAATAAACACAGACACAATTTTTTTTTCAATCCTTGTTTGAGATTAGATTACCTGTAAACAACAATATGAAATAAAGAAATTTTATTGACGTGACAACGTCTTAAATTAGGTTGCGGCTGGGAGTCACTTTGAAAAGTAACGCTCGGTAACGTAACGATGAGTCACCGAACGAGAGAGAGGCCCGCCGAATGCCTTGCGTCTCTCTCCCACTCAACTATGATCGGTCTGCCGCGCAGCACTAGAGAATTAGTGCATAGCTTGCAAATGTATTGCAAGTTATTGTATGTATATTTGTATATAAATACGTATGTATGTAAAGGTAAAAAATTTTGTTAATATGAAATTCAGTGCGAGATTCTTTGTATAAATTAATGTTTTAAATATAATTCTTTGTATAAATAAATGTTTTAAATTGTTACTATTATTTCATCCTTCTTCCTACTATACGAATGAATATTCACATTAAAATGATTTTACCATTCAAAGTCGTTGTCACGTAAAACTTTCGCCCGTATACCGACTTTACAGGCAACCAAATTTTTAAATTAAATTTTCAGTAGTTTTAATAATTGTAAAGATAATCCCGAATTCTATTTTTATTTTCAAGTTAGAGACGGACACATCAATTTTATTTATTTGTATAGATAAATGTAAACATACCGTATACTCAATATACATGTGGTTGTCTCATTTTATATTGGATATAAGTGAAAGATGTTACATCTGTCATGAATAAACAATCTGTAAGTATAAGTGAATATGGACTTCTGCGACGAGCACCGGCGCGGTGGTGGTACCCCTGACCGCCGCATGACCAAGCTTCTTTTGATAACTCATAAGAGACGTACGCCTGTATGCGTGTGCACAAATGAGCTTTTATTTGGAGTTGTATTACTGTGTTATTTATTTACCGTTCAGGAGGCAATCGATGGAAAAGTCACATATGTAAATAACTACATTAATAGATTGGACAGCCAAGGTGATGATAAACATCTCTGCCTGAATTTTTTAAAATCTCAAACCAGTCAATTTATACCTATTTTTTCTGGTAGATGCATTAGATGCCTTGTACAGGTATCGCATTGCGCTTATCAATACGCCACCTGCACCGCATAAATAGGATCTTCTATAGATAATTCTTCTTCATTCTACCATATATGCTTTTCACGAATGTACAAAGTGCATAATAGAAAATCTTTGACGATTGTCTAAAAATTTCTTTGTGATTTTTAGCAAGAACAAACTCGATCCGTACTGTTCTGTACAATATTAATACCAAATATTTTATTCTGCATATGATGTTATAAAACACGTTTCACGAAATCTCGATTATATAAACAGTTCGTAAAACACAAGGCAAGGAAATGCCGGCAAGAAACTACTCTGGCTTTTTTATATTTCACAATTCCTGATCGTACGTTCTCGTCACTTGCGTATTCCACAGATCTTGGGAAGCTTAGAACAGGCGCCGCCGCCTCCGCCTCGTCTTGGAAACTTTTAGACACATTATTGACTCGGTAATAAACATTTTTCAAGAGTTGGCCTTTATTTTTTTTTCTAATCTGTATTAGAGTTCAATATTCTTTTTCCTTTTTAGTTCAATATTCATTTTAAAAACGTATACAATTATCCATTAAAGAATTTTTTAGTTTAAGTATGCTATTCAGCCAGATTTTAATATAAACTAGCTTTCGCCTGCAGCTTCGGTTGCGTCAACATAAAACGAATAATTTACTTTTTTATACCTATTGGGTGGGTATTGATAGCAGCAATGTCTCAAAGAGGATTAAGATGAACACCGGGTCCAGTCTTTCAATTGGGAGCAGGACCAAGATCGAGATGCTGTGAGATCGTTTCATAATAAAATAATTTAGCTGTAGCACGTGAATTTACAATACAAAACTATAGGACAATTTAGTCGAAACTGAATCGAGTTTAACCGGGATAGGAGTCGAGAGCCGGGCCAGAACCAGAATATTTAGTGGGACTGGGATCGAATTCGAGAGTGGGGCTGGAATCGAAATGAGGATCAGAAACGGAATCGGAACTATGGTCGACAGCGTATCAGCCGATATATGGGAAGAAATATTAATTCTATGTCCCAATCGTTTCCATAATTTATTCCTATTTATTGAAATAATCAATTATTATTATGAGGTTATGAGCCACGGTTTCTTTAGATAGAAAAAGACTTCCGAAATATATTTTTTAAGGCTTTATCATTCGTTGTTTTTCTAATGACTTTCACGCACGAACTTTCGGGATAGTTCCAGGTTTTTTTTTTGGTTTTACTGAAAATAACCCGATAATATCCTATTGTAGCCATCATTTATCTCATTTATTTATTCCTTCCCAGACATTCTTGAGCTCTCGCTTTTTGAACTTTATAGGCTAATTGAGTCTTTTAGTTTACTTTTAAAAATAATTATTATTTATGCTCTGTACTTAAGGACAATAAGTACAGCGATAATTATTCTTTCTCGCCAACTATTTCTCTCACTTTGTAATTGTACCAATAGTTGTCAACCAAAAGTCGTAACACGAGAAACCACTACAAAGTGATGCAAGCCAACGTTGACACCGAGTACATTCTCATATCAACAAGTTCGTGTCTTGATTGACGATACAAAATCAGTCCGTCATATTGTTGTCCTCTTCATGTGCAAAGAAGCGACTTACCAGTCTGATTGACACTTCCATCTCTGAACTTATGTAAAATATATTCACAACCATTTCTTACACCCACAAATCACTAAAATCATTTATAATGACAATTCTTTCACTAGCGTCACATTTTGTTGGAATATCTTTTGGTATCAGCCCAAAACATCTCCCGTTCCTCGCTCGGTTTGTACAATTCCTAGGCATATACAGGTAAGCAAAGCAAAAATCACCTTCAGTCCATTTCTAGCCCGAAACCAGGTGTCTAGGACTCGCACACTTGTAACTTAGCACACTCGAACATTATTTCTGATAGGACACAACCGACGCTCTGTCGCTCTCGGTAGCTTTGATCAATGCCAGTATAAATTACTAACAATAAATTGTTATCAAAGGATATGTATAAAATATCGAGCACAACGAGTCTATTTTTCATCAACTTGCAGACATCATAAATTTATCACCCACACGCATAGATTTATAGATCAATGCACACCCGCATTCATAGCACCGAAGCGAGATTCACCAGTACGCGTTCCGACGCTCCGGAGAATTAGATGTGACGGGTGGCGAACCACGTCACCGCAAACCGCATGCTACGGCTCCCCGTTCTCAGGTGCAAAATTACCCTGCGTAATTTATACTATCTCGTAATATTCCAGTAATTAATTACTCATCTTCACATACGTATTCAGTTATTTCGATATGATAAAATTTAATAATAAAAGAGTATTATTTGTATTTTTATATAGCTTTAATTACAATCCAGACTAAACGAAATCAAAACTCCAAAATACTAATGTGGTCAACATGATTTCAATGTTTTGTTTACGCGAAAGTAAGTATCACAAAATGCAATTTCTTTTACATACATATCTAAGTTCTAAAGGTGACTACGTAAATAAAACCTAAGGCCATGATGGTGGATCACCTTCTTTCACTTTACCACCGAAGAGGGCGCTCTTGTCTCTGAAGTTGGTCATTCTCAGAGTTTCCTGATGATCTATGTAGGAGCCTATAAAATAGCCGGTAAGCGGTAAACCAAACCACAAGTAACGGGGCGTAATACCAAATATCGCCATTTTAATTTCTTCTTAGTTCTGTTCTATATTCTTTTGGAGAGATTCCTTCCAAGCTTTAGTGTGTGACCAGTCTAGCCAAATCGCTGTCGCAGTCAGGACTGGGAACGATATGGAGACTAAATTCCTTTTCAGGAAGCGAAGAGTCCACATCAGCTGTAACAAAGAAAATTTTTCATATGATTGAAATAATCATAAATAATACAGAAATAATTGAAATAATAATTTTGTATATGAAACCTCAAGCCGGAATTTTGGCCAACTGTGGCCTAACATATGAATAAGTTTAAAAAGATGATACTTTCAAATTGCCAAAGTCCGATTTAGAATTCACCGATATAACTTTAGGACGTGATACAGTTATTAATCATCATCAAGCCAAACTAAAAAACTTTTTCAGAAATCTAGCATTTCACATATCACGGGCAACTTTAATCCGACACATAGTAACAACTTTTATCGCGAAAATTGCATTTTTAGGTCGTCGGACTGAAAAAACGTGCAGACAAAAAATACATAGAGTTGCCATTTAATTCTTATTCTTGTATACATTCGCTGTTAAGTAATGTGTAAACTTTATTATACTATAATTGTTATATCATTGATCAGTATAACAAAATAAAACCAACAAGCAGTGTATTTTTTTTATAATCGCGACTAGGGAAAAAAATACTGCGATATTATAACTAAACATCATGAGCAGTGTCATTAATTTACTGAAAATAGTTCACTCTAGTATTACAATATAGATTAATGTCAATTTATGGTAAATGCCAAAAAACAGTCGACGTGATCCCGACTTGTGTATGTATATAAACATTACAAATATATGTTCGATCACGACAATTGTTTTTCTGTCATTTAAGATAAATTGACATTAATTTGATGTTAATCTATTGTAAATGACAATATCATAGACGTTTGTATACGTGACATGTACATAAACTCCAATACCGCTTGATCGATCATCACCAAACTCATCTAAATATGTTTTCCGACTTCGTTTACATATTTTTGCACTTTTGTGCCGAACTGCTACACTAACTCTACAAATTCTTTCACAATACTTAAATAGAAAACTACACTAGTCTCGACTTACAGCATAATAAATACTTTGCAGTAATCAAAAAGGATAGCTCTGCCATCCTTCCTTGGCAGTGAATACGACCGATTGATTGCACATATATCGATTGTACAATCTTGGACATTATCCTTATGGCAATTTACAGATCACAATCTCGACATTTCAAATTATTACGGGTAGTTCATTTTACTGTTTACTATTGCTTATCGAATTGTCTTTCAATTCACAGCACAAGAAGAATGTGGCCATTGCATTATAAGGCTTTACGAAATCAAAAAGTTTGGGAATTTGGCGAGGAGGACGCAGTTGTCGAGGGTTTTTATAGAGGAAAAGAAGAACGTGGGGCGTATTTCATTCGATGCATATATTTTCATATAATGGATGCATAAATAGTTCACTTAAGGCACAATGAAATTAATTTAATTCTTTGCAATTACATTGTAATATGTACTTTCTATGGTTGTAATTAGAACTGCTACGCCCGATGTTTGCATTTTAAATATTACAAGTATTTTCATACCCATTAAAAATTCGCAATCACGAAACAGAAATTATTTTGAACTATTTAGTCCGTTTTAAAAACGTGGCAAATTATTATTTTCTCCCTTCTATTATTATTTTAGTTGTTTTCTTCCATCGTCACAATTTAACTTTTGTTTTATTTGACATTTTTGTTGACCTATATGATCATAAAGGGATTCCGGAGTAATAAAAACTAAATTAAATTGATAAATGCGTGTAATTTTATAAATCACACGCATTTATCGTGTTAATACAAACAAAACATCGGGCAACAGCTAATAATATACATATTTCAAATGTGCTGATTAAGGCCTTTTATTTGATACCCAATACGGCATATTTCATTTTTTTTTAATACAAGACTTTTGCTCTAGAGGACGCCATATTGTATTTGGTGTGACGTCACATGAGAGTACCAATAGACGCAAGACGCATCTAACAATATCTCATTCGCCACATCATAATAAACAGTTTAAGAGCAATACGGGAACAGAAGAATATACATACAAAGCGTGCTACAATCATAACCCTCCATAATCGAGTAAAAATTCATGGTCAATATAACATGGCGTGTTAGTTACAATAGAGGATGGTGAGCGTGTGAGAACTCTGTTTAAACATAAAAAAATAATAATCACTGCAGTAGGGGGTAAATCCGCTGTTCATTATCATGGTACGAGTCATAATATTGTTAGTTTAACGCATACTTTACGGTAATGTAAATATTTTGCATCCATTTTTAATTTCAAAATTTTAATAATCGATACGTTTTTACAAATCCAATTAGCACAATCACGGACAAATCTCATAAAGAAAACAATAAGATTATTTTATCTAATTAACCATATATCGCAAAAACAATTAACTTTATATTAATTATTTCTTTTCTGTCTCATTACTAATTAGCAATACGTCAACTTTGTTTAAAAGGTTTTGATGGCAACATCTATCATTTACTTTTATAGTCGGCCATTTTGTTCATCAGTCAGTACGACTGCTAACGGCATACGCGCTATTAATTTCGTTGTGTTACACTATTATCTCCTGCTATTAGTATAATATTACTGCTACTGCTGCTACAATTTTTTTTTTTTGATGTGGTTTCCTTTCTTATTTTGTTTATTTCTTAATTCTGTGATCAAAGTAGTCAACGACAACTAAAAATAATTAAAGACCCACGAACAGATAAAACGCTACCTCGTTTTCGATTCCGACCCCGAGCACAATCTTGATTCTAATTTTGATTGATACGATTTAGACCTGGATCCCACCCTCCTGGTCTAAACTCTCGATTCTGCTCCTCGTCCCGTTTGTGATTCCGCTTCCGCTAACGCTGAAGATCCGATTGGATAAAGACGGGGTAAAGGTCAGTATCAAAATAAAATTTAGGCTACATTACTCAGGAATAGCGTAGGTTTCTAGAAGTGAAAGATTATTTAGAATCTATAGTACTTAGCATAGATATGAAAATGAAGGCAAGGGGAAATGTCAATAATGAATTTTACTCTGGGAGCTTCCAATTGGTGAGTAATTTTCAGAATTGGCTCAGATCGGTTTAGTAGTACAAATGTACAAACAACTTCAATATACACAGATAAAAAGTTTTAAGTATATATTATCACCAGTTTCACAGCAATTGGCTGGTTTACGCTCACAAATTACACAAATAAAATAAGTACTCATAGAATACAGTCTTCCGAAGGAGAACCAAAATTTGATCACAAACCTTTCACCCTTTTCGGAATTAGCACGGAGAAACATACACTTCAGTAATATGATATATACTATCAAATGCACAACTGCATATTCTTACTGCATTCATTCTTTAAGATTGCTTAAGCCATTCCTTATTTATAAGAGGACATACAGAAAGTCAGGGTGAAAATTTAAAAATGATAAATAAAGATAAGGTGCATCAAGGAATAAATATTTATGACTTTTACGATAGCATTATATGTACAGTTTTATATATTAGTACAGACAGATAAATAAAAAGAATCCTATTTCTTATTCCAGGGGGTAATTTACTTCTGTTCGAAATTTGATTTGAATCTATTCAGCTGTTTCAGAGATTAGCCCCGTAAACAGACACACTATTTATCCAAACATTTGTTACTTTTCATTTGCACAAATAAATGTTTTTACTGTACATATACCAATTTTCATCTTTTCATCGGGATCAATGAAACTGTTGCAGAAGCAGACAGATAAAATTGAAAGAAATATTAAAATTGGAGTCAGTAAGTCATAAAACGAATACTTAGCACAAAATTTAACAAAAAAAAAATGTATGTACTAAAGATTTATGTAGTAGCATAAACGAGTGACAAAAATAAAAATGTCGAAATCAATAGGTTCAGCGGTTTAAATCTTTTAGATTTTCACATCAATAGCTTTAGAGGTTTTAGTTTTCCATACAACCATATCATCCCTTTTTTACTCCCTTCGGGGATAATTTGTGAGAGAAGACAATGTATCGTACTTTTTTTACTCCGACAAGTGACTAAAACGTTAAGTTTTCCATCTCTAGCTTCAATGATTTCGATTTTCTATACAACAGTATTTCAACTTTTCCACGCCTTTAGGGGGTGAAATTCCAAAAATTATTTTTCAGTGCTCGCATACGTTATAACAGGAAAGTCATACATCTCAAGACTGAACTCAGTAGTTTGGGCTGTGCGACATAGCAGTTATTGTCAGTTCGTTTTTTTATACATTCCTATTCGTTGTCATTATAAAATGATTTTCCGTATCTACCAGTCGAGTACTCCGTTATACGTAGGTCAAACTGAAAGTCCTTAGAAAATCAAAAACTGAGCAAACTAACAAGTTATTTTTAATATTATTTTTTTTTTCAAAATAGTGTCCAATGAAATCGAATACATCGCTGCATTCGATGGAACCACTGAGAGAAACACTTTGCCCATTCGCATTTGGGGGTCGTTTTGAGGGTGTTTTCATGTAAAGCGCCTGTTTCATGTAGAGCGCCTGTTTTCTCGTCGTTCATAAACCACTTTTAACGAAGTTCTTCTTTTATTTTAGTAAATAAATAAAAGTCGCATAATGCGAGGTCGCGGTTGTAAAAAGGGTGAGCCAGTATTTCTATACCTAATGTCTCCAATTTGTTAGTTCTTCGGCTAGCGGTGTCGTCAGGAGTTGTCATGATGTAGGAGAATACTACTGCAAGGTCGTTTTTCCCGAACTTTTTCCATAACAAGAGGAAAACAATTATTAGTGAATCAGTCAGCAGTGACTGATTTTTTATCTAGTAAAACAATTGTTGCATAATGACCTATCATTCTGAAGAAAAATGCCATCTTTTTCCGAAGCTTCGCCCTCGTTTTAATTTAGTAGGTAACTCCTTGAAATGAAACACCCACTGAACACTGTCTTTCGGTTTCGAGATCGTAACACTAAATCCAGCTTTCGTCAGCTGTAACCATGTCGTGTACAGCATTTAAGTCACCATCGGCAAATCTTTGTATCATTTCGCGGTGCCAATTAATACAACGGAGTTTTTAAGCTTTCGGTCAAACTATGAGATATCCACCGAATACAAAGCTTCCTGACTGACAAAAATATCCATGATTTGTAGACTTGACTCATAGCGATTTCTAAGCTTGTCCGAATCTGCTGGTAGGTCACTATTTTGTCCATCTCTACCATGAGCCGCACAGCACTGATGTTGTCTTCGGTCGTCGCCATAGAAGGACGTCCCTCAGATCGTCAATCAGATTAGTGTAGCCACGTTTGAACTCGTTAAACCAGTTATAAACAGTGGCAAAGGATGAAGTTTCATCATGAAAGGCCAACCGAAGTCTGTTATAACTTTCTTGTTGGCTTAAATAGCAACGAAAGTCATAGAAAATCATTCCATGAAACTTTTCTCGCTTTAGTCATGTTGACGTTAGACAATTTATAAAAATAAATGACAGATGAATACAATATCTATAAATATGATAAAATTGTGACAGGCCGATGTCTGTATGTTATAGATATAAAAAAAAAAGATATGGGGGGGGGGGCCTTTATTGGAGCAACAAAAGCCAAACCAAATTTTTAGAATTTTTATCTGTCTGCATGTTTGTTACCGCATTACGCAAAAACCGCAGAAGGGATTTGGATGAGGTTTTCACAGTTTGGTAGTTTGGAGTCCAACTTAACATCTAAGCTATTTCATCTAATTCGGTTAGGTAGAACCAGAGATACAGCTTGATCTCCCCGTAGTGCATGTATGACCTAGCCTTTCATACATTAGAGAAGTAATTTAAAATGATCGTGTAGAAAAAACATGAAAGAACGCCATCTGCGCTTCTAAAATGGTTTAAATATACGTTTATGCGGCCGAAACTGCGAGAAAAGACTTGTACATAATAAAGTTAGCAGAGTACTATTTTTTAAATTCAAATATGTTTTATTGTTTTAGTTTCCAAGTGGCCAATTCTAAAAATTTTAAGTGTGATCTACGTACTATGTACAGGATTTAAGTACAAAAATAAATATCTAAAAAAAATATTATAAATAGCATCATTTACAAACCCTAGTAGGTTGTACTATACTGCTCATGTCTTTTCCAATCAATAAAATTAGACGTTAGTATAAGATTATGGGAGTGGCTTTTAAAAGTTGTACCGATAACTAACTGTACAGGAAAATAATTAATAAGCTATCTGCGACCTTCGAAAAATGTCTAACTTGTACGTATTAAATCTTGTTAATCGTATCCTTTTTTTTTTATAATAACAAATTGATACAATCAACGATGTTCTATTTATTCTAAAAATAGTTACACGGTACTAAAATTTAACGCATAATATAACACTAACGCTACTACTGTAGTTCACCTATTTCATTACGTAACACGCTATAAAGATGTATTTAATAACAACAAAAAGCGAAAAATACTTATGAAATTGCTTGCACAGTAACGATGATGAACACAGCGTTTCAGTCAACCGGTACTGACAGAGCGCAGAGAGGGGGACGGGCGACGGGAAATTTAATCTCTCCCCCCCCACTCCTTCCAACACCCGTCTCCGATCCGACCGATCCCCACGCGTTACGTAGAATTTCGGCCAACTGAACCGAACGTTAGCTTGCTACTACGTAATTTATTCATGGTAGCTAAAGCGACGATGAATATATCTATTGTATCGTAGACTTAGAAGTTTGTCTTTCACCGTTACCATGCGAACAAATTATAAAATAGTATGGGGTTATACATACCGTGTTTAGCGAAGCGACCTCCGTGACTCGCCGCGCGCCGCTCGACCCGCACCGCACACAGCGCCGCGCCTAGCGCCGCCCGTCGCAACAACTACTCGTTCACAGTATATGTGAAATGTAGACAATAAATCGATGCGTTCCTTTTCACATTTAATTTTTAACGACGCACTGTCCGACGTTTCAAAGTATGATTTGTTAAATCATAAATATTCAAGTTTAATAATAGCACAGTGTAGATAACATGAATAAGAATATAAACGAGCTATTTTATGTTTTATAACACAACAACAAAACATTTTATATGTGTTTTATAAGATTATTCATGTTTCTATATAATTACAATTGTACATATTTCAATTATATACAAATAAACTAAAACCAAAGATAGATAAAGTATTTACAAGACTTAATTACTACATTAGAGCATTTATTTAGTGTAAAAGAAATATTAAATTATAAAACAATATCAGTTTAAAATTTTAAGTCCTTATATAATTTTGAAATTTAACTCCAATTACAATGTCCTTAGTTCTTAATATACAATAATTTAACGTTTACTACATGCATTGTAGGAGGAAGTGAGAAGGCTACATACTCGACCTCGCTTTCGCTTCACGAAAGCCTTCTGAAAATATCTATTGATTATCGTATACAGGCATGTCAGTGTATATACAACATGCTTTACTTTCCTGTAACTTGATAGCAGCAGTTGAATCTGATACCAATTACCCTAAAAATTAAGTCATTAACATGCAAACCTTTATATTAAAATACTTAAGTAATGCCGTAAATTATTTATGATTTAAGCAGTCACAAAATATGAGGATTTATTCAAGGAATTGCTGAGATGACTATGACATGATTGCATTAGATTTATACTGCAAGACGAAAATATTCAAACAAAAAGTGGAAAGTTCGCCAACACCTACAGACTCTTTATCTGTAAAGTATGTTTATGCTATTTATATCAATATAGTATAGATGTGACGTATGAATTTATGTTCAGTGGTGTAAGAGCAAAAGATTCGTATAGTGTTGCCAGCGTGGAGTTAAATCCACGATTCGGTGAAGATGTGCATATTAATTAAATTGTCCTTCAAAAACTGCAATTACTTATAAAAACAACTTAATACGATCTTTCTTGACTTGAAACAAATTATATTAACGATAGTGGATAAAAAAAAATTAAAGTACCTGTCTACATATGAACAACTTGGACATATGCAAATACTTTATGTAAAAAAAGTCACGTATTCCGTTTAAAAAATACTTGGTTAATATTTGAGCTTCTTCCAGCTGTTGCAACCGTAACCGGGAATGTCGAGATAAGAAAGTTGCCATTATATTACCTTCTGAATGAAAGGCTAAATGACACACAAATGATCTAGTGCGATAATTTTTTTTCCGGGAACTTTAAAGTACGGTCTAATATTTTGAATTAGATTGTGAATATTTTGTTAAAAATTTTGCTTACACACGTCGGAATTCTTATAGATCAGAGGCCCCATATCATTTATGCGGCTGATACATCGATAGCTACGACTCTGACTTTGTCTTATTTTCAATTTTGTCGTAATAAATTTATTATTATTATAGCTTATTTATTTCCTTAATAATTCAATACATTTATATTACAATTACATATAATTATTTTGTTATCGAATAAATTAATTATTTGAAAACTACACTAGAAAATTGAATTTATTCATTAAAATGTAATGAAAATATTCATAATTTCATTTGAATGTAATTTTTAAGAACCTTTTTACGGGTAAAGACCAATATATTGATTATTGGTCATAAATTCTAATCTAATATAAAAAAACAGGTAAATGTGCCGTGCCACAATATATTTAGATTGATTAAATAGAAAATAGAACTTTAAAAATAGAACTTTGTCCGTTCAACTATCCAAGGTAATTTATAAATATTCAATGTTATCCGAATTAAAAGGAACTCTTGACATGTAAATATTACTCATTTAATTTAGTTGATATGCTAAAAGTGCAGCTAAATTCAGTTAGACTTCATGACATGACTTCAGCTAGTAGGAACATTAATATGAATCCAATAATTACTTACTTGTCTATACATGGTACTTTTAATAAGTTGATGAATCGGTGAATCAGTAAATTATACTGTACGGCTTTGGTGTCCATCTGTCTATCTATTTGTCACAATTTTTTTTTTGTGTGGAAACTATTTAACGTTGGAAGTAAACATTGCGAATAGTTTACTGTAGAAAATCGTATTTCAAAAAAATAAATCAATGGATTATCAAATAAAAGGGAAACTAAAGAAAAATAAATGACATTACACTAAATACAAAGCATACTATTTTTTAATTCAATTTTTTTTTAATTATACGTGAAAAAAAAATCCTTTTCGGAAGCAGATACTTATTTGAGTTTTACATTCATATCTACACTTAATTTTTATATATTTTTTTAAACAATAGTTCATCTTGTCAATAAACCTTATTTAAAAATGTCATTTCTATAAGTTGATTTATTTAGGTAAATAAAATAATAATACATTTAAATAAATAATGCATACACTAGCTCTAAATAATTTTCGAACATTTTTTTAGGCAAATAGATTTTTTTTGAAATTAAACAATGATAATCGAATTCATAACTTTATACATTTAATACTTTCCAAGTTAGTATTTTTTGTATTCCATAATGTTTGTAGTGTATTCCAGCTTAATATTTCCTGATAAATATACACTTATTTTTCGTTAAGAAGGAAAGAAAGAGACTTTGTTTTACAAAAGGCATTAAACTGACCGTTGCACCGGCGACTGCTCGATCATGTCTAATGTGTAGTATGAATTTTAAATATTGAAATAAATCGACAAGTACCCAATTAAAAAATATATATGTATGCATATTTCCGTTTTAGTCATTATTTATAACTCAATTTTATAAGAAATTTTCGAAAGTTATGTACAATCTGTATTTGGCACTAGGGCCAAATTCACTTACAATTTTATTATTCTTGACAAAAAATTTTCTAGAACAATTTATATATATTCTATCTGAATGATGAAAGAATCTAAATAAATTACAATTTATTTAGATTCTCTCATCATTCACATATAATAGTTATAAATTTTATATATATTAAAATCATCCACATTTATAAATGGGAATGAACTTACGTCTGTATTGAATGAGTACTTTATATAGTCATGTGAAGTATTATTTTTAAAGATACACTACAACGCACGAAACTATACCACTCGGAATTACCTGCAAATGATACAATGTGCAGATTTTACGTTCCACGATCCTTCTTCTTTTCTCCCGTGTTCCCAATTTAAACCACTGCAACGCTTTCGGGTTTAACATAACTTTTAACTGTGTTCTAACACAGCCGTAGAGTTTCGTCTTTATTTAGTTACTGTCCCTTTAATTATTTAATGAAAGAAATAAATGAAAAAAATAAATTATGGTATATTTCATTCAAATTCCTTAAAATTATTATATGATTAAATTGACATGTATTCCTATTATTTTCATATATGATAATTAAATAAAGTAAATTAAGCAATTTATATTCTAAAATTCTAAAAGTTGAAAATTATGGGAGATTCATTTTAGTACGCTAAATTTTAAATTTCAAAATTCTGTAGTTCGTTGAAGAAAAAAAAATCGTTTTTGAAGTAGACAAAGAAAATTAAAAGGTTTCTGTTTTTTATTTTTCATGCGCGAAATTAAAAAAAAAATTTTTTTGAAATAAATTGATTTTAGTTATTTTATCATACATTCTCTCTTTTCGATGTTATCATAAATGTGGAGATTTGTCAATATTGGTATTTCACAGTAATACGTTGGGATCACCGAAATGACAAGAAAAGAATGCGCATGCGTCAGTGCCGGAGCGTTGAGGGGGACACAAGGCCGGGGAGTGGGGTACTGCCCGAGGCAATATCACGTCGAACAACGCACACGTAGTACGACCAAAAGTAAAAGACATCAAAATGAAGCGTTTGTCATATGCAATGAATGTTCTCTATATTTTGTCGGCTTACATATAGTCTGCGTAGCGAAGTGAGTAGGTGTCCAATGCAAGTCGCGATTACGCGAGTTGTGAGTTGGTAGTTTTGTGTAGTAAAAGTGGCCTCTTTTACATATACTGTTGAATTCTCGAAGTGGAAAAATTTGGTGTAGCTAAAAGCCTCGTTAATATTAACACATGTTGGAGAAGTGATGACAAATAACATTCTATAGTTAAAAGCTCCGCGAAGCTAGCTGTCAAAGTACATTGAAAAATAAATAAATAAGGCTATAACATTTCAACGGTCGTGATTAATAAGAACACAAACAAGACCTCATTATTTTTGTTATTAATTTTATTTGTATTTTTTCTCTATAATATACGGATCTCAAAATAAAATGCTTACTTTGTGACTGGTTTTAAAATAATACACGAAGAAGTATCTAAAGATGAAGGGACGAGCGATAATCAGGAAAAAAGTTATTGTAAACAGTCAAACGATAGACTGGCGAATTGGAAGGCGAGCCCAGAACAACCGGTGAAGTGTTCGCAAGTTGCAGACTTATAGATCAGGTACACTACCGGTTTTGAGCATTCGCATTTTATTTCATTTATTTTTGATGTTAAGCGCGTGGCAATGCGCAGAGGTTCTTTAACTGTTTGTCATGTACCTATTTATATATTCTGACTATTTTAAGCCATGCTTAACCCTTAGGGACTTAGCATGGCTTTAGCTTTACAGTGTTATTATTACTTAAAATTACATCAATTACTCTAATGAGAAAACAGAAATAATGCCCCACCATTTTGTATAGTCAAAGCCTATGTGATTTACTACTGAGCCGTCTTAGACTATACATGGCTATTGCATGGTCTAAGACGCTCTCCTTGTACATTTGGGACCCATTTAGGAAATCAAACAAAATGTGAATAAAGTAAGCAAAATGTAATTTTATCTGCAAATTAAAATGCAAAACCTTTCAAATACAATCAGTTAACCTAAAGAATATATATATATATATATATATACATTATCTTCATTATAAAAAAAAAGTATTTTAACAATGCTCTACCACTTAAAAAAAAACAACTTAAATAAATTTCTTGATTGTGTTCATACTATACAATATGACTTAACCCGGTGTGCTATATTTTGTGAAACATCATCTTTGATACGACATTAATCCACAGCTAGAAATCACCCATCATTACCTTTAAGGCATTTTCATATATTATTTTGTCTTTGTACCTTGAAAAAAATCTGATGATGTGTCTTGAAATCTTGAAAATGATCTTTGCATATCGAAGGAATCAGTGGTTTATCGCTTCTTTGTCTTGATGTTTTTAAATACAATAGCATCTGTAATGTGAGGAAAAGATAAGATTTGTAGACTCAACACATGTTAACCAAGCATATTTTGTTTTTATTATGGCTTTTCTTTAAGCTCTACTGATTAAAGTGGGTCTCAATTTCTATATTATTTATTAACAGAAAGTTTGAAGACATGTTTTAAATTGAATACCTACTGTGAAAAGAAAAATAAAAACTGCATCTTTCTGAACAATTAAAATCTTTCCAAAAGTGTGTTAAGAAAAAAAGGCAACTGGATACACAAAAATTGAGACTGAAATACAAAAAAAAAAAATGAAAAGTTTTACAAAGTAAAAAGAGTTACAGAATATAAGTAGTTTATTGTAATTTTTTAAATCCAGCATTTTAACCTGATATACATTACCTCTGTAATTCGAGTTTTTATTTCTTTCACATTTGTAATTGCAGTGCTGTGGCATAGGATCTAAACCTCAGTTAGTCCGAAATGAAATTTTGTAATCTAGAGAGGTTAATAAAATTTCATTTCATTTCATTGACTTAGAGAAGTCAAAAGTGCTTGTAAATCAAGAGCTTTATAACTCAAATTTATTTGTGTTTCACTTTAATTTTCGACTTAAAAGTTCCATTATAGTTTGATATTCACATGAGAAATTTCATAATGATTAGGAAAGGATTGAGTCTAGGCATTTGTTGATGTAACTATGAATTTTTAGTTCATCGATCATGCTACAGAAAGAGTGAGATAATATGTATTTATATAATTGTTATATTATTTAACATTATAATAACTTATTATTAAAGCTAGCAAAGTATGCATATCTGACATATAAATAAAGAAATATTGATATATTCATAATAATAGTTACAAACAATGTGTGAGATCTAATGATAAAATCTGTAGACAAATGATGCATTTACAATAAACATTATGTTATTGTGAGAGTACCTACATATTTTAACCACAAAAAGTGCCAAATTGAGTTTAAAACCAAACCAAATTTAGAACCAATTGGTTAATATTAAAAGGAAGTATTCTTTTATTTTAGTGTTAATTGCCCATAGTTTATTTGCTTATATTTAGTTCAAACTTTTTGAAGGGTATTAAATTGCAACCAAAACTAGTTATAAAATTTATAATATGAGGTAAAATTGTATATCAAGGTTTCTAGACAAGAATAACAGCTTTCTGTATTGATGAGGTCAATATATATATATATATATGTGTAAAAATATATTAAATATTCTAAGTATTTAATAAATATATTGAAAGTAAGGAAAATTTTGTTAAATCAGAAATTAATATTGCTTTGTTATATATATTAAATATTTGTTATGTAATATTAAAAAAAACATTAGAATTTCGTAATTCATATGATCATATTTATAAGCAATAGCAATGCTCAATTTTATTTTTTGGAAAAAGTTGCTTGTTTAGAGTTTCGTTAACTTTTAAATTACCTATTTAATGCTTATTTTTCAACATGTTCATCTAAATATTTGCTTCAAAATTTAATAATATATTGTTAAATCTTTGTCGCTAGTCTACTTAATATACATATTGTGAATGTTTGAAACATGAAGGATAATTATAATTTTTAAATGTATGTAAATGCAATTTTTTAAGTTTTTTCATCGGATTATATGATAGTTACTATAAATCATAATTTGATTTGTAAGTTTCATTATCTTTTCATTAACATTAATTACATTGCATATACAGTAGAACCTCGATAACTCAAACCTCGGTAACTTAAAAACCTCTATAACTTCAAAAAATGATATGTTCCCTTCCCATCAGAGCCCAAAACCTCTATAACTTAAAATACGCAACCTCTATAACTTAAATAAGTAATCTCTGTATTGGCCCTCAGTAACTTAAAGAAATGTATCCACAACCTCTATAACATAAAATTGTTTGTCAATGAGTCGTTTTGAAAGAGTGTGCAAGACAAAAGGTTTTGGTATTTATTGCTTGCACGTGTTCACTAGTTAAATTGTTAACGTAAACAATACATATGTCACCTATTGTTTGCTTCTTCGAAATTCTTTAAAGCTTTGCGGCGGTTAGCCTTAAGACATAAGTAAGCCTTGGATCATAAGTTTTTGATCATTGTCCTGGAAACATCACT
Organism: Eumeta japonica; assembly: GCA_005406025.1. Classification (NCBI taxonomy): domain Eukaryota; kingdom Metazoa; phylum Arthropoda; class Insecta; order Lepidoptera; family Psychidae; genus Eumeta; species Eumeta japonica. Next base: position 82,994 of record BGZK01001058.1, read on the forward strand.
TTACTTACTGTGTGATAAAACTGGCTTGAAATGAGTTCAAAAAGAAAATTAACAACACTCACATACGCTGATAAAGGGTGGAACAAGGGTACATACATACATATGTACATACCTACCTCTATATTAACCTATCCCTAACATAGACCCTTGATAACTTAAAACCTCTATAACTTAAAATATTTTATTTCCCTTGGACTTTAACTTATCGAGGTTCAACTGTATTGTTTCAGATCACAATGGATGATACTTCACATTCAGTAGTGGTGAGTGATCGAGACTTGGAGCATCCAGAGAGCAATAATTATCATGACAAAGGTGTAAATAAAGAAGATGAAAGCCATGAGGAGGAATTTTCTGTGATAAAAGAAGAGAATTCTAATGATGGTGTCACCAGCGGTGAAGAAATATGTGTTAATGATGACCATGTCGATAGTATACACAGCTCTCAGTTTTATGAGGGTAGTGATAGCAAAATCAATTATGCTGTAAAAATGGATGATAATGATACTTTAAGTGATATTGATGACATAAAAACAGACACAGCTTCTGCAGATAGTGAAGACTCTGCACTAGGTAGTTTACCACCTGATCTTCCACTCAATGACAGAGAAGAAGATGGGCAGTCCCGATCTGATGGAAGTGATTCAGGGTTAGGTTCTGAGACTACTGAAGATATCAAGTTACCAAGTTTTAGTCTTGATCTTCCTTGTGCCAGTGGAAGGGACATACCAGAGGCTGAAAAAGAAAATCTAATTAAGGAAACACCTCAAGATAACATAGCACACATGATAAGGCCTACTAGAAGCAATCTTAAACGAAAATTCGATGATGTAAGTGAAGCACCAGGAGCTAAGAGAAAAAGAGAGAGCATAAAATTTGACAATGTCACTGTATATTACTTTCCGAGAGCTCAAGGGTTCACTTGTGTACCATCGCAAGGTGGTTCCACATTAGGTATGGAATGGACACATACTCACTTGCAAAAGTTTACACTTCCCGAACATGCAATGGAGCAGAGGAGATTGCATAGGCAAATACTACAACAACTGAAAAATGAACGTCATTCCATTCAAGGTGCTGCACTATCGTCAAGTGAAGACAGTGATACCGAAGAAGAAACCAGTGACATTTCAGAATCTGAATTAGATCTAGACAGTTACTATTTCCTTCAACCAGTGCCCACTCGGCAGCGACGAGCATTGCTTCGTGCTGCTGGTGTTAGAAAAATTGAAGGATATGAGAAAGATGAATGTAGGGACATTAGGACTTCTCGTGAGTTTTGTGGGTGTGCATGCAAAGGAATCTGCAATCAAGAAAGCTGTTCCTGTAGTTTGGCAGGCATCAAATGTCAAGTAGACCGGCTTAATTTTCCCTGTGGCTGCACAAGAGATGGATGCAACAATAGCAGTGGTCGAATTGAGTTTAATCCTGTTCGAGTTAGGACACATTTCATCAATACTCTTATGAGGCTAGGTTTAGAAAGAAAACATGAAGAAACTTTAGAAGCTAAAAGAAAATGGGAGGAAGAGAATGGTGAATCAAATAAATCCTCGTGCATGTCATACCAGAAGAACCAAGGACTTAGTACTGAAGATGGCTTATTGCGAGATGTCACCCTCACTCCAAGAGTAGAAGTTGAATCTTGTGTCAATTCTGGTAGCTTCAGTAATGTACATGGTGAAGTTATGGCTAGTCAAGTACAATCTGATATTGGTAGTACTACAAACTATGGCTACGACAATAATATATTGCACCACAATAATTTAGAAAATGTACCACACATAAGAAATGCAAGTAATATAAACAACCATGCTGACCCATATACATCCGGCATACTTCAAGGAAAAGGGCCACCTTATCCGACAAACAGTATAGGTTTTAATTCCACATTGAATAACGCACAAAGGTTTCCCTGTGAAATGAATTATAATTATAACCATCATCCTGATAGTCGATTTAAAAGCTTACAGAGCTTCTCAGCATCTAGTTTCGAAGAATTTGCTCACAATTCCCACATGTCGATGTTTAGTCACTATGGCCATATGTATGCACCAGATTACTTATCAAAACCTAACTCAAGCATGCATGATCATAATTTACAGTACCATTCAATTTCGACACATTCATATATGTATAAGCCAGTCCCAGACGGCAATCAGGAAAACAAAGAAAGCGACAGCTACACGACACTAATGTCTCTTCCATATCAATCATGTGATAAGCTCGAAATGGTACAAAATGATGAGAATTGGTATAGCCACAACACATTACTGAACTTGGATCATGATGGCCAGACCACTCAAGACGCTACAGAGTTGCACGCTCCTTCAGAGACAACTTCTGAGAACAATTCTGATGGTACAGAGAATTTTGGGGAGTTAATCAAGAAAACTATGGTAGAATCCGTTACTGTGTAGTTGAGTTAGTTGTTGTCTTTAAAAAATATCTTGTTATTAAGTTTTGAATAAATTAATTCCGAAACATACATTGTTTACTTGCTTTGGTCCATGCCTTGAGGCTCGTGGATGTACAATAAATCCCTTCATGTTCACTTTACTTCTTCATTAATTCCTATATGATAAAGGCAAATATATAGGAAATATTTAGAATATATTTTCATACCAGTTTCATATGCATGGGTAGTTTTGCAAAATAATTAAAAATGACAATCGAAAATAAAAAAAAACATAGCTTTACTTTATAAATATAGGTGATTTTTTTAATGTAATATATAGTGTATTAAGTGCCTTAATTTAGTTGACATTTAGGTCCCTAACTTTTTTTACTTTTAATCAAAATAGTTGAATTAAAAAAAAATTGATTATGAGGGAGTGATCTTTAGGTGGAAAAATGGTTATTATCTTTTATATATTTATTATTTTTATGTTGGTATGTTTAATTTAGGAAGCAATTATCAATTTTTTTCAAGTATATAAATTCATTCATTAAAAAAAAATTGTTAATTAATTAGAACTTGTTTAAAATCACAACGGCTATTTCCGGCTCTTATATGTCAAAAAACTGTGATATCGTTAAGTTTTTCATTGCTTATGACAAAAAAAACTTTCCTAAGATAAATGTGGATAATATTACTTTACTCCTGATACTTAAAAAAATCATTTCCTCATTTATAATTTTCATGAGGGAATAACGAAAATCAAATATAATCAACAAAAGGTGATTATATATTGTGTGAGGTTGATTTGTAATTGAAGGCTAATATTGTGCCTTCTGAAGACTTCAAAAAAGTATAAAAATTATGAATAAATAAAACAATAAACTTATTCAAACTTCAAATGACGGAATGATCTGTGAAAATGTAATATTTAAATAATTCATTAAAAAAAATCATTGTACTTCATTAAATCCTTTTGCATCAGGTAACAATGATGATAAGGTCACACTGACAGAGTTTCCAGCTGTTAATAATTCATCAATGTGGTAGCGAAAATTCCAATGCAAACGTACTGGGGCAAGTGTTTATAAAATGTGAGGGAATCATTCTGTTTTGGTGGGACAAAGAGAAAAATTAATTTTCGAATAATTTATTATTCTTTACTCGATAAATGTAATATTAACTGTTAAATGTAAAAAATTATATAATTAACATTTCTGTAAAGCGAGATGAATTATCAAAATAATATCGTCGTAATATTAAGTGTGGGACTTGATAAGGGAATGATTTTTAGGGTACTCTGTCAACTAATATTCTTCACCTAGGAACAAGAACACTAAAATCGTGCATGGTAAACGTAGTTATTGTTCTATAATAGTGTTTATAAAAAAGTAGTAAAGATGTCATAGTGTTAATAACAAATGAAAGAAGTAGGTATGGACATGACTTTCAATTTCTTTTGGAAAACTGCCTACATATAAAATGAAAGTAATTCCATGTTACCAATTCTCAATCGTGATCTCAATCTGAGCCCTGTTCTTGATGTTAATATTGGTTCTGATTCTGATCTTGTTCTACATTCCAACCATGGTCCTGCTCTAGATTCTGATTCTTTTCAATTCAATTCCAATTTCGGTTCCATTCTCAATTTCAATCCCCATCTTACTGTCGTTTCCCCAATCTTGCTCTAAATTTTAAACTGTGTTAACCAATTTTCATGACCCTATTTTAAAAAGTACAGATTACTCTATAATAATTTTCATATCCCCCTTTAAGTTTGAATTTTCATAAATATTGAAATATACGTTTATTTGATCTGATCCCCATTTAAAGATCCCAAATACTGACTGACTAATTTAAAAATCAATAAAACCCCCATCATAAATTTTCACTCGACATTGGTAATTGTGATTGTAATTTGAAGTCGGGGTTGAGATTATAATCAGAATCACAACCCCACTAAGGGTTGAATTGTGAATCACAGTCACCTGTTTTCTTATTTGTAACAAAACCTTAAATGGCAATTTTTAAATATAAATTCATGACCTATTCAGTTTTTCTCCTTAAAAGTAACGTTTCTCATAAATGTATCAAAATTGATTCATTTTTTTAAGAGATATTGTTGGAGAAATATTTTTGAAAGTGTTTTTTTTTAATATTTTGTAAAGCACTCTAGCGATAAATTATAAGTTGTTCTCTGTAAAAAATAGCGTCAATCGTCGTAAATTGCATCAAAATCAATTAATTCGTTCGACAGATATGGTTAATGAAGAATTCGAAAAAAGGTTTTTCAAAATATATAGCAAGTACTTGATGTATTAATGCTTGGTACTCGGTCATATTTTTCTGTTTTATAAACTGTGTCAGCTCTAAAACAGATCAAAATCGAACGTGTTCGAAAGATATAGTACTTAAAAAATTAAAAAGCGTTTTGTATATGTATAAATTTTTGAACTTGGAGAACTCAAAACTTATTAGAATTATACTTTTGAACTCAGAGATCTTGGAAAAGCACTAAAATCTGTCTCTTGAGCGTAACAAACGCAAATATCCATTTCTATTTTAATTTTAACACTTGCAGCTCGAAACTAGTAAGAAGTTTCAGTGATGGCCTGCAAGGTTAACTGCCTTTCAACTTTTTAAACTCAAAAACTCATACAGTATTAATAATTCAAGAACTTTAAAAATATATCGATAAATATCATAACGGAAAGTTTTAAGGATGGCCTGCAGGGTTAACCGATTTGCAGATTTTTTTTCGTTTCTGTTATATTCAATCGTCTTTATCAATTATTACATTAAATTATTTGTACAAAGGTACACGAAATTTCCCATCTTCATGTACTAACGAGAGTACAGCAATAGCAAAGTTTTTAAATTGAAAATTTCATTTCTTAAATGTTTCACGTTGAGTTGTCCAATAGTGGGTAGATAGATAAAAATAGTATGCATCCACATATTCATTTATATGTTTGTATATATATATATATATATATATATATATATATATATATATATATATATATATATATATATATATACATATATTTAAAATTATAGTATGTAAATGAACTGCTCGGGGTTATTTGTCTCAACAATAAAACAATATTCCTATTCAATGTCTCATTATTTTCTGAGAACGTTGTCTACTTCATAAATAATTTACTATGAAAAATAAATCAAACATACTTTTTCATCAATCAACTTAGATACTAAGATTCAGGTTATTTACGACCGGTATGGTATCCACACTGATCGTACATTACCACAATATCAAAATACTTTGTGGCACTAAATAAAACTATCATGCAGATTACGTTGCAACATTTTCTGTAAAGAAAGTGCGGAACACTGCTTACATCGGTTCCGGTCGCACTGAGTACTGACTATGACCAGCAAATAGAAGAAAGGGGTGGGGATAGCGTTGTCCTGTGTCTGACAGTGCAGATTTGTAACGCCGTGCAAATAAATAATAATATCTTCGGGCATATGCCTATACACAGCACCATCTGGTCCCAAAGTAAGCAACGAGGTTTGTATCATGGGTACTATATAGTTGATATAACATATATATCCTTTTTTTGTAAATATATGCATTCGATACATACAAACACCCAGACTCAAGACAAACATTATTTTTTGAACAAATAAATAAATTTTTAGTGTATTATGAAGAAATAGAACCCACGCCCCCACTCCAGCGCAGCGGATAGGATCACTACCAACTGCGCCAATCGGGCAGTTGTAAACAAATTATACAGTAGGTCGGTTAATTCATAATTAACAAAAACGATTTATTATTTATGTCTATTGTTACTTTTGTTATGCTTATTGTAATTAAAACATGCTTCTTTAATGGGAAAAAGTTACGGCGTGCATTTGTATACTATGTGTAGTAAAACCTAGAGAATTTATTGTATGTCTACCAAAGAATTGTGGCTCTTCCTAGCTTCGTCTATATGCTTTGCGAAGTTAGTCTAATTCTTTAATTAGAGTACGAAATCTACTTGAGAAATAGGATTTTTTTTTCAGTTTGTATACCATTATGCATCATAATTTATTGAATCGATCAGATACGACAATGGGGAGGAGATGAGAACGACGCAGAAATGAAATCAGCAAAAGAGGACTTAGATATTTTATTTAAAGAAGATTCAATATTTTCTTAGAACAATACCTTTAAGATTTTCTTTTTTATTGAAAACTTAGCGAATTTCTTAAAGATATTCATTTCTTTTAGATTTATTTACATTTTACTTCGTTAAATGTAAAATTTTAGGTACTTAATCCGTATGCTCATGATTGAAATTTTTATTCTAGAAAGAATATTTGATGACTACATAATTGTTCGATGGATTAATAATATTCTATTTTGCACTTGATAAATACTTTATTCTGGAGGGTATCGTGCAGGATGCACCATTTTTTTTCATTCTCTCAATTCACTACTCTCTAAAACTGAATTAGTAGAATTTTTACTAATTGAAGTAGTAATAGTAGAAACTACATCAAAATTAGTAATTTTTAGTTGAATCTACTACAGATTTACTAAGTTTGTAGGCGTTACTTTTCAATTAGTAATTTTTCACTAATTGAAAAAGTAATATGGCCCAACTTCACTACTGAATTAGTAGTCACTTGACAATTAGTAAAATAATCACTTTTATAATAGTAGAATTATACTTTTTTAATTAGTTGAAAATTTACAATTTTAATTTGTAATCATTTCTACTAATTGAAAGAGTGGATAACCACTTATTGCTGGTTGTATACTTTGGACATCTTAAAATAGTAGCTATTGACTATTAATTAGTGGTTTTCCACTAATTCAGTTTTAGAGAGTACACGGAAACAATAACGTTATTTCGTGTAGAGTGGTGCTGCGCCTTGCGTCTAATAGTAGGCTACGCCTTCCAGTATATACATTTGAAATTCATTCTAATGTTTACAATTCACATTGTCTTAATATATGGATCAGTCAGAATTTTTGTCTCCCTGCAAACGAGAGCGAACAAAGAAAAGCATTATAGGTAATTACAAGCTTTTGCTCTCTACTCTCTATTACAAATGCGGTTCAACTTCTTCCAATAATGATTCTAAATAGTACGGATTTTAAACGTACTTTAATTAGTGCATGCTGTCGAAATCTTCTTGTTTTCTTTTATAGCCGGAAGAAGTCCACGTGACATCCACGATAACAATTAAAAAGTCAAAGGACCATGTTTGTATGTTGGGCGAATGCGTGTTACGAAGTTTACTCCAAAGCAGTAGTGAACTCTGGGTCGCGGGTCTTTATGGGCGATGGTGAATACTGACTCTCGGGTGACTCGTGTATGCTCGTTTGCCGCTTCGAAATATAAAAAAGATGTTAACATTCTGGTGAACCTTCTTTGACATTTAAATCTGCATCTAAGCTGTAAGATACTCTGTGACGTGCGTGCGCCACTGTACGCAAGACCGCGGATCCAACCTTCGAATCGGGGGGTCACACGTTCAGCTTGTCAAGACTGGCTATAATTCGATTACGATATTAAGACAAAAGCCCCAGCCCAGAGAGGGAAGCCGTGACCTCTATGACCTCCCCTCGGGTCCGCTAATAACTAGGGCATACCCTCCGCCGATATTTTTTTCATATTGAGCGATTCGAGTCCTACCTAAATCCACAAACGAAATCCAAGTGCATTTCATTGGTAGTTAACGTTCTTTACCAACATGTATTTATACCCCCATTTATTCTTGAATAGAATGTATGTAATGAATTCTCTGAAAAGTTATATTATTTATTACACATGACGGCAAAGTTATCTGCATCTTCAATAATTAAATCCTTCACTTCAGCATTTCAGTTTAGGATTCTATTTCTTAGTCTTCTTCAAATCTTCAACCGCTTTGCATTCAAAATAAGATCTTACCGCAAAAATCGACTTTGTTGTCTTAATACATAAACTACCCATATCAATAACAATTCTTTCCGGGTCATAGACACTTCAAATGTAAAACCAGTCTTTGCAATAAAAAGAAAAATAGGCATTGATGTAACATTACCATAAATTGGGAAAATTAATGGATACTAGGATACAAATTTAGAGAAATGTCATTAGTTAGTAAACAGGCTTCATAAATAAAAATTATCTGAAATATATTTCTATTAAAGGCTTTTATTTTATAATATAATAAAATTTTTGATGTAAAAAATATCACAATAATGGAATCAATCCTTATTATTAAAATTCATTGATTTCTTAATACTGAACTATCAACATAAATAAATAAGTTTGTCAGGAACTGTCTAAAATTCGCCATTCTTTTACATCCCTGTCTGTTCCTCCAGTAACTAGTACTCTCGACCTCTCATCCAAATAAATACAGTTTATTGCTCCTGAAAATGCAAACAATACATTATTTTAAATATAGATAAAATTAGAGATGGGCATGAATTACAGAATCACTTTTGCCATTTTGTAAATTAATACGTTAAACTTGATATTTACCAATTAAAATAGCTGCCAGTCTAATACATAACCAAATTAATGGGTTGATTCTTAAGGCTCCATCAAGATCATTGTCTTGGAAATTGGAAATACTTGACCAATTTGGTACTTGCAATGATTAACTTTTTACTTGTGATAGCTTTGTAATAAATTTTTATCAATATATCTTTTTAGCAAATTAAAAATAGCTGTTGGTGCTGAAATCCACATTATGACAGTAAATAATTTCTTTTGTATATATGAAAATAATCGTAATGGATTAAACATTGACCGGCGGGATGCTAATATAATAATATCTATTCATATCTAATATCTATTTCCAAATGCAGAGAAATCTGTTATTGTATGTGGCACATTATATTTATTTTGATCACAAGCAATGGAATTGTAAAATACAATTCCAGTTCATGGCGTAGTATTTGCGTCGTGTGCATACACACCAATAAAAGTGTAGGAATTTTAAAAATCTTTATATAATGAAATCACATTTCATTTTTTTATCAAATATTTTCAACATATTGGCCATAGATTGTTTACAGTAGGGTAGTTTATTAATATTTAAAATACTATAATTATTGAAGAATCATGTAAGCTGACGATTCACAATCGCTAAAAGTGAAATTAAAATTGAAATCAGATCAAAAAACAACAAACTACAAGCCATCAAAAGTTGTATTCCATCTTTTTCTTGCAAAGAGTTTAACGTTGTTCTACGCGTCGCTAGCAATGATCAATGACGTCACTGGGCCTTCTCTGTCTAAAAAACAGTTATGTTTCAGGTGTTTTAATATTTGTCATATAACACTTTCACTACACTGTGACTCAAACAAAAAAAACTTTAAATATGGCAATACACAAAAAAAAATAGTTAACTACCACATTAAATTACTGTACAATATATTAATATTTTTTTTACTTATTAAGCATAATTGTGACATATGGAAAACAATCTAGCTAAAGCAGAAGTAACATTTACATTTTGGTTGATGGAGCATAACACATACACAATTTTTTAATTTTGACATCTTTGGACACCTGTTTTATACTGTACTGTAATCTTTAAATGATGCGCGTGCATATAACATATTGACAGATAAACATTGTACAAACCATTGTTCGGTTTCTGTTCATATTATTAATTAGTCTTTAATGATTTTTTTTTTAAATATATTTTCAGTAAACAGACATAGTTCAACAAGATTACTTAAATATAAAAATAAGCATGTAGTTATAAATTTTTTGTCATACTTGTTACTTATACCTTTATAGAAAATAACAAAATTTTATATATGTTCCATACAAAAAACTTGATTAGAATGAAAGAGATGTTACTTTATTCTTAGCTCCTCCACTCGAAAATTGAGAGTAAGTATTGTATTTTTATTTTTTCTAAAATATATAAAAACTCTCAAGTGGTATAGCAAACATTTAGCAATTTGGTTTCTTTAATACACTACAATATTATATATATTGTATATACAATATCAATACAATAATAATATGCTAATTTACTAAGAATGTACTGTAAATTCATTTGCAGTAAATTAGCATACATATATTAATAAACATAATTAATTACCTACCTATTTTAAAAAAAATTGAGTATTGGTAGCAATGTCATTTATAAATATCTACATCCAAGAAATGTTTGATTTTTTTTGATAAATATGTCTTCGTGAGTGTCCAATCAGGAACTCTTGTTTAGCAAGCTAACTTTCTATTTTTAATGATCACAAAACGGCTTAATTTTCTTAAATCTATAATTATACAAATCAAAAAAAAGATTTGTATTTGTAAAATATATATTATTTTGTTCTAGAAATATACATAGAATTTTTTTTTACTACAAACAAAATTAAAATGTAATAAAAATTGGATCAATGCAAAATCTTTAAATTTCTTGTTGAAATTATTCAAATAAAATATTTACAATACAAATTTAAAGATTAGCATAATCTTTAAATTTGTGAGATTTATGAGAACAATATTTCTAAAACACAAAAGCTATCTTGTTCTATAATTTTTGGAATAAAAAAATTTATCAACCCACCATCATGTATTATCCGTCGATCCTTCTGTGTCACTGTGAGTACGCCCCACTGCAGCAGCGAGCCGCCTGCGTCGCCGAGCCACAGGGTGCTGGAGTCCCACCACAGACAGCTCACTGGCTCGGCCAAGTGTTTGCGATAAACCTTGATACATGAATTTAAAATATGAATTTAAATAGCTTTAGCCGTTTTCCATTTATTTATGTTTCCCACGCCTTCCTTGTATATAAATCAAGTTTCGATTTCGTTTCAGGACCTGTTCTTTGTTTTCAGATCTGTCTCCATACTGTACTCAGTCCTTTTTTGGGCATTGCTATTTTTTGAAACTTATACTTTATTTTTTTTGTATAAAACTCACATTTCAAGAGATTTTCTACCTCTTTGTTAAATTTGAATAATAATTGTTCAGTAATTTTCGAGATTATCTCGAAACAATAAACAGAAACTTTACCGTCATAATAAATAGTTTATAATTTGAGGAACCGCGTGTTCTTACTGTATTCAAAATTACACCAAGATCGGTCGACACGTTGTTCAGTTATAAAAGGGCAAACATTTTACATTCCAAAATTTAAAAATGGTAACTATACATTGAGTGCATCATAATATAAATATTTATTTTAAATCTGTATAAAAATATTGTATGTCTAGACAGAACTTACAAATATATACATACATATTAGCATAGATATATTGTATGCAATAAGAAGTAATGAAAAATATGTGAAAGTTAAAAATTAACATTCCTTTTTCCAGAATTATCCGAAAAGATTTATTTAAAAATATTATTCCAAAAAATTGTCATATATTGTAACTGTATTATTCAACCTCGTGCGACACAGTGAGGTCGGTGATGCAGACGTCGCCGTCCCGCGCCGCGCTCACCGCCCGCTCGCCGGGGACGAGCCGCAGGGCGCTCACGGCCTCCGTGTGCAGGGGTATCTTGTTCATGAGACACCCGTTTGACAAATTCCATATCGAGATTTCACCGTCGCTGGTCCCCGATATCACATCGATGTCGAGGAACTTACGTTTTCTGTGAAAATACATGTACAATAATAACTATATTCTGCTAGACTTACAACACCAGTACATAAATGTGAATGTTTTCTTACGTTATTTATAATACAAGTTGTCTTTTAATCATAATATTGTAAATGGTGAAAGCGATTTGTAGAAATTATAATGAGAAAGAATGAAATCCACTTTCTATGAGTTTTTACAAGAACATTATCATTATCCTTGCGACAAATTGGTTAAACAATTAAGCAAACCCAGTAATTTGTTAGAAGAACATCTCAAAATTATTGTAAGGTGCAATTCTTCTCTTTTCATAATATTTTATATTCCTGTTGTTTTTCACTGACATATATATGCTTCTTCAAAAAGAGGTCTAATTATTTTGCTAAATAGAAAAATTCGCCACAATACAGATTTGGATGGAAGTTTTATTTGTATAGAGCAGAGCTTGGTCATCCAGGTAACACAGGGCGCTCTATTTAATTTGTAACAGAGTATTATAAATGAAATAGAACTCTCAAAACTGTAAGGTGGAGTTTAAACTGTAACAAATTGTATATTAGTGGTTTGTTAAGACCATTTTTCTACATCTGAATGTCTATTTCATTATAAGTCGGATACTCTGCATTTTATGATTTGATTGGTTAGTAAAAGTACAAAATTGTACTTTCATGTCAAATGTGACTCAGTTACTATTAATAGGGTTGGTTATCTTTATAAATCAATGTTATATTTAGAAGTCAAATAGAAAATTACAAAGTAAAATTTACTCTATTCCATGAAGGCAAATATACTGGCGTCATTAGTCGATGACGTCACCAGCATTCTTTTTTTAATATCAAGAAATAATATAATTACTGCTTAGAAAACAAAAATATTAAATTACTTATTTAATGTAAAACAATAAATAAAATTAATAACATACCTACTGAATTCCTAGTTTAATTAATGCTACATTGCACATTAAGATAAAGCACTATGTATGATGCTATCTGTATCACTACATAGTATAAAACAAAGTCGCCTTTTCTGTCCCTATATCCCTATGTGCGCTTTAATCTTTAAAACTACGCAACGGATTTTGATGCGGTTTTTTTTCAATAGATAGAGTGATTCAAGAGGAAGGTTTATATGTATAATACATGCATAATATACTAAGGCAACATTGCTAATTTTAGAGGTTTCTAACGTGATGTCGTAAATTAACCTATTTTTTTAGGCTTATTTAGCAATTAGCTAAAACGCTGCCTAACCCTACGAGTTAGATCAAATTAATGTACTACAGTATTGTACACCATAAAAAGGTCTACAAAAAAGTCCGCGATGGTATATGTTTATCTTTTAGGGATAACCCACATTAACCATTTTTATTGTTTACTTTTTACGTGAGAAAATGGCTTATTTACGAAGCTATTTTAAGCAATACGGCATTAATCCTTATCGAATTAAGTACCTTAAATACAGTGTGCAATTAATATAGATCAATATGGTTCCTTACAGCATGTAAATTAAACAAATATTTTCGGAGAAATTACAAATTTTAAATTTGCGTTTGCGGCGGGCGGTACCGGCCGGACGGGGCAGTGCGGGGAGGCATGCCTATATATAGCGCGTCGGAGGCCGCGGTTTTCCCTATAGCACTTTGAATTTAGCAGCAATCGGACGCGTTTATTATCGGAGCTCTCTAGCGAGGAAAATAACAGTACTTGATAAAAACGTGCTTTTCAGCGCGACAACGTATCAGTTAATTAATAATTATAAGTTACGATAAATAATAATCAATTAATTTAATAATAAGGGAATTATTTTCAAAAATCTTAAGTAAGTTCAGAAAAAAAACTTAATAGAATAGCTATCTTTTGTTCTTGATGATTGTAGATTATCTTTTGTTTTTAGTCACACGCATGGCAAATTATTTTTTAGGTGTTTTTAATTTAATTAAAATCGTATTTTAAGTTGATTTCATTAAAATCGTAGTTTAAGTTATTCCAGTAAAAAAAAAGAACTGAATAGAATAGATATCTTTTGTTTTTTATGATTGTTGATTATCATTTGTGTCTAAATGGTAAGTATTTAGATGTTTTTTACTGCGGCACATAGGTACCAATAATATGGCAATTTGTTCATAGGTAGGTAATCATACATAAGTCTAGAACTGAGTCAACTTTGTTCAGAAATTATAAAGTCATGTCTGGAAGACGTCGTCGTTCGAACATAGGTCGTAGTTCAGTGAATGCTAAAAGAGTACGTTCACAAAGAGATGAAGAATCGTCAACAGAACGTGAAGCTCGACTCAGTCAGCTTAGGGATAGATATAGAGCTGAGAGAGAGAATCTTCAATAGAGCGTGAGGTTCGCCGCAGCCGGGATCGAGATAGGCATTCGGTTCAGAGATAGAGAGAATCGTCAGTAGAGCGTGAGGCTCGACTCAGTCAGCTTAGGGATAGATATAGAGCTGATAGAGAGAGAATCTTCAGTAGAGCGTGAGGTTCGCCGCAGTCGAGATAGGGATAGACATCGAATACAGAGAACCAGAGAATCATCAGCACGAGTTACTAATTCATGGGTAAATAAAGAAAATTCTGCCATGAATTACGATCCTTCGATTTCTTACAAGGACGATCGTATAGTATCAATAGGTACTATGTCAGTAGTATGTGAATATTGCTTGGCATTGAAATTCAAGGACGAATCAAAAGGCATGTGTTGCTTACAAGGAAAAGTCAAATTAGAAGAAATTCTCCCTCCACCTGAACCACTTCACTCTCTTCTTACGGGTGATCATCAGAAATCCAAACAATTCATGCGCAATATACGCCGTTATAATAACGCATTTCAAATGACCTCTTTTAAGAGCAAGCAAGTCGTTGAGCGTGGGTTCATGCCTACATTTAAAATTCAAGGGCAAGTGTACCACTTAGCTGGGAGCTTGCTACCACTTCGACCCGATGATCACAAATTTCTGCAAATATATTTTATTGCAGATCCAGACATACAAGCATCTACGCGGTGTTCAAGTGTTGCACAACCAATTGATAGAGATTTAATTAGATCTCTGCAAGATATGTTACATTCTCATAATTACTATATACAGTCTTTCAAAACTGCGATTGAGCGTATTCCAGCAGATACTCCTGACTTTAATGTCGTAATCCATGCAAATAAAGTTCCTGTTGGAGAACACAGAGGACGATATAACGCACCTTCTACGAGTGAGGTAGCAGTGGTGATAGCTGGACAGCAATTTGACAAAAGAGATATTGTATTGCATAGTCGTGATGATAATTTGCAAAAAATTTCAGAGTTACACAGATCTTATGACAGCTTACAATATCCTTTGATGCTATGTCGTGGAGAAAATGGTTATGCCATTAATATTTCTCAAGTTGATCCAATCGGTGGAACACCTCTGCGTAAAACAGTGTCATGTATGAACTACTATTGCTACCGTATAATGACAAGACGTAACAATTTCAACACTTTGCTCAGATATGGAATGTTAACAAACCAATACTTGGTCGATCAATATGCGAAAATTGAATCTGAGAGATTGGCCTACATCCGTAATAATCAAACTAAATTGAGAGCCGAAAATTACGTTCATCTTCAGGATGCGTTACAGGCGAATGAACATGTCAACGGCATTGGTCAGTTAGTTATACTACCTTCATCATTCACAGGTGGACCTCGATATTTACACGAAAAATCGCAAGACGCCATGACTTACGTCAGAAATTACGGCAAACCTGATTTATTTATAACTGCAACATGTAACCCAAATTGGCCGGAAATTAAAGAAAATATTAACACTAATTTAAGTCCACAAGACAGATATGATATAGTTAACAGAGTCTTCCATTTAAAAGTACAGAAACTCCTGCACCTCATTAACAAGTCTCATATATTCGGTCCCCCGCGCTGTCATATGTACACAATAGAATGGCAAAAACGTGGGTTGCCACATGTGCACCTGCTGGTGTGGTTAGTGAACAAAATTAGACCAAACCAAATTGACAAGGTCATTTCAGCTGAGTTGCCGGATAAAGATGAAGATCCTATCCTGTACGAAATCGTAAAGAAAAATATGGTACACGGCCCTTGCGGGACTTTAAATCCGAATTCTCCATGTATGCGAGATTCTAAATGCAGCAAAAAATTTCCGAAGTCATTCCAAACTCAAACAATCACTAGCGATGACGGATATCCCAAATATCGTCGACGATCGCCAGAACAAGGCGGGAAAAGTGCTACCGTCCGAAACCGTGATATTGATAACCGATGGATCGTTCCCTATAATCGGCTCCTTTTGAAAATTTTTGATGCCCACATCAATGTAGAGTTGTGCAATTCGATAAAGTCAATCCAATATGTTACTAAGTACATTAATAAAGGTAGTGATCAAGCCACTTTCAGCATACAATCACCAAATGAAGTGGAAAAATATCAGTCTGGACGTTACATCTGCAGCTCTGAAGCTGTATGGAGGATATTATCATTCGAAGTGCACGACCGGGCTCCCACAATTGTCCACCTTGCAGTTCATTTAGAAAATGGACAAAGGGTATATTTCATGGAGAACAATATACAAGAAGTTGTTAATAATCCGCGGGATACAACATTGACAGCATTTTTCAAGTTATGTGCTCAAGATGATTTCGCGAAAACACTGACATATGACAGAGTTCCAAGTTACTATACATGGAACCAGAGTTCTAAAACTTTTCAACGGCGAAAACAAGGTACTGCGGTTGATGGTTTCCCCGGAGTAAAAAAAACGGATGCTCTTGGCAGAGTCTACACGATTCATCCCAACAACAGTGAATGCTTTTATCTGAGAATGTTACTGCATATTGTAAAAGGCCCGACAACCTTTGCACGCCTAAGAACTGTACAAGGTGTTGTTTACAATACTTATCAAGCAGCATGCAAAACTATGGGGCTCTTGGAAGATGATTCTCACTGGGAAAATACATTATCAGAAGCAGCTGTTTGTAGTTCAGCTACATCATTAAGATATTTATTTGCTGTCATAGTAGCGTTTTGTCAAGTAGCTGATTCTGTTAATCTATGGAATAAATTTCAAGAAAACATGGCCAGTGATATTCTGAATCGACGACGGCGAGAGTTAAACTCAGATGATATACAATATGATCAACACATATTTGACGAAGCATTATTTGAATTGAATAAAGTACTGCAATTACTTTCGGGTAAATCGATCAAGGATTTTGGGCTGCCGATGCCAGCTAATACTACTAGCTCAGATTTAACTAACAGTGCCGAATACACAAGAGAAATATCATACGATCAAACAAGACTTTTACAAAATATAGCTCAAGATGAGCCACGATTAAACATCGATCAGAAAAAGTATTCACTGCATTACTATCAACAATTGATAACAATGAAGGAAATTGTTTTCCTTGATGCCCCAGGAGGTACAGGAAAAACATTTTTAATCAATCTGCTTTTAAAAAGTGAGATCTACCGGAAAAATTGCGTTAGCTGTTGCGTCATCCGGCATTGCCGCTACGCTTTTAGAAGGAGGTCGAACCGCACACTCTACATTCAAGCTCCCGCTGAAAATCGCCACCGATGACAATATCAGCGTCTGTAGTGTTTCTAAACAGAGCAATACAGGAAAATTGATGCGTGACTGCTCATTAATAGTCTGGGACGAAGCTACCATGTCAAACAAGTCGTCTGTGGAAGCACTGGATAGGACAATGCGCGATTTGCGCAACAAAATTCACCTATGGGTGGATGTACAATTCTGTTTTCAGGAGATTTTCGACAAATCCTACCAGTTGTGACTCGAGGAACACGTGCTGACGAAATAAATGCTTCCCTAAAAGATCAAACCTTTGGCCACATGTCAATAAATTAGAGCTTAAAACTAATATGAGGGTTTCGTCATCATCACGTGAGAACAGGCTATTTCCAGAGATGCTGCTAAAAGTTGGCAATGGAGAATTAACACAAAGTGAGGGAAGGATTAACCTTGAAAACCTTTGTGTTTTGATAGACAACATCAAGAGTTAGTCAACAAAGTCTATCCTGACATTGATGACATAAGTTACAAGACAATATCTTGGTTTAAAGAAAGAGCGATTCTGTCACCAACTAATGAACAAGTAGATAAGGTAAATAACTTGATTATTTCAAAGATTGATGCGCCGACGAAAATATATTACTCGGTGGATACTGTTCTCGATTTGGAAGAAGCTGTTCATTTTCCTACAGAGTTTCTAAACTCTTTGAACCCGTCTGGACTCCCTCCTCACAAAATGGTGTTGAAAGTAGGTTGTCCTGTTATTTTATTAAGAAACCTGAATCCACCTAAACTTTGCAATGGCACGCGTTTGCTGATAAAATCACTGAAAACTTTCATAATAGAGTGCACAATACTCACAGGATGTGGTACCGGAGAAGATGTATTGATTCCCCGAATCCCTCTGATACCATCGGATTTACCCTTCCAATTTAAACGTTTACAGTTTCCGGTGAAGACATCTTTTGCAATGACCATTAATAAATCGCAAGGTCAAACCTTCAACGTTGCAGGCTTAGATTTGAGCGTTGACTGTTTTTCACATGGCCAACTGTATGTCGCTCTTTCAAGAGTAACCTCAAGAGAAAACATGTTTGTATTGTCTAATGACAAGAAAGCTGTAAACGTTGTGTATAAAGACATCCTGTAATATATTAATTGTTGTAAAAATAAAATAAATACCTAGGTGAAAATGTAAAAAGTAAATAAGTAAAAATGTGTAATGTAATAAAAATTGTATGAATTTAGATATTCCAAAGATAGCAGGAAATCTTCATAGTAAGTATAGGGGAAGAGGAATTGTTTTACTCCAAATTTAATGCGTGCAGGCCAAGGGCAGTAATGAATGAACCAAAAATACTGGATCGATTTTAATCATGTTTTCATTGAGTGACATAGGCATATATATTTTATGCCCGTGCAAAGTCGGAGCGGGCCGCTATGTTTTTATATACAACGTTCATATTTTTTCTGTAGTGTATTTAATTTAGTATCAGCATTGCACCCGTGCGAAGCCGGGGCGGGTCGATAGTAATTACTAAAATTAGAATTTACATAACGTGACTCTGATAACCCAGTTTCATTTTGTGTTATGCTTGTGTAAACATACATGCAGAGTGGCAAATGCAAATCTTAAGAAAAATTGTTTTAAAAAGAAACAAAGTTTCAACATTAAATATACAATGTGAAAATCTTCTAAATTAAATTTAATGTATAGACACTGACCTTTTACTGTTTTATCACATGTAAAAAAAATCTTTTTAAAATCAAATATACATAACTTGATATTTCCTAAAATAACTAAATTTATGGCTAAAGAAAAACCCTTGGATATACAAAGTTATAATTTTATGTCATCAAGTGTTCCTTTTTAACGAGACAATACTAATCAGAGCATTAGATACTTTGAAAAATCATGGTTTGTTACTTAATTAATTCAATGTATACATAATGTTTCAAGTCGAAACTATCAGATGCTTAAGAGCTCGCTCAAGGGGAAATGATTCAGTCACAGCTCTGAAGAGCTTAAGGTAATTGGATTGTCTTGAGATATACTTATTTTATTTATTTATACTCATGTATATTGTTCAAAAGGGTAGGGCAGAGGACCACAAATTTTCACAAGCTGTGATGTTTGCATACCATTTTTCCTTCATTGACATCTATAAATCCTTTCAGGTTAGCTCGCCAGTTTAGGGTACTTAATTATGATTTTTTAAACATATATTTATGCAAAATTTCAGTTCATTAAAATACTAGAGACACGTTGATATTAGATTGAAAGATATTAACTAAATAGTTTTTAAAATACACACTGGCATACTAAGAAATAAAATTGATTATAAACATCTAAATTTGTTAATAACATTGTAACCTTTTTTTTTTAATATAACCTTTTAAATTTTATCTTGTAAGAAATTATCATTGGGAAACTAAAACATGTTTGTTTAATTATTGTTATTAATATTGAAATTGTATACTACAAAAAAAAATTCAAGTTATCATTGAAGCATGCCAAAAAATGGGTATTAGATATTTTAATAGAAACACATTGGAATTTATAAGCATAAGTTGTTGAGGAATTTGTAGTAAAATAACGAAATGCCCAACTTGAATACAGTTTAAATTCTGTTATTTTAATATTACCATCCCTTTTCTCTAATACAATACACAGGACATGAGAAAAAACAATATTGTTAACCCATTTCATAAAAAAAAATAGGTTTCTCCAAAAGACATACAAGCTATACTATAGTCAAAGGTCCTTATTTAAAGGGATTATATTTTATAAATATGCTGTGAACAAAGCAGCTGTGAATAGGAAATGGTAAATTTTAAAGATTATGTAATTGAAATTTAATTGAGAACTACTTCAATTATTACCGAAACCTTCACAATTAATTTTAGATAAAACATTCTTCACTGAGTGAAAGTTTTTCTGTTACAAATATCGAAAATGTATCAAGGTCACATTCCATAGCATAAGATATTGAATTTGATTATGTCACAAAAGTACCTCTAATATAATACAGTTTATGTTCAAATTAAATATCTGAATATGCCTAATTTCCTTAATAAAATGTGGTCTTCACAAAGCATCTTGAGATTGAGAAACATTTTTAGTCTCTAATACCTAAAAATAACAATGCAAGACAGTTAAAAAAAATTGATTAATGCCCTTTTAATTTATAAAACATTGTCTATATCCTTAGCGGACTCTAAATTGTCAGTCATTTGATTAAATGTTGAAAGTACACAGTTTACATTTGTCTAATAAAGGACCTAACTTCTCCCGCGTAATCGAGTCAAAACGAAAATACATTCCATTGTACTTTATACGGGTGGCTAACCTGGTGGTGAGGGCGGTGACCTTAGCGTCGTGGTCGAGTTCAGCGGTCAGTCCGCGCAGTGCGGGGACGGCGCCGCGCCACGCGCGCACCACACAATCCCATCCTCCCGATATCAAAACACGTTCTAGAATTCGAGTTTGTCACTAAATTTCATCGAATAAACGATGAGTCACGTACATTACTGTTGCGGCTGTTTAACGAGAACTACTACAGAATTGTCGGTACAGAGATTAATGAAATAAATAGAAATACTATTCAAATATCATCGGCAAAAATGTAATTACGCTTTACATTAAATGAACGGAATAAATTAGCAGAATCGCATATTTAATAAACAATAATTACCTTCTTTCAGCCACGTCAGACAACTAACAGAGTCATCATGGGCTCGGAAACTTTCTATTATCCTGCCGTACTCCACATCATACAAATAGCTGTAATATTTATCAACTTCTATTATTTATTAATTCCATCTATATTGATGTCTAATATAAATATTTCAAGTGTGAAATTCCTTGAATTTGCATAGCTTTTCAAACAAAACTAATAGTTTCATAAGTAAAATTTAGTTAAATATGACAATATAGAGAGACAGCCATTATGTGCTAATAGACAAATAATAAAAAAAAATACTAAATCCTATTTATATTACCCATAGATGTTTTAAGAGTTGACAAGATTAGGCTACACTTTTCACATTAGTCTTATGTATTTTTTTTTTAACATTTGATAAACCATCTCCAATGTGCAATGATACAGGCCATCAGGACAAAAAGTCATGTTTCCTGCATCATAGGCTGAAGTGGCGACCATTAGGGTATAACTGCTTTATACAGTATTAACTACTCTTTTTAAAATTAATATCCAAAAAATTCAAAAAAAGTTTCCAAAATTTTTTACTTAAATTCCAAACATTATTAAAAATTGTAACAAACATATGTTTTAATGGCTGTATATTTAAATTATCTTAATTTTATATTTTTCGAAACTATACTAGTATAATACAGAATTCAATTACAGTTTCAGATAAATAGGACATTCTATAATGTTTTCTAGGTTTCTTACCAATTCCTATCCTAAAGTTCATTTCGATTTATATTCTCATCTTGGTTCTAATTTAATACATTACTAATATTAAATCCAATCTTAATTCAGATCTTTATTGTGATCAATCCCAATAGGAATACAGTTGAATTCCAAAGATTTTTAATAATTCTCAAATTAATATCAAGCATTCATAACATAATTCAAAAAAAATTGATTTTTAGGTATAAATGGATAGACCAGGACTCTAATATTTAATTAGTTTCGGTGATGCATCTTAAATTTTTGCAGGACATTAAAAACATATTCACCTTATTCCTACAACTTTCACTTCTATTCCAATTTTCACTTTCTCCCTGTCCACAAATAAAGATTCAATACAAAAATTTTGCTATTACAATTCAAGTTGATTTCGTAATTTGATTAAAAAATGAAACCGATATAATAAAAGCATACAAAAACATAAATGGAATAAGGACAACTACTGTAATATTTTATATAAAACACCAATAAAATATCCAGATAGAGCTTTTTTCCCTGACCCTTTCATGCATCATGTCAAGCGTGCACCAAATGATACATAATTTCATTGATATATCATTTTTATTTGTCAACGGTTTTGAATGAAAACCAAATACAAATTAGTTCCCCTGTTGTGAAGATTGGCATTCACAAACGCAGACAAATATAAACAGACAGATTTTCTACAAATTTATTTTACATATAGATTACTGTGTATTGAGATATTCCATTGAAAATATACATTATTATGATAATATGACAATACTTACATTTCATTATCCCATGAACCGACTGCTACTGTATTCTCACTTATCATAACGCACGAGCTCAAGGGTGTTCCACATAAGCTTACACTTCTTATTTGCTTCTTTTGACTTCTAGAATAAACCTTTAATGTGCCGTCTTTACCAACAGATATTATCCTATCGCCTTCTAATATAACACACATAACTTCTTCCCTATGAAGTTGGATGGTATTGACCAACTCTAAAACACGTGGATTGCTTTCTGTGTCTTTTACTGTCAAACTGTTTGGTATTTCATGAGTTATTCTTCTAACATGCGGTCTGGTGAATAAT
The DNA here is from genome assembly GCA_005406025.1 of Eumeta japonica. NCBI lineage: Eukaryota > Metazoa > Arthropoda > Insecta > Lepidoptera > Psychidae > Eumeta > Eumeta japonica. The sequence goes on from BGZK01001058.1 coordinate 105,992, forward strand.
TGCTTTGGTACTTGACCAAATTCCATTATTTGCACTTCAAATGCATGCCTCTCATTCATATCTTCAATACATTCTAAATCAATTGAACCCTCATAGCACACATGGTGAAACACTGTAAAGAAAATGTAGTACATTCTATTATACCAACTTTTAATTTACCACAATGTAACAGGTTAGAGCATTTTTTTAATTCACATCTTTCGAATTGGTCTATTCCACTGCTATTAACACATCTTCATTAAAATTAGGTATATGAACTGACAAATAATTCAATAATTTCGTGTTGGCCTGATGTTTTCTGTGTATTTCATTGTTTGAGAATATAAAACTCAAAAATACAACCTTGATAATATTCAATTGTCTTTAATTTGTTTGTTATTATAATTAATAATAGTACTTAATGTTTCAATTCGCCTTAGATGGTTAACCAGGTTGAACGCGCATTCCATTCATGTGTCTAAATATTTCGCACCTATCCCGTGTGGTCTTGTTTATCTTTATGCATTTTATGTCATACATAAAATTAAATAAAATGATTTGGTTTGTATTATTACATTAGGCAGTATTGTAAAATTTGTTTATTTCATTTCCTTTTCTTAGGCTTGTACCTTTGACACATAGTGTCATTATTTTGACTTACACTGTAAACCAGTATGATGTAGAACTTCAATGTAGAAAGATAAATTCCTTGTGTTTGAGTTTATTTGGTACATAGTTTAATGAGAATTCTTAGTGTTATGATTTCATTTAATGTTGAAGTTGAAAACAATAATACATCGTGGAATTCTTTAATGGCAAGCAGTGGGAGCTCAAACACACCTGTGGGATTGTTCTAATGGACAAAAGGTTTTATTAAGACCTGGGTAATATCAAGATATATAATGGGTATGTTTACCGATAAAAAATATCAAAAGCAGTAAATAATCTTTTCGAATTCGACTACCAAAGGCATTTGGAACTTGAGTTTTTATTTATCTAATATGTACACCTTATTATGCTAAAATTTATTTAAACTGAGTTTATTAATAATTTTTTTTTTATTCTGCTAACCATTATTAGCACGCACAGCTTCTTCACCTCTTTGCTTGTAACCAAATATAAGATCAATCCACTGATGCAAATGCCTTGATACATATTCCGATTCCAGGGCACTTCTTAATTTCCTTACAAAATCCTCAGGGGAGTTAGCCCAAGGTGGTAAGGCAACATTATGTACTTTCACACCATGGTGACGTTCCCCAAAATCAATTTCATATTTATTAACCAAAAAAAATCACCTTTGCCTTCAATATCATAGAATTCAGGAACCAACTCCTGTAATATAAAATAAATGGGGTGAATTACTCAAATATTGAAGTTGATTAGTAATTTTTAGATGAAACCATATATGTTTCAAGCATTATTGTAGACTTTATATACTATTCTTACTATTGTTATCTACTATATTCTATTCTTGTTAATTGAATAGGAATACATTACGGATAATAAAAATTTTGTTTTATAACAAAATGAAAATAGTAAAATTGTAAGCAATGTCTTTATATATATATATACCACTGACTGACAAGACTCATCACGAGATCTCCGAAACTATGACCGATTGACTTGAAATTTGACATAGCTACTCTTTTCGGTACATAATCGCTCACTAAAGACAGACTTAAGCAAATTCTTTTTATAGAATTTGCTTAAAAATATATAAAATTTTCATCATTTTCTGTCTACATAGGCGGAGCCACGGGAAAAAACTAGTGATTGCATATTAACAGATTAGATGTGTACCTTCTGTAAAATTAAAATATTAATGTGTGGTTCCATTTTGTATTGAACATTATTTATATGGAAATATAAAGCAGGACAGGAATATGTCCTGCATAGGCAGAAAATTATTATTATGAAATTTAGTTGCACATAATTCTTTCTTTTTGTAAATGTTATAAATTGTATTAAACAAATGCAAGATCGGCGAAAAAGGTTTTTCATATTCTCTATACAAATTCAAAATAATTTTTCATCATATTTTATTTACATTTAATTATAAAATATATATACCATTTCATTCAGCAACCTATTGTCATTTTTTTAGGTAGTGACATAATCCCATTGCTATAGAAATTTTGGGGCTTCTGATCAAAAAACTATTACACATAGTTTTGACAGTCCTCTCTTGATGTTAACCTAACATTATCTGAAGAACTCTGACGAAATCGAAACAGGTAAAGATTTGAGGGTGCAAGGTCAGGGCTACATTATGAATGCATTAACAATTCCCAATCAAACTCTCAATTGCCCTGCCGTAAAAGTTAATAATGAACAAAGCCCTTCCAATCCCACCATACATATAGCATCGCGTATTGTGAGTTAATCTGAGTTTTGCTATAGCCGTGGAGCTTGCTTGCATTTTGACCATAATCTTTTTCGCACGATCTTGTCATAGACAGTCCATTTTTCATCACCAGCGATCAATCTTTTCAAAAATGGTTCCGTTATTACGTTTCAATAGAGTATCATAAATGAGTACACAATTCATTCGATTTCTTTCAGAGAGCTTGTATGGGACCAAAGTATCGAGCTTTTTTATATATCCACTATCCAGTTTTTTTCAAATGTGATAGCGCATGAACTAATGTGCCAATCTTGCTCTACTTTTTAACAAAACGGTATCGACTTTATCCGTAACAAGTTGACCAGAGTGAGGTGCATCTTAGGACATCAAATTTACTGGACTGAAAACACTTGGACCAGTTTTGCGCTACTCTTTCCGGCACTATATTATGTTCCTAAACATAACAATTTTCTTCCTTTTTCATTGTTTTGTAATAAACCCTCAAAATTTATCCGATTTCTCCGTTACCTTTACTCATTTCAGTGGACAGAAAAACAATAAAAAATGGTGGAACACCGTTTTTACTTTTTATTTTTCTTTTTTTTTTAAGTGTCGTCCATTTAATGGTATAAAAACTAGCCAGATACAAACATCACAACCAAAGACATTGTACAGCAACTTTTTACTTATAAAATATGAGAAAACCTTTTCCCTGATCTAAAATAATCAAACATAAATGAATGAAACTCGGTTCACATGTAGCATCCACAACCCACCTTGAAATCAGACATGTTTTTTAAACAATTATTATAAACGTCATACACAGAGTTGAACATGCGATCTGGATGATCAAATCTTCCATTTTGTAGACACAGCATATATTGAGGGTATTTACGGACCTACAAACATAAATTTAAAGTTAAAAGTCACTAAAAAAGGAATAGTATTATAAATTAATAAAAAAGACAAATCACATTAAAGAATACGTGTAAAAGGGTCATTTAATTGTTAGCAAAATATTTGATTACAAATTTCAACACTAGTGCCAAAAATGACTTACCATCTATACTTAAGATTATTTTAAAGTTATATTGCAATTGGTATTGCTCAATTACTCTTTTCACATTATGATTTGAAATGAATAATTGTCATTAAAAGCTCTGTAAAAATCAGTCTAAAATATCTTGGGTGTCACAAGAAAAAGTACGAGCAAAGTATTATAAATATCAAAATAACAAGCCTGCGCTTAGGTGAAATGTTGAGCATAAATTGAGATTTAATTGACGCTTGCCTGCAACATGCATTAACATGCAGCATGCACCCCACTGCTGACCCTCGAATCTGCCTCTCCACTACAAATCTCTATCCTGAGGATTGAATATTGATTCCAGAGGATTGACAGATATCGAACACCTAAGCAAGTGTTATTTATTTTTATAATTATCTTAATCCGATAACAGTTAAATTGTTAATTCTACATATGCTTCATGCCAAGCAGGCACATCCTCAGGAAACTGCCGGCCCGCTTAACGAGGTTGTGTCGGTTGTTTTAACACTCCTGACATCCTGGTGGATGTGACTGTTGGCAATATCCTGAGGATGTGCCTGGTTGGCATGAAACGTAGAATTAACAATTTAGCGGTTAGCGAACTAAGATAATTATAAAAATAAATAACAGCTTAGTGTTTGATATCTGTCAATCCTGAATCAATATTCAATCCTTTGGATAGAGATTCGTAGTGGAGAGGCAGATTCGAGGGTCAGCGGTGGGTTGCATGCTGCATGTTGCAGGCAAGCTTCTACTGTGGATTTCCGCGAATTAACACCTCACACAATACAATATTGAGATTTAATTTTTAAACATATGCCAGTTCATCATTTCTTAAGATATAAATAGCTGCGCACTGAAATAAGTTACAATAAATAAATAAGAGTCTAGGATAAGAATGAGACACTCACCAAATAAAATAACACCAGACCAGGAGCAGAATAATGAGATCCATACAAAAATTTGGGATCACACATTTCCTCATACCGTTCTTTTAGTTTATCTAACCTATCAGGGTTCAAAGCCCCTATTGGTTTAGATAGGTCACGATAGATGTCTGCATTGTCTAAATTAAGTTCATCAGACTTATAGTCTGAAATGATCCACGGAAATACTGGATATTGGGTCAAGTCATTTTTACTTCTGTCAGCGAGGCTGGCAAAATTAGAAATAAAAAAAACATTCAGTCTCAATATTAAAGAGAAAAATTAAAAATTGTTTAAAAAAGTTAACGTCAATTTTTCCAAAATACATGTTTTTGTTGACTGAAAAGAAAAGTCTTATTTTTATGCAATCGCTTCTTAAATGTAATATTTGTAGGAATGATATAAGATATTAATTAGAGTATAGTTCCATTGGAAGCCACAAAAATTCTTTCCTTGGCTTGATTTTTTTTACCGATGACCAAAAAGTAATAATTATTATATTCGGTTTTCAATTTTAATAAGGGCAAATAATAAACACAATGATTAACATAATATTATAAATAATATAACATATAAGTTCTAACCAATTCAAATAAATTAAGTAATCATAATTCGATACGATGCCGTTTTGCCACTGCATTGTCATTTCTTCGATATGGACTTTCTCTAATTGAACATTTGGTGATTGTTCTAGAGTTTTATAAAGCAAATCTCTATCTTCTGTGCATTGAAAAGTTAAATAAATGTGAGGCACTGAACTTTCTTCTTTATTATATACCTCAAGCCCCTGAAATTTGTTTGTTACAAAGTAATGAATGGATTAGAAAAAATTAAAATGTAATTTATGCAATGTAATGAGAAAAATTCATGCAGTTATTAGCAATGATGTTGTCGAAATTAATGAAATTATTTATGCGTTTATTAAAATATAAACCAAAAAAATAAAATAAATCAGTTAACCGAGATACATACGACTTGCCTTAATAAAAACCTTCTCTTATACATTCGTTTCAGATTGTTCAATTTCAATTTCATTATGGGAATCTGAAATCATAATTTTATTGTTGGGATCAAATTTTCGACAGTAACTTAGAAAAGAGACAGATGGCATAAAATGACAAAGTTCCATTACTTTACGTAAAAACTATTACACATAAGTACATTATTCATATAACCTTATTATGTTCAATGTTTAGAAATTACTGTTATTCATAGTACTAGCTGTTTAATCATAAATTGTATTCTGATGAACTGTCTTTTTCAACACTTGCTAACAGGTTCATGTTTGTCTACTTAGATTAATAAAAAGTTGTAAATTTGATTATCTTTCTTAGCTTATAAAAGGACAGCCTTTTTAAACAAATTAAATAAATAAATAATGCTTACAAAACAACCTAAAAATATGGAAAAACAAAAACAAAAAAGCCACAAACACAAGAAATGAATTATTATTTTTTAATGCAAAATAATGGATAATCGATTCTGAATAGGTGGTTTTCAAAGTTACAAAATCAAACAGAGTATATTAGGAAATAGACTGACATTCGGTAAATTATATGGCTTCAAAGGTTACCAACCAACTCAACGTTATCATATATTATTACATTTAATATAATTATATTAGATTGGGGAAAAAGGTTTTTCATATTATACACATAAAAAGTTGCAGTAAAATCTCTTTGTTTGTGCTGTTTTGAAACCCTTAAATAGTTAAATAGATTAAAAAAAAAAATTAAAAGTAAAAATGGTGTCCTGCCATTTTTCTATTGTTTTTCTGGCCAACAAAATGTGTAAATCTATCATAGAAATTCTATAAATTATGAAGTTTTATTACAAAAAAGGGAAAAATGCGACACAAGATGCAAAACAAATTCGTGACATCTATAAACCTGTTGCTATATTAGCACAAAACTAGTTCCGAGTATTTTCAGTCTGGTAATTTTGATGTCAAAAATAAACCTTGCTTTGGTTGAACTATTATGGATAAAGCAAAGCTATTCTGGAAACAGTAGAGCAAGATCGGAATACTAGTTCTTACGAGATAGCTCAAGAGCTGGCGATTGCCTACAAAACAGTTTTGACCCATTGAAAAAGGCTGGATATTGGATATACAAAAAAGCTCAATACTTAAGTCCCACTTGAGCTCTTTAAAAGATTTGAGTGGATTGTGTATTCATTTGCGATTTTCTACTGAAACATAATGAAACCGAAACGTTGTTAAAAATATTGATCACTGGTTATGGAATATAGATTGCCTATGATAAAAACATACAAAAAAGATCTTGGTTGAAACTCAAGCAAGCCCTACACATTATATTGAAATCTGGATTAATTCTCAATAAGTTGATGCTATGTGTATGGTGGAATTGGAAGGAGATTATTCATTTTGAGCTTTTACCTTCGACCAAAACCATCAATTCGGATCTCTAATGCCAAAAGCTGATACGCTTGTGGACCTAATGTAGTGTCGGTAAGAATAGGATAAAACTGGTTCAACAGTTTTCAGTCCAGTACTTTTGATGCCAATGATAAACCTCATTCTGGTCGATCTGTAATGGATAAAGTCGATGCCATTTTGGAAGAGTAAAGTAACGTTGGCATATTAGTCCTTACGACATAGCTGAAGAGTTGGGGATTGATAACAAAATAGTTTTGACCCATTTGAAAAAGTTGTATATACAAAAAAGCTCGATACTCAGGGTTTCACATGAGCTCACTGAAAGAAATCTAATGAATTGGGTATTCACTTGTGATTATTTATTGAAACTGAACCGTTTTTGGAAAGATTGTGCACTGGTGATGAAAAATGGATTATCTAAGATAAGAACATGCAAAAAAAATGATAATCAAAAGACAAACAAGCTCTACAGATTAGTAAAACCAGAATTAATTTGCAATAAGTTGTGTGTGCATAGTGGGATTGGAAGGGCATTATTCATTATAAGCTTTTACCACCAGGCAAAATAATCAATTTGGATCTCTACTGCCAGTAGCTGATACTCGAGCAGGAAGTAGAAAAAAAACCCATGAAATAAATCAACAAAAAGAGTGTCATTTTTCACCATGATTACCACAGACCACACACATCTTTAGCCACTCGGCAAATATTGAGAGAATTTGGTTGGAAGTGTTGAATGCATTCACTATATAGCCCTGACCTTGCACTGTCAGATTTTCATCTGTTTCGGTCTCTTCAGAATTCTTTAGGTAGTGCTAAGTTAACATCAAGAGAGGACTGTCAATGGCAACAACTTGTTCAATAAAAAGGCATATACAAATATTATAAATAAAAGTAAACAAAATATGATGATGAATGAAGATGAAAAATTAACTTGAATTTGTATATAAAATATGAAAAAACATTTTCCCTACTTTATATTAATGGGAATTTACATTGTTAATAGGCACCTGTTTTGTTCTATTGCCTAAATAGCACCTTTGCCTGCCCTTGTGGAAAATAGGTATGAGTTTATATTATTATTATAGCATATATTATTGTATTGTTAATTATGACCTATACTTAAAATTTGCTTGTTGTATTGTTACTATTTTATTGCACCAACAAGTAATTTATGATGCAATATATTCAATGCTCCCAACATATGGGAGAATTTGGTTTCAGCTACTATTATTTAATACTAATGATTAATCTGTTTTTAAGGTTTGCAGTATTTTTGTAACCATTTTTAATGATTGTCATTTATACTGTTTTCATTAACCATTGGGCATTGTATAAACTCTAAAATAAAGGCATACTTATTATTTTATAGAAAATAATGGAATACTGATACCAGATAACCATAAAAAACTGGAAATGCATTTAATTACATACTATAACATTCACCTTAAATACAACATAGCACTATTTGTTTGTATAAGAATAGTAAAAAATAAGTGAAAGTGTGTAAATACCTACACAAAAATTAAACAATGTTAATTCAGACTATAACAATAGCAATGTTTAAATATTTAAATTTAGAAAGCTATCATACAGACTCGATATACTGAAAGATCACACATTAAAATAAAACACTCACTGTATCAATATTATTGAATGGCTGAAAATATAGAGTTGTTGGTGTTAAAGCTAGTTTTCCTTGATGTCTTACTAAAGGTGTTATCTTTTCAGCTTGTAATTCTAAAATTATTTTCTCGGTGAAATCTTCCATCATAACTGGATCAAAAGCCATTCTCATATAGAGAGAATGTGATATAGTTGCAACCATACTATTGTGTTCAAGTGGATGAAGCATAGACGCTCTTTGCAACTGATGCATTTTATGCAAACAATCTTCTGCCACAGCAAAATCAAATTTAAAGTAAACTTCTTTTTGTTCATATTTAAATTTGTAAGGAGCTAAAACATTATCTTCAAGCATTTCAGTATATTGTTTTATAGCTATTTTAATTACGTCATTTGGATCCTCATTGGTTTTGGAATCAACAATTGCAATAGCAGTACAGTCTTTGAAGTGTAGTTTGAGCAAAGGATAAGTCCATTCTTTAGGCTCAAATATTAATGATTTAGAGCACAGTTTCAAGCGGCCATGCCTCATGTTTACTCCTACAATTGACTGAATTTCACTCATTATACAAGAAAAGTCTTCGAAATAAATTTCTCCAGGTTCCAATAAAAGCATTGAAAATCTAAAAAAATGTTAATAGCTACATATTAAATAAACTATAAATGCAGATCAGAAATTTATTTGTGGTATAATCATAGAATTACTGGGTTGTGATGTACTGAATTCTAAACTATTCTTGAAGTATCAAATTTAATAAAACCAAATAATAAATTTGTACAGAATTTTAATCAACATAAAGTAAACGTTTTGATAAGTTATATTAAAAAAAAAAATATGTAATAAATTTACTGATTTTCTATGTAAAACATAATTCAAAAAATTCATACTTACCTAGATTTATCCATGGTTAGATTTTAAGTATTTCGATAGTATACTTATGAACAACAGTATTAAATCAGTATTTAAAACAAAGAACTGAAAAATACCCAGTTGCGTCAATTACTCCAAGAAGTCAAAATATCTGTCAGGTCTTTGTGGTAGTTTTCAGTGTAGGGATATTTTTCCTGGTGCAATTTTGTCAACACAACGGCAAATTAACAACAATGAACTTATCCATAAGTGAACTGGACTTATGTATTGCATACTATTAGATCAAATGATTAAATATTAGTATTGGAAAAGAATATGAATCATTTTGGGAACTACTATGTAACACAAGACAATAAAAAGAATAATTTGTCGCTAGCATTCTTGTTTACTGTACCCTAACCCACAGAGCACGCACCCTCTACTCTATCTTACAGAAGGTACTAACACAGCTTGTACTGTGTTGATTCTCTTCAATCACACTTTAACAATTGGATTAAAGGATGCTTGTAAATGAATTTTTGGATTTTTTTCCATGCTAAAAATAAAATTGTGTTTGTAGGCCTTAGATTGCTTCATTCCATCATAATAAGGGAACTCAAAAGGCTAAATGAGGATTTACTCGAGCATCGTGGGGACCTCTTAGATTTTGAAGATTATATGGAAGAAAGAAAAAAGTTATACGATGTATATATCTTTTCAGCGGTGGAGGAAGCGTTTACAGGTTTTCGAAAATGTAAAAAAAAACAGTCAAAGGAAATTCTCGAGCGCGTCAGATATTGATAATGAATACCCCCCCCCCAAGCCCCCGGCCCAAGGGGTCTTTGATAACGGAGTTATGTTAATTAGCCAGCTTTCACGATGGCGGTGGCCGTCCGAAAATAGGGAAAAACAATTTATTCAAACACGTCAAATTTTCAGAAAAGATGAAAAATGAACCCGAAAGAAACTTCCGTAGCAAAAACTGATGATTCGGACGTGACGCAAGCTCTTGGCGGTTTTTTGAAAATGCAAGAAAAAATCAGAATTTTGAAAAACTCAAGTGCGTCAAATTTTTATACAGACAGTTTGATGTCTAAGATGTGCTGACCCATAACTTAACGATTATTTGGAGAGGTTTTCTTAATCTGACGGTTTGAAAATATTTTTTTCCAAGATTTTTTATGATAAATCAATAAAAGTGCCTATTTAAAAAATGCACGGAAAATGTCATGCAAATAAAAAATGTTACAAAAATTAAAAAATGTTTCATAATGATGTTCCAGCTGAAAGTTCAATAACATCGTATGTTAGCCATAATTTTCTGAGGACCGGTTTTCAAATTCAAATTCAAATTCAAAATATCTTTATTTCATAGGTTACAAAATAACACTTGAAATACGTCATCATTTTTTGTGAATTTACACTTTACTGCTCTGTTTAGTCTAACGATACTCCAAAACGGTCTTAAATTTTTATAGTGATGCCGGTGTAAATTTAATAATTTTTTGATCTGTATTTTGTTTACAAAATACACATTTCATACCATTATAACTCATCCTCATAATGATAGCTGAATTAATAGAATAATATCAGATATTAAACTCACAAGATAATAAGAACACAAACGAAGTATTTACAACGTGGTACACATAATACCATGTATGCGTCTATGATTAGCCGGGAGATGGCGTCATAGCAACGGAAGGTAGTATGAGGACGGTATGAGAGATAAAGAAAGAGGAAAAGGGAAAGAGAGCAGCGGAATGGGTAATACATGTTTTACTGTAGCTATATGCGCTAAACCTTAATGATAATATTTAATACTTCGGCTTTTGGAAATCGTCACAATGTATTTTTTTCCATCGTCCTTGAATTATTTCCTTCAAAATAAAAAAAAAACCGCGCTTGAGAAAGGCAAGGTCACATAATTATTTTGCAAATTTGTGACCCTCCCGCCCTTGCGTAACGCTCAAATTGTCAGATTATTGAAATTTATACGTTTTTGCATGTAATTAACCTACCTTACCTTAATCTAACGCGCTCGAGTATTTCTAGCCATCGATTTTTTATTAAGTTATTGCATAGCTTTTACTGCGGGTTTTGAGCCCGGCAACCAAATCAAGAAATTCCGTAACGAAAATAAAACCTAACACCCCCCACTCCGCCTACCATGTAACTTGGCCGAGCGTTCGCTTAACGTGTATGTATAAGACACAACTGTACGAACCTTGCACGGAGTGAGACGAGCTGCTCCGAAATTAGACGAATACGTAAGCAGCTGTTTGTGAAAAAGTATATAGGTGTATAGGTATCTACCATATCTTTATAATGCCACACTCATAGCATGTGCCCCGTAAGTATACATGTAGGTATATATGTACACATAGGTGTATCTATGTACAACAATGAATAGCAATTGCTTGTGAATAGCTATACGCGTGAAATTTATGTATAAAGTGTTTTAAATATGAATAAACAAAGTGCATTTATGAATGAAGAAAGTGATGAAAAACTTGAATAAACAAAAAAAAGTACTACATAAATAAATAATTATAATTGCATAAGTTGATAAAAAATGCTATGCGATAGCTTTACCGCGGCAGTCCCCGAGTGCCACATGTTTAATTTTATTCTGATCGGTTATCCTGGGCGCATGTTCCAAGAAAAAAATGCTCATATTTGCTGGAAGTACTCAACAGGGTACAAGGACGCTCCCTTTCCCCGCCACCCCGGTCCAACGGACTCAGACCGAGTACCGCCCCGGTTGAGTCAACCCGAAATCCAGTCTCCGCTTCCACGCAGGCGGTGACCGCCAAACCACTCTAGGACGGGTGCCAAGCCACCCACCTCCCTAGGCCTAAACTACCTCCATCCATTTTCTTGCTCAAAGGCGCTAACTTCCTCCAATATCCGCAAACTGCACCCGTTTGCGGATAAACTAATAAAACCGTCCGCACCGCCGACGATGGCATTAAAATTCACTGCCAGACGTTGAGACTTTCCGCAGTCTCAACAAATATCCGTGGACTTCAAAGTCAATTTCACACGTACGCCCTCGAGGAGCGTAAACTAAAGGCCATTATCCGCGGCATTCCTACCGACTTCCCGGTAGATGAAATCCAAGCCGACCTCGGCAAAGGGCCCTGTGCACTCGGTGCACAGACTCTGCCGCAGAGACGGCTCACCATTCTGGCTAGTTCTCGCCGTCCTTCCCAGAACCGAGGAAGCCAAAAATATTTTTAATAATCTGAAGAGGGTGTGTGGCCTCTCGGGTATCCGAGTAGAGGCCTCGCACAAGAAAGGAGGTCCAGGGCAATGCCACCGCTGCCAGTTGTACGGCCACGCGGCCGCCAACTGTCATGCGGACCCGCGCTGCGTGAAATGTTTGGTCCCACATTGAACCAGAGAGTGCCTGCGTACTCGTGAGTCTGGATAGAAACCCTCCTGCGTGAATTGTCTCCAGCAGCATACGGCCAACTATAAGGGATGTCCGGAAGCCCCTAAATTTATTTCTCATAATAGGCCTAATCCCAATAGGCCTTAAAGTAGGCCCGTAGCTCCGCCTCGGGATCTAAATAACTTCCCCGATCTTGCGGGAAACAAACCAACCCCCCCGGCTGCCGCCCCACGCTCTGCCTCCAACCCGTGGGGTAAACCAAAGCTCACGCTGTCACCGAGGGCCGCTCCGGGACCATCCGGAGAGGCTGTCCGCCGCGAGCCACCCGTGTCGCCCCCCGCTTCCGCGACCGCGGGCACCTCATCGTTTGGAAACGACATCCAAATGGTGATGTCAATCCTCCGCGCCGTTAAAAGCTCGGAGATTTCGGAATTCGCCCAAGATTTTCGAGCGTGCAGTAACGTCGAAGAGAAACTCATGGTTCTCGTCAGATACCATCACCTGATGGTTAAATTAGAGTCCATATAAATGTCTGCACCGGGGTGTAGCAGCTTCCCTCCCTCAGTTGGGCGCCTCAAACCAAAAAATGTTAGATTATTATCATTCAACGCTTGCGGTCTAACTTCGAACGTTTTAGAGTTAAAAAAATGTATGTCGGAGAACAGCATCGATATCGCTTTCGTACAAGAAACATATCTTAAACCGAATAGGCCTAAAGCCTGCAGCATCGCAGGCTATGTCCAACTACGACCGGACAAGACATACAGTAGTAAGGGGGGTACCGCTCTGTACTACAGACGCTCCCTACATTGCGGCCCTATTAATATTCCTCCACTTACAAATATGGAAGTCACGGGTTGTAGACTCGCTATGACGGGCCAGAGTACACTCGTCATAGTCTCGGTCTATTTCCCGTCTCCAAAACGATTGCTCCGGCGCGACCTAAGAGCCCTCTTTGCCTTAGGGGATGCCGTCATCCTCTTCGCTGATTTCAATTGTAAAAACATAAGATGGGGCTGCCCATCTAACAATTATAACGGAATTAAACTCGCGGACAGACTAGACTTCGGAATCATCGTGCCCTCTACGTCGACATGTTTTCCCCATGTCGTCACACATAGACCCTCGACGATAGATATACTCACTAAAGGAGTTGCACTTAATTTCAATAGTATTGAGACAATACACGGTCTCACATCTGACCACCGGCCGGTTATATTAAAATGGGACCTCCCGACGGCGGGGTCTATTCCATCCGTAAAATTACTAATTATAAAGAGTGTCGACCGCGCTTGAGGAAATCGACACTCCAAACCTCAACAGCATTCCCAATGACATCGCGTCTACAGACGAGATTGACTTTGCCATAGGTGCTTTAACAACCATGTCAGGACGGTGGTCGAGGAGAGGCGGGGTTCCGGCATCCTCATCGCCGGAAGTTTCCACCCGATATTCTCGAATTGATAAGAGCGAAAACGCAGCTTTGCCGCGCGAGCGCATATCCCACTCCCGAGTACAGATCCAGAGCGCGAGCTCTCCAACGCGAAGTGAAAGCTCGCGTTCGGAATTGAAACGAGAGTTAGAGCGACCTCATGAAGGAAATAAACCATTCCACAAAGCGTTTTGGGCAGTTACCAAAGCTCAAAACCGAGGGTGCCCTACCCCCACTCAAAAACCTGATAATTCAGTGGCCATAGACGACGCGGAGATAGCAGAGTGCCTTGCAGACTCTATAGAGACTCAAATGCTCTCACCTTCCCCTCCGCACGACATCGTTAATATCAGTCGCATCGAGGGAGGAGGTTCTCCAAAAAACCTCCCTCGAACCTAAAGACAATTTGGCTCCCGCCTCACTCAGCGAAGTCCACGCAGGTCTGATTTATAAGTTATATTCTCTCCAACTACTAGATCGCCTCATAATCATTATTCAAAATTATTTAGTGAACAGACATTTCACATTTAGGCATGAGCGCACTCACTCGACAAGACGTCTTATCAGAGCAGGAGTTCCTCAAAGCTCCACCCTCTCTCCCCTGCTGTACTCCGCGTACACAAACGATACACCGCGACCGCCGTCGTCTGGCGTCCAACTCGCGTTATTCGCGGACGATACCGCGCTCTTTTACGGAAGTAAGAATAGGAGCACCCGATTTACCCTCCTCCCCCTCCAGAGGGCCATTGACGAGCTAGGTCAATGGTTCCGGAAGTGGAGGATAGAAGTAAACCCCGACAAATCAGCAGCCATACAATTCAAGTGTGGTAAGATTAGGAGTCGACTCATTGTCGACAAAAACACTCCCAATCTTAAAATGTTGGATGCGAACATTCCGTGGCAACGGAACTAAAAATACTTAGGAGTCACGCTCGATAAAAATCTACACTTCCGAGATCATATCTAGCGTGTTAGAAATACTGCACTTTTCTACAAAGCAAGGCTCGGGGCCATGCTCGGTAGAAAAAGTAAACTATCTAAACGTAATAAACGTACCATATACAAAATGTGCATTAGGACGGTGATGACATACGCGTCTCCCGTCTTCGCTCACGCCGCTCCGAAAGCACTACATAGACTACAGGTAATACAGAATAAATTCTGTAGAGCCGCAACGGATGCACATTGATGTGTTCGTAATTCAATTCTCCATAGGGACTTAGAACTCCCCACTATTTCCAAATATATGAAGGACGCATCGAAGCGATTCTTCGACATCGCGGGATCATATCCTATGCGCCCCTTCGCGCGGCGGTTGACTATCAACCGCTGCATCCCACCCACCTTATCCTTTGGCTACGAACGTATTTACCGATCCACCTGACGCTCTTACAGAGGCAGTTGAAAGCCTTAATGACGTCAACGACACGCATGACTGACAGAGTAGGTCTATCCGTTAGTCAGGTCATCGACCTAAGCTCCCTTACTCCACCCGGCCGCCGGTAACCGCCTCCGGCCGGCAGGAGGGAAGGGAACCGACCCGTGACGGTTTCCTGCGACATCCTATGCCGAGACGACTCCCTTCAGGTGTCGTCCATAGCGCATGTCACGCGTCGTCGGCACTCGCATGTGTCGTCCGGCCGCACTCGGTGAAGCTATCAAAGTCGTCTGACTTGTCATCGGACTCGTCTCGACTGACTAAATAGCATAGCCGACCCAATTACTTCACTTTCAGGAGGATTTTTTTTAGTGGGTTTCAGTCCCCACTACCCGTAAGGGCGGGTGTGTGGGATAGACATTTTACCTCCTCCTCGCCGCAAGGGAAACAAAAAGGCTCCCTTGTGAGAACGGTTGGCGTGTTCATTTCTTCAAAATAAAATAACATAACTGACTCTAATTTTTGGTTTTATTGATTTCACATTTATACCACTTAATTAGATACTAGGTACTACTGGTGAGCATTAGCTGGCTGACGACCCGATTTCTTGCCTGCGAGATATATCGGAACTAGACGCAACTCGACTGTCTGGCGGGCCGGATCGCCACCGGCGCTATTATCGCATGGTGGGGAGCAGGGGCTTTCCTATTGGCTGCCGATCACGTCATGCTTCCTTCAGAACATCGGCCGGTGTTTCTTACCATATAAGGTAATGAATTTGTTCCCGGGCCGCGTTCTGGTAAAATTGCCGTGTGCAGCCTGGGCCCATCGCGCGATCGCTGACGCATCGCCTGTGTATGGCGGTGCAACCGCTACATCCTTATGTTAATCTACCGCGCACGGGTAAATACCAAAACCCTCTTTGAGCTCCTTTATTATAAATTATTTTTAACGTAATAACAAATATTAAAAAAAAGAATATGAAGTAAAATAAATTATTTCTTATTTTTCTAGTGTCAGTTTAGTGATATTTATAAAATTAAAAAGGTTATAATGAACGCATTTTCAAGAAAAAAAAACTGAAGGTTGAGCAAAATGGCGGTAATTTTAATTGTTGGCGGTATTGCTGTGGACGTAAAGATTTCAAGTTGCTAAATATCAAAACCATTCTTAAAAAATATTTGTGTATATGAAACTAGTTGGAAAACGTAAATCATAAAAATACATTAACGCAAAATATGCAGGAAGAAACGAATACAATAGTTCAAATGAGATTTCCTCAGAAATTATGGTATTTACTCAATCTTCGTACTGGTGCGATTTTGTGGGGTGGGACTGGTAGAACAATTTTACTAAACTATAGAATCCTGTACAACTATTTGCAATGCGATCACTCAGTATTCAAAACGACTCATATTTCGAGTTTTATACGTCAGTTAAATTTGTATGGTTTTCGTAAGGTAACCTCACACTCACAAGATCCTCTATGCAATTCAAGTAATCCGTTTATGCATGAATATATGCATGATTGTTTTCAATTTGGTAGACCAGAATTACTCAATAAGATAACGAGAAAAGCATTAACGATGAAAAAGAACTTCAGGGTAACAGTAAACTTTTCTTTGAAATTTCCATCTAATTCATTGATTTTCTCTGGATTGATGTATTATGTATTCAGAATAATAAATGTGATTCTAGAACATTTACAAGACTCCTCAACCACTTTTTATGACTCCTCTACAAAGGGCGCGTCGAGCTCTTAGTAGAGCTCTAGAAAAGGCTGCAGAGAATTTACTTATGAGAGATTCTAAAAATTATCTATACAACATTAATTTTGATGGTGAAGGTAAATTTAAAATCTATATTTCAATAAATAATCCAATTTATTAACTTGGACATTTTCAGATATTACATACAGGTTGATAACTATTGAGATATATATAGGGAAATACATTTATGATGTGTATAAACATAATATTAATATTCTGTCTGTATTTAGATGATGATAATTTCTGCGATGATGAAGAAAGTGAAGAATTTGAATGGAACCTTGAAAATACCATGAAAATGAATAACCATATTGAAACTCCCGACCCAGGTTTAATGTCCAATTTCCTAAAACTCATAATTAATTATTCTAAAGGTCTTTTATTTTTATACAATGAAAAGCCTGTTTCCTATCCCGTAATCCTATTAATTCTGTGTGTACAATGGTCTTCTTAAATATTTCCTCTAATCGTCCTTGCACAGAGTATCCTGCTCCTAATATTACAACCACGGATTTGTCAATTGAAGATCAAAATATTGAGTAAGTATATCATATCAATACAGTTTTTGTGTTTTATCATCCATCGTGTTGATATTAATATAAGTAGGTGACATACTATGACTTCAAATGTAAGATATAGCACGTTTTCTTGACAAATCAGTGCTGACTGTGTAATTCACATATTGCAAACATTATAAAATAGCAATATAAAATAATTTCTTTCCGAAGGAAATAGCTTAATTAATAAAAAGGACATATGTATGTCTTTATATGAGATTCAAGTTGGGGCTAGTTGATTTTTATTCAAAAGGGTTTATTCAAGAATTCGATGTGGTTTGATATTTTTATAGTTACACCATATATTATATTACTTATATTCAGGAGTGAGCACATGTAAGGGTGGGTAGCTAATTAGGCTTAAGAAAAAAGTGGCCAAAGAAAGTCTAATCAAAATGTATTCATTATGAACACACTATTTCAAACAACATCAATATTATGGCTGTTAGTGTTTGGAAATTTCCTACAATTTTTGCCTAAATGCACACTAGCTCAATACATTTTTCATGTATGTTGAGGAATTAAATATCCCTGGGATATTTCTCAATCAATAATGAAGCACAGGTAGTTTATATAAAGTATGCGTGTTTATATAAACTACCTGTGCTCCATTTTTCATCTGTGTTAAATTCGGATTAAACTGCTTGATTGCCAATTCTAAGCATTTCACATTGAAATAAGAGTTTAATTTTTGTGTTACCACTGTATGTCTAAAGACTGCACTATTTTGATATGACAATATTACATGATTTTATTTTTTTCATTGGACTAATTAAAATCAATATTAAAATAAAACTCTCTTCTAAGAGCAACCATTATTGAAATTTAATCAAAATAAAATTTCACACAAATATAAAGCGCAAAAAAATTTTTGAACTATTTGCCTTTGAAAACAATATTTCCTCTATTTATAAGACATTTGATATCATTACCACTCAGTTATGTTCTTATTTAAGCAACGTTTAATGCATTAGTGTGAGTAAATTGATCCCTATATATTAGATAATATGGAGATTAGTGTGTTTTACCCTTCTTTAAAGATAGGCTCCCCTAGATGTATCTTTTTTGGTATTCTGTTACCGTCACTTTTAATCCCAGCAAAAATTGTATAAATCAATGTATCATTTTAAATTAAAGTATTTTTCATAATAGAAAATAATTCAATTTTGTGTGCAAAAGTTTTTATTTTCAAATAAAGTTAATATTTTTCACTATTATTTTTTTTGAAAAGGTTGTAGATATGTAATGCAACTAATATTTTTTAATGTGTAATATTTTCATCATATGAATTATTTTTGGTCAAAAAGTTTTGGAATTGAAATATTTTTATTTTGTAAATGGATTAATGTCTTTATTTTTCGTGAAATGTTTTAATGAAAATTAAAATCAACATTCAAAAATGTCTTTGTTTCGTAGATGATGAAATTACACTTGAAATAAGTCATTAATAAAGTCTTTTTCCACATTACCACTTATTCCAAATGCTGATTCACCTTGAGAATGGGCAAGAAACTCAAGTGCTCTTTTTTTTACTCATCAATGCGAGTATTAATTAATAATTTAGTCGACATTTAGAAATAATATGAAGCAATCTGATAACCGAGCAGTTCAATCCCATGGGCTTTTTTTCATTAAGATGTTCATAGATGGTATAATAGCCCTTGCCATATAATTTTTCATTAACAAAACATTTAAATTCATAAAACGGCAAATTTTGAATTTCAGCTGGGATCTAATTAAAAAAGCGTACATACAGCCCTTTAAATAATATATTAACTTGACTTAGACGGGCCATATGAGCAGCAAGTTTGTTCTTATTTCTAGTGTTAATGTTGTGGATGTCTCTCCTTTTTTGGAATGATTCTATTCTTTTATTGACATATACCAGGTTTTCATATATGTATTGTGATGCTAAAGTTAAAATATTAAATTCCTTAAATTTTCTCTGAGACATGCCATTGGTCTCAAATCATAACAGCACAAATAGCTTGTTTCTACAGTACAGATAGCTTGCTTCTACAGCACGAAAATCGTGTTAACATCAGCTGCGTAACCCCACAACAAAATTCCATAGGTAGAGACTATGAAAAAAACTAGAATAAATTAGTCTCGTGGTACTTTCATCTGTAAGTCGACGAGTTCTTTTAACTGCATATGCTGCAGAACCAAGCCTTTTCACTAATCTAGTAAAATGAGAATTCCAACGTATTTATCATATAAAGTGAGACCAAGAAATAAGGTTGTGTCCACAGTATCCAGTACCTCATTCTTGACCATTACATTTGTGTCGATCAATTTAGTATTAGATAGGGAAAATTTAACAAGTTTTTCTGCTTTACCCTTTAGCGATTACTAAATTAATTTATTTGTTGTTGTTGAATTATATGTAATTATACGTAATCTCATGTCGAGACAGTTCTTTTTGGCCCTTTTTTTACATTTCACCCTCTCAACCTCCCAATATGACACAACTTTTAACTTTTCCTTCACTTGCTGCTTGTAATTGTTCTTCCTCTTTTCATTTTACCACTATTCTTCTTTTTATTACAGTTGTTATAAAATCATCAAGTAGTAGTATCTCAACATTTTTTTCTCCTATACTCATTTGTTATTTTAAGCAAACTTCTTTCCTTGACCATATTCAACATCTGTTTTCATTTCTGTCTGATTTATTGTTTTCATATTCCACCCTTATTATTTACCGAATGATTACACCGGCCGACATGATTTTTCTTGTCTAAGATATAATAGATTTTTTCCACTAATTTTATAGTGCTGATAACGAAATCAGACCTAATTTTATCGTATCACATCAGGTTTTTAGTAAAGTTAATACATTAGCTATTTTATATTTTTTGACAAAAATTAATTTGGCGCTCAGTTTAGATTTTGGCGCTCTTTTCTCGAATCAGGCGACCTCTTGTGAGAAAATATATTAGTTGCAACAACGACACACCCATTTGAAATGGGTTACATGAAAATAAGCCTTTATAGTTACTTTGTTTACAAACTTTTTAAATGATGTTAGTGTGTTTATTTTAAAAAAATGTTTACGTTTTACTTTTGGTATTTAATAAATTTTATCAATGATTTGTGGTTGAAAAACTTCTAAAAAACGCAATGTTTTCAAGAAAGTGTCATAATAATGAGGAGACATTTTGTTATATTTATGGAAACTTTATAACTTTGAAGCAAAAACAGAAAATTACTGAGTTTGTTGAAAATTCGTATAATGCATATTTTGGCTTCAAATTTGCCTTCAAAAACTAGCATTGGATAAAAGCAATGCTAGTTTTCAATATTTGAGTAAAAAAGGTCGAAGATTATCTGATGCAAAAATTAAAGAAGGAGTGTTCGATGGACCACAAATCAGATTTTTGATGGCTGATGAAAACTTTGATGCAACAATGAATAATACTGAATTAGATGCTTGGCTGACGTTCAAAGATGTTGTCAACCATTTTTTTCCTAAAATGGTTGACAAAAATGATTATTTCCTAATAACAAACAAGCTGACTATAAAAATAAGGTTGGAAATTTATTAGATAAGTATAAAAAATCGGGGTGTAATATTAGTATTAAACTCCACTTTCTAGATTCACATGTGGATTTTTTCCTGATAATCTTGGTGATTATAGTGAAGAATGGAGAGAAAGGTCTTATCAGGACATAAAAACTATGGAGAAAAATACCAAGGTCGATGGAATGTAAATATGATGGCTGATTATTGCTAGTTACTGACACGTGATATTACTGAAGATACTCACAAAAAAACTACACCCAGACGTAATTTTGTCGATAAACGTAAAATATGTCACTCTAAATAGTCCTGCAGCAATATTTAGATTCAATGTTTTCTTTGTAAATGTTTAAATATATGTATTTGTAATATAATTATTGATTTTTCCTTTAAATTTTGAAAA
Source organism: Eumeta japonica (assembly GCA_005406025.1). Taxonomy (NCBI): domain Eukaryota; kingdom Metazoa; phylum Arthropoda; class Insecta; order Lepidoptera; family Psychidae; genus Eumeta; species Eumeta japonica. Next base: position 127,622 of record BGZK01001058.1, read on the forward strand.
AAACACTTTTTCCTTTCTGTAAAAAAAATCTGATGTGATAGAGTAATTATGTAGGTATTTTTGTGTTTAAAATACTATAAATTAGTGATATTTATCACTCATATCAAAACAACTTTCAAAAATTTTCATTTGTCGGCCGGTGTTATTATTACAAAATTAGATTTTTTTTTTAATGTTGGAAATTACATTCTCAAAAAACATATTAAGAATTATGTTACCAAATAAAATATTTTAATAAGTAACCATTGAAATGACAAAGTATTGATAGCAATTTTTCTTAGGCAACAGCACAGACCGTGCAGTCACAGTCTTGTGGATTATAATGTGGATTTAACACAAAAGGATGGATCAGAAAACTATACAATGCAGTTCCTTAGTATGCCAGACCTGGATCCTGTACCGATAAATGAAAATCAAAGAGTGAGACAGACAGATGAATTGAAAGTAAACCATGAGTTAACAAATGATAATTTAGAGAACAATGAAAATGACATGAATACACTCAATTGTGTCTTACCATCAATAAGTAATGATCAAAATGAAGATGTTTCCATGACTGAGGTAATTATTTTGAAAGAAAATAATTTTAATTTTTTATACTCTGTGTGTGGACATAGAGTTTTTTTTTTTATTTTAGTAGGTTTGTAGTACATATTTAACATTTTGAATGAAATAACTTTTAATTGACTATGAGAATTGTATTTTAATAAAATAAGGGTTATATCCCACAGGTTTATATAAATAGCTGTTTTAAGAATACTTTTTCCTTTATAACTATTTTATGATTTATTATGGCTTTTTAATAACTTATAACTTTTGTAATAAGTCAAACTTGCATACAGAATGGGTCCATAGCTAGAACATACCTATTAAAAATTAAGAATTAACTTTTACTAAGTCACTAGGTCAATGGGAAAAATGTTTCAAATATTTTCAGTTACTTTAAAATTGTGGTCGAGTCTGTAATTATTAATTTATATACCTAGTTAGTGGAAAATAAGATTTTGTATGAGGTTATTTAACATGATTCTCAATTTGATATCTCTTTGATATCAATTTCATATCTTGCTTAGAATGTACAGATAGACAAATTAACAGAAGTCATTTCAGAACATACCACTTTTTATTTTTGAGTTATGCAACTTTAATAAATGACAATTTATTAAATACTGCAAAATGAGCCTAGAACAATGTGTATTTAATAGTATGAAAATCACAAGATACATTCTTACATAGTAACTCCATTCCATAGATTTCTGAGATATATAGTTTGAATATTAGGCTGATTCATTTCCGCAAAATGTTTTTTCTCTTGGTGCACAAGCAAAATTTTAAGAATTTTTAGTATAGCTTGATTTTTTGTTTCTTATGGAATCAACTATTTTTAATTTTTCTTCTTGGGATATTTTTTTATCAAAGAGAGCCAAGCCTGTAAGGTTCTCATTCAAGTACCAAAAATGTTTAGAAAGTTTCTCTAAAGCAGCTTCTGCAACTTTTGGGTGATTTTTTCTGTACTCCAATAAATTTTCAAATAATTTTAAGTCATGATAAGGAGCTTCAATAGCACTTGTTGCCATGAACCATGCTTTAACATAAAATAAAACAATAAATAGGCAAACTTCTCGTAAAGCACGTTTAGGGATGTGAAATTGTTTCCTGAACATATATATTTTTAAACTATATAGACTGTAAATTCATTAAATATTGGCAAAAAACACTATTTATTACAAGTCAGCACTTTTTTTATTATAATTTTTGCAATTTGCTCAAAAATATTGAAAAAAACAATTTATTCCAAAAACGGCACTTTGGAGACTTTTACTGGCGAACCAGTGCGAGTTACACAAAAAAACACAAAAGCAATTTTAAAGAGCGTAAAATTCCCCATAAGGTTTATCAAATCGATTCTCAATATGATCAAGTGTCTAAGCATTCAAAATTAAAAAAAAATTGTGCATTTTCAATGGGAAAACTTCATATTTAAATTGTAAGTACTTAAAATTGGAATCAGGAGCTCAATCTTGGTGAGATTTTTTTTCTATACGTAGATTTAAATTTTGCTTGTGCACTAAGAGTTTTTTTTTTATTTTGGGGAAATGAATCATCCTATTGAATATGTTAATCCAAATCCAATGTATTATTAAAAATTTTATAATTTCTTTAGTTTCAAAAAATGCATTTTATTATTACAGGAAGAAAACATCACTGACCATTACCATGGTGAGTGGGAACAAATGTTTCATGACCTTATAACTAACAAAAGTACTGCACAAGAAAGTACTTCAGAATTTAAGGATTTATATTCTCAAATTTCAAAAACAATTGATCTTTTAAATACCTAATGTAACAAAATTACTATTCATTATGAATGAGTAATATAATATACATGAAGTCGGTTAATTAGCAAATGAAACTAATAAAAGACAACCTTAAGCCATGTATTACGAAATTTATTTTAAAAAATACAATAAAAATGTTTTTACTACTTCTTTTGTTTTTTCTTCTCGGCTTCTTCCTCCTTTTCTTTTTCAATTACAGAAACATAAGAGTTGATGGTGTCTGAATCCAACATTTGCATTGGTTGACCTCGTCGCATTACAGCTATTTCCAAATTCTTCTGGCCCGACTGGACAACTTCTAATAATGCTCTGATGGCCAGCTATAATTTTTGTTAAATTAAGTTTGATTACTTTCAAAACTTTAAATTTCATTACAAATATTATCTTAGAATATAAAACATTGCTCCTCATTGATATATAAAATATTAACATTCATACCTGTAATCTAAAAGTGAATATATGGTGTGTTCATGAACATTATATATTTGTATTATATTTTATAAAGCATTGTATCTCTTCACTTAGATTTTAGTAAGGTTAATAACTAGAAAAATGTATTTAGCTTCTCTTGACTTGGAAACCCAAAACTTTTGCTTCAATTGCTATAAGCAACTGAACTGATTCAAACTACCATCTTGTAATATTTTTGTGACATAACATATTGTGAATTCGTTTTATAACAGAAGTATTCTAGAAGCATTGAACTTGATTTTCATTGAGTTTAGAGCAATTTGATATAATATGTTTTCTTTATTGTCATATCAGTTAAACTTTATGTTTAGGTTGCTGGTTACAAGAAAAAAATATATTCAATTTTAATTATTAGCAAATAGCTTATAAGATGTAAAACAATTTTTGACAATACTTAAAACAAGTGCTTGTGCAACACATTTGTGGGCCTGATGCTCTGCATAAATTTCTAAGTAGATATAGAGCCATAAATTATGGTATTCACATACAACCAATAAAGAAATTTAATTTACCTTGACAGCTCCTTTTTCAGTCGCAACTTCATCAGCAGTATAATGTTTTTCTAAAAATTCTCGAACAGTCTTAGCTGATCTGCCGGTAGCATTGGCTTTCCACTCATAATATATTCCAGAAGGTTCAGTTTGGAACAAATGTGGTTTACCATCATAATCAAAGCCACCAATTAAGCAGGAAATACCAAATGGTCTTCTTCCATTACTCTGTGTGTAATTTTGTTTCAAACCAGCAATATATCTGGTAATGTATTCCAAAGTCACAGGATCCTCTACTGTAAGCTTATGAGACTGGCATTCGATTTGAGCTCTGTTTATTAAAATGCGTGCATCAGCCGTTAAGCCGGCAAATGCCATAACAACATGATCATCCAACAAACATATCTTTCGTACAGTCCTTTCCTCTTGAAGTTTCGCTACAGACTTCTTTTCTACGCCCAAAACCACAACATCCGCACCTCTGACTCCAACCTATAACATAAATATCAAATATAATAATGCAATGACTTCTAATTATTTATAACCAAACTAATGTACACTTACAGCAGTAGATCCTTTTCGTACAGCTTCTTGAGCGTATTCTACTTGAAGTAAATGGCCATCGGGAGAAAATACTGTTATAGCTCTGTCGTAACGTGCAGACATTTTTAAATATTGTAATTAAAGCTTTGTTGTATTTCACAAAATAAGAATATTGTAATAAATCACTTGTCACGCAGGACGAGATGACACCGAGAAATTTGAAGTTTATTTTGAGTACACATATAATGGCAACATTTATATAAAGAAATACAAGTGAAGAAGGAACTCTAATACTTTATAAATGATAAAAATAAATTTTGTATTAGTTTTACATTGCTTTAAAAATACAACTGGTTCTCATTAAAACCATGATTTCTCTATTCAAGAAATGTTTTAATTTAAGGTAGTCCATAGAGGCGTTGCTGCATATACGTGTATTGCGACATTATAGTTTACTTGTTGTTTAAGTACAAAGTTAGAAAATTCTACGACGGAGCAGCAACGCTGCGCTCGCGTTGTTGTATGCACGTTTCATAGCACCTTCCCACATATTGTGCGCCGGATTATATCAAGTGAATTTGCATGTGTATGTTTATGCATTAAAATGCTGGAAACTTCTGGAAAAATTAATAGTGGTGCCGTGATTTGTAGTAAATTCTTCTCTTGGTAATTTTATTTACAATTAATATATCTTTTTATGTATAGATGTGTCCAATATAAACATGAGTGTAATAGGCCAAAATAACATTTTCACTTTGAATGACATTACTATAAATAATAATAAAAGATATACTCGCAATACACTTCGTGAATAAACTTTAATGTGTTAGTCTGCTTAAGTTACAATGATGTATTTTGATGCGTTTGTGCAGCAACTCCTCTCTAGATAGGTGGCTTCAATATACTGATACGCACTTAAATATGAAATACTAATTCCTTGGACATTGTCATTTGAGTAATGAAAAATGATATTGGAAATTGCTAAAAGATTGAATGTTTCAAGACTGAGGAGAAGTTACTGTAATTTGCCCTAATTAGTAGGTCCGAGTTTAAAAGAGTATATGATTACTGGTCTATACATACATATAGACCAAAATATTATTGAAAATATTATTTGTGTAATTGGTAACCTTGGCAACATTAGCTAAGATTATTGTGGTGCAACCAGTTGTAAACTGCTGGTTGTGACTGTCACTGTCAATTACAAATGGCAATATGGCTGCATCGGTCGGTGAATTTGAGCCGTGGTTAAATGATAAATTAAAGTCTCTAAATACTGATGAAGGAGTCTTCGGATCATATATATCTGGCATACTTGATGGGGAAGATTCTATTGATGATAAAAAAGATGCTTTAGAGGGCATACTTTCTGAGTTTGTGGTGAGTGGATCACACATACCTTAACAACGTAAGTTACCGAAGTCTATTTTGACTTCATTTATTTTTTGCAGGAATCTGACATCGCAGCTCATGTTACAGAGATTTTGGAAAAATGGTCGGCGTGCCAACCAAAAGAACAAGTTCCAAAACATGCGACTGACGTTGATGTTCAGTTAGCTAAATTAATGGAATCTCAGTCACTGGCGACCACTGCTCGGAGAGAATATACTGATGAAGAGAAGAAAATTCGGGAAGCTATATTATCTCAGTATAGTCAGTTATCTGACAATGAGGTAAGTACACTCTTTTTTAATATGTTTTTGAAACTTAAGTTTATATGTGGCATAGGCATAGACATATCACACTTCATTCACAAAATTCAGTCATTGTTCCACATGCCAAAAATACCATCATCATAGCTGGCACTCTACCACTACAAGCTTTATGTTCACTTTACTGTCACATAGGCAAAATCTTGAGAATGATTTACTATTTTTGGTGTCCGAATCAACTATAAGAGGATTTTCAAGAAAAAATCTATGGTGGTGATCACCAACTCTTCAGTTGCTCCCATGCCTGTTTGCCTTCACAAAATGCTATAGAAAAGCAATATTATCAATACAAAAGTGTTTTGGATTTTTTATTTTGGAATTTCTTATTATCATTTTCATGATTTATATGTTTTTTGGCATACGGTTTGCACTTATTTTGCGTTGTGTTAGCAAATACCAAAATTTTCAACGCTTTTCAAAAAACAACATCAAATATGTAATATTATACCAATCAATACCAATAAATTCTAAATTGATTGGTATAAGATTTTAACAAGAATTTCACATCATTGATAATTAATGTAAGATTAGTGTTGTTTTTGTATATATGTACTTAGAATCAGATTTTTGTTATACTTTGTAGAATTTTATGTTTAAAATATGATTACAGGAAGAACAGGAACATGAAGGAGTTTCTGACAATCCAACAGATCTAGTGAAGAATACTAATGCTGCCGATGTAGCAGCTGCAGCTCGGGAAAGGCGTGAACAGGCACGTCTTGAAGCACAGCGTAAGAAAGAAAAAGACAAGGAAGACCGGTGAGTTTTGATTTTTGTTTTCTATTAGTCATTCCAATTTCATTAATAATCCCTTTAATTAATATTATGTTTAAACCAATATATTATGTATTTGATGTTTGTGTTAATTTATTTCTTGTTATCAATTAGCTCTTGTAGCTCCATCCATGTGGACATCATATGAATTTTTTCATGTATTATATCAACCGATAACACTGTCAAACTTGATCCGGATGTTGCTATCTTTTTTAATTTCAGTACTAGTTTTACTTTACATGTTTATTCTGGTCCCAATGTAGATTCCGGTTCTGTCTAAAATAAACATAATTTACATGTTGGCATTACCCATGTAGACATAAAGAATTCTTCAATTTTTTATATCAAGCAATAATGTTGTCAACCATAATCCAAATCTTGGCTCCTTTCTCAAATCTGTACCAGAAGCACCCACATCCTAAACCGCAAACAATTGTGCTATTTTTTTATTATCAAACAATGTCACTTACACTCTTGGTCCTGATCACGGTCCTGCTTGATATTCTAATACCAAGCCAATGTTAAACTTGAATTTCTCATGAACATTGTTTTTATCAATAATCAATCCGTATAAGTAAAGACATCATTTTAAGATCACACAAGCAAAACCATGAGCAAAAGTTAGTATCTTTATAAATTACAGCTTAACATATAAGTCGTAATTTATAAAGATACTAATTTATGATGTATAAGCTATATTACTGTAGGTTTTAGCTAATTCTGTCAGGTGTCAAAGTGTGATTGAGTGACAGATCTAAACATACAACTTGCATAATTATAATAATAGTAGGATTTATAAATTATAGACTATTTGTTATTCTAATGTATAATATATGGTAGGTTTCAGCTAATTCTGTTTAGATGTTAAAGTGTGATTGAGTAACAAATATCCAAATGTAAAAACTTGCACATTTATAATAGGATTTGTAAATTGTAGTATATATGTTATTCTGATGTATAAGCTTTATTACTATAAGATTCAGCTAATCATGTTCAGGTGTTAAAGTATGATCGAGTAACAAACATCCAAACATATAAACCTGCACATTAATATTTTTTTATATGTTATAGCCTATATGTTATTCTGATGTGTATGATGTACCAGATGGAATTGATCATGCATTTTTTTTGCAAATATTCATAATCTTCTCCTTTTTAGAACAACTTGCCAAAGTAACTATAGCAAAAAGATATCATTGAAAATATGCTTATAAATAACATAAATGAATAAAGAGAAAAACCTGCTCGGCCAGACGGCAACGTGCGGGGCGGTGTAAAGGTCGCTAAAGGTATTAATCTCTGATTTTTCACATGTATTCCATTTACCATTAAACAAACAAGGTACAGTAAGGCAAATTATTGCGTAAACGATACTTCATGTAACTTACGGACTCGCAGGCAGCAATGTCACCTTTGCAAATTTCCCAACAATAAATCATGTTTGCATATTCAATAGCAGCAAAAGGCATTGTTATTAAACAGTTAAACATTAATCACACACAATTTTAGTTTCTAAATCATCAATATTGTAAACATAACTCTTTATAATAGAATAGATAAACTTCTAAAGCCGCGCGGTCGGTCGTTGACCGCGCGTGAATGGGTCGAGGCATGGCGATCCACTGCTGACGCTTGCGTTCAGCCTCGCTTGATGGGTTTGGGGGCATCAGAAACGGCTACTTCAGTGACTATGGTTTCTTTGGCAAAGTTGTTCCAAAAAGAAGGAGATAATGAAAATTTGGAGAGAGATGTAGTGATTTAGCGAATTCAGTTCAGGTGTTAAAACATGATTGAGTAACAAACATCTAAACATACAAACTTGCACAGTCATAATATTAGGTTTATGTTGGCAAAAACTTTTATCAACAAAATTTTAACACTCCAGTGTTTGTGCCTTTTGTCTCTACATTTTATTTTGAACATAAATTAAAATTGATAAAAACTTACACTCTTGGTGGTTTGAAAATATAGAATAAGAAAAAGAAAACAAATGATGGTATAAGAGTTAAAGTATAACATTTGAAATAGACATAGATCTACAGTTTTTTTCATCTAGGCATCATTACGTAATAATAAAACACAACGGTTCATCATTTTCTATAAAAAAATTATGGTACTAAAATTTTGGTGTAATTTTTTTTTGTAAATGTTGTAGAGAAATGCCTAATGTTTATAAACCAAAACTGTGTTATAAATCTTATATAACAAAACTCAGAAGCCAAAACTTGACAAATGATAGTTTGTTACATAGCATGATGCGAGTATGTTACATGAAAGGAATTATAGTTTTTGGCAGTTCATTAGAATTTAATAAGTTAATTTGGAGGTATTTAGATGTGCAATTCATATATGGGAGAATAAACAATTATGGGAGCCCTTTAGTGTCTCTCTGATACAGATGCTTAAAATTATTTTCGTTTTATATTTAACCCATTCAAGATATTTTATTGATTTTTAAACATTGTTATAAAAGTTTGGATTTTGTGTACAAGCAAAATTACATACAAGACCAATGGTGGTGATAAAGTGGTCAGTTTTGAAATTGAAGGTTAACATAATTCAAATTAAACCATTTAAGTATTTCATTCTTCTCGATTATGTCGAGCCATTAGTTTTGAACATTGGAAACCTGAAATAAATTTTGGTAGTCGCCTTATGACCATACAAGATCAAAGCTAGCAGTCAATTTTGGAGCATGTATTCAAAAAAAAAGTGATATTTCTCTTATGCAGTACTTGCCTTTATGACAATTACATTGATATAGTAATGCGAGGGCGGATAATGACTGTTGCAGACAGTGTATTAAGTTGTGTGCATCTTCTTATATTATTATTTTCATTTAAAGGGAGAAGCAGAAGCAGCTCAAAGAAGAGAAAAAAGAAAAGAGGAAGACTCAGAAAGGAGAGAGGAAGAGGTAGCAGAGTAAACATGCTAAATGAGCTATCGGAGTATGCTCAACAATCGCACCTGATTTTAGGATTTGACTAGTCAAATTGTGGTGAACACAGTTTCAAATAATATTCAAAGAAATTTTTGATGTTTAATATTGGTAAATAACTAACTACACACTATTAAACTCATTTGATGTAAAGAACTATCTGATAAAATGTATTATTATATTATTTTTTTTGTATCATCATTTGAAATTTGTATTGTAATTTGTAGAATAATGTTGAAACTGCCATAATACAGCCCCTAAATGAAACCATAAAACAGGTTTTACTTATTAAATTATTTTTATTATTGTCTAATATAACATAACATAACTAAAGAGTTATGTCACTATTCTTAACAATGATTTTTGTATGACACAATCAATGATAGTTTGTAATTATTGGAAAATGTGATTTATGATTAAAGTAGAATAATTACTGTGACTAATATTATATTGGTGATGTGTTTAGTCATAAATTACACAGCAAAGATGTATATTTGCGGGAAAAGCTGATTCAGACATCTGGCTATGAAATTTAGATCCATTATGTAACAAAATGTATTGTCGAGTGCCATACAAGAGTAAAAATTGTAATAATTTTTAAACTCTTACAGTAACACATATTTTATAAATATTAATAGGTCGAGTGTTTAAAGTTTATTCTGCAGAACATGTTTGTTCTATTGATTCCAAGAGGACAATGTTTTTATCACAATTATATTCATTGTCCAATGGCATACTATATAGTCTATTTGTCTAAACGTGTTGAAACGTTTAATTCTATAATACAATGAAGTTCATTTCTATACCTATATTTAGGTATAGATATATATCTATATTATATACCTATATTTATGTACCTATATTATATATACATCTATATTTTGGCAACTTATTATTTATTCATAAATCAAAACTTGAATAGAGTTCACTACAATGTGGCTAGTGGTTTTTAACATTTTAAATAGTCAAGGCCTACTATTTAGCACTTTATATTATTTTTATTTATTTCTTAAAATGTATTTAAAGAGCTTTAACATTGTATATTAAAAATAGATTGAACTGTAAATGGGAGTGAATAGATACAAATAAATAGTCACTGAAATCATTCAAATTTCAATGAGAGAAAAGTATTTATATCACATTAAGGTTTCACAGTCAATATTGCAATTATACTGTTCTCAGATCTGTAAATAGGCATTATAGTCATGGGGGGGATTAAATAGACAGTGATAACCAGGGTTATACAATTTTATAACAAAAGTATAGGTCAATAATATAATTTCAAACAATGAAACATTGTATTGCACTACTCCTAATGCATTTTATGATTTACATTTTTTTTTGTCTCTTGTCAGTAACTATTTCTATTGCTGTACTCTTGTTAGTACATGAAAATGGAAAATTTGCATACCATTGTACAGTTAATTCAATTCCATAATTAACCTTCTTTCAATTCAATATTGTAGAAATGAATAAAACATAAAAATAGTTTAAAAATCTTCTCATAAATTAAGCCATAAAGCATATAAAACTTGAAAACATGATCACTGAAAAAAAACCATTAATTTAGTCTTTTTTTATTAGCCTAAGAACTACAGCTAGTAATATCTTATTGAAAATAGCTAATTTGGTGTTATTTAATTATAATTAATAAAATATTATTTTGAGGTGGGAGTGGTGGCACAATTAAGCTCGTCAAATGGAAGAAGTAAATACCATTTGATGCAAGTCAACAATAGAATTGTTTCCTATCAAAAATTAAATGAGCATTATGAGGAGTGCACTTTTGAATTTCATACTTTATTATTAACAGTTACACTGTTTTTTTAAGTACTTCACACATTTTAAGTTTTTGTTTCACTTTTTCTCCTACCACATATTTAATTTGTAAATGTAAGTAACAACAATTGTATCTATTCATGTTCCAAAGTATTTATAAATTTAGATAGTTTTTTTGGTTTCATGTTTGATCATGTTCTTTATTAATTGAAATAATAATAAAGTCATTGAAAATCAAACATCTAAGACCCTGCTATAGAGTTTAGTAGTATTATTTTTTTATTTATAGTTTGTGAAATATTTTTTATAAATCTATGGGAGGTGATAACCTTGACATGTACCTTATGCCCTGATTTTTCATTTTATTTGTATGTGTGTATGCCCCATTCTAATCTCTAATGAACCCAGTACTTTCTATTCACCTCAACGTTGTCCCTATTCAGTCTGCATTAGCATTATATAAAGTACATAGTTAATATTTGCTTACCACTATATGTTTTAATCTTGTATTTTAATCCAGATGAATTATTTTGGTGATAATTAATGTAAAACATTTTTCAAAGATAATTATTGTTTAAATTTCTACCATGCAATACCTAAAGGCATGTCTCGATCGATTTAAAAATTAAGTTTTGACTATTTGCTATCTTCATAGCTTTGTAATTAAAAAGTTTAACAAAAGTATTACAAAGTTTTATAGAAAACTGAATAGACTTCATAATGTTTCTACCTAGAATTTGTTATATTTACATATACAAGCAACATTTTCAAATTGGATTATTAGCTGTTCACCTCCGTTTACGAAACCACAATTTCTTCCTAGTATAGATATGACGAGCCAAACCTTGCCTCATTTTTTTAGGTGAATATGAACAAAATATGAAGTTGGGTGCACTCAAGTTGCCAACATTGTAATTTTATCTGTTTTTACATTCACAAAAGAATGCTAATTTTATCTAAATAAATGGCTATGAATATTGTATGTAAATAAAGTTTAATCTATCACTATCAAAACAGATTCAACATAATGGTGATCATATAGAAAAAGGCTTCTAGTTACTTTTTATGTCATATTTTTGAATTTTGATTTAAAAATAACTATTATAAATATATTTTAATGATTTATAGTATGGCATAAATATATATATATTTTTTTGCAGAATATGATTAAATTTGTGCTTTATAGTTGGCCTGTTAAATACACCATAAGTTTTTTAATGTGATGTTTGTGTAATATTTGCATATTTTTATATCTAATGTGAAATAAAAATTGTCAAAAAAATTAGTTAAATATGTAGTTGAAATTCAAAAGCCTTTAAATATTAATATGTAATCTAAAAACATATTGTACATTGTAAACAGTCAGTATTCTGTAATTCTGTATTAAATAGTGAATCTAGTTTAGTTGCTTTTAGTTACTATACCTAAATGAATGTTATTTATTATAATAAGAAATGTAAAAAAGCACATTAAAAAAAAATAGAAATTTAATATGTATCATGTTTTTTCCTTATTACAATAAAGAATATTAATATTCAACAATTATTGGCTTAAAACTAAGTTTAATATAATAATTAACAGTTGTATATTAAATTAAACATTCAAAATGTTTACTTAGTTCATTCAAAGCAAAGACCATATATATCTATATTGCAGACTAGATCAAATCTCATCATGGAATAACAAAATTTTTATTGCTTTATATCTTCATCCGGAGATACATTAGTTTCGTCAATGACTATAAAATTATGTCCACCGCCAGCATATATTTGACTTATTACATTTGTTTTCAGTTCTATTTGGACGAGTTTAGGTTCAAAGATCGCATCATCGCTTCCAGTTCCAGTATTGCCATGTTCGTTCCATCCCCACGCCCAAAAAGTGTTATCAGTAGCTAAACAAATTGTGTGCTCTGAACCTAATGCAATGTCTTTTGGTTGCCGCTTTCCTGAAACAAAATATTACTTTATGTTTCAGAAGCAAGCATTCTAAAACATTTTTGATATGTTACAATTAAGGACATTTATCATGGTACATTCTAAGTACATTTATTATCAGTAACTTGGTTTCATATTGCATGCATATGCAGTTTGAAAGTATTCAAAACTTGTAGTTAAGTCAGTTTGACTTCTAATGACTTAAAAATTTGAAAATGGCAATTAAAATTTTATATATGTGTAATAAATTTAGGCAGGTGATATTAAGTCATACGGAAAAAGATTTTTCATATTTCAGAAGTAAAAAGTTGCAATCTCGTTAGTTTTGATACCATTAAATAGATAACAATTAAAAAAAATTAAAAACGGTGTCCCGCCAATTTTTTTTTGTATTAAAGTCCACCAAAATGAGTGGATCTAAATTAGGAATTTGGTACATTTTGAAGTTTTACTTCAAAAAAAGGGAGGAATGCGACAGCCGCAATAAAAATTTGTGACATTTGTGGACCTAATGTAGTGTCAATAAGAGTAGAATAAAACTGGTTCAAGCATTTTCAGTCTAGTAATGTTGATGTCAAAGATAAACGTCGCTCTGGTTGTAGATCTGTATGGTGGGATTGGAAGGGCATTATCCGATATTATTAAAAAAAATTAAGGTAAAAATTGTGTCCAGCCAGTTTTTTATTATAGTTCTGTCCATAAAAATGAGTGAATCTAACATAAAAATTCGATACATTTTGAAATTACAAAAAAGGAAAAAAATGCGACACAAGCTGTAAAAAAATTGTGACATTTAGATGTAATGCAGTATTGGTAAGAGTGCCACAACACGGTTCAAACGTTTCAGTCCGGGTAATTTTGATGTTAAAAATAAACCTCGCTCTGGTTGACCTGTTGCAGATAGATTCGATGCCAGTTTGGAAAAAGTAAACCAAGGTCAGCATATTAGTTCTTACGACGTAGCTGAAGAGCTGGGGATTGACCACAAAACATTTTTGACTCATTTGGAAAAAGCTGGATATACTTGAAAGAAATCTAATGAATCTTGTACTCATTTGCAATTCTCTATTGAAATATAATGAAACCAAATCGTTTTTGAAAAGATTGATTACTGATGATGAAAAATGGTTTACCCATAAGAACATATGAAAAAGATCATGTTCAAAAGACAAGCAAGCTCCACAGACTATAGTGAAACTCGGATTAACTCGCAATAAGTTTATGTTACTTGTATGGTGGAGTTTGAAGGGCATTATTTATTATGAGTTTTTACTACCAGAAAAAAATCATCAATTCAGATCTCTAGTGGCAACAGCTGATACTCGAACAAGAAGTAGAGAAAAAAAAAACGGGTGAAATTAATCAACAGAAAGGCTATGGTTTTTCACCATAATCCCAGACCACATACATCTTTAGCCACTCGGCAAATATTGAGAGAATTTTGGTTGAAAGTGTTAATGCATCCACCATATAGCCCTGCCCTAACCTTGCATCCTCTGATTTTCACCTGTTTTGTCCTCTTCAAAATTCTTTAGGTAGTATTAGATTAACATTAAGAAAGGATTATTAAAAGTGCTTATCAAAGTTTTTTGATCAGAACTTCCAAAAAGTTCTACAGCTATAGGATTATGTCACTACCTACAAAATGGCAACAAATTGTTTAAAAGCAATAGTCTATATACATACATGTATATTATAATTAAATGTAAATAAAATATGATGGAATTTGTATATCAAATATGACAAAATCTTTTCCTTGATTTCATAAATCTGATTGAGTAATAAACATTGCAATCTCTATGACCCATCAGATAAGATTACTACTTCAAGAGTGAAAAATTCTGGCAATTTAAATTTTAGAACATATGGTTATTATGAATTTTTGTTAAATAAAACCTTACACAATACAATACCTGTTAACAACTAAATTAATCCCTTAATTTTTAATTGAATTATAAAAATGCACAAACCAGGTAATAATATGTGTGTGATTTTTCCTGTTGCAGGTTCCTTTGTTCCAAGTTGACCATAGTTATTTCTGCCCCAAACGAACATTCTACCATCTATTAACCACAACAAAGCATTTGTCCAACCACTTAAAAGTTTTTTTACCTCTTGTGTTATACCTATATCTATTTTTTGTGGATCAAATAGTTTTCTATATTTTTCAGAATTTAATAATAACTGACTGTGTCTATTGTCACCCCAAACATATAATGCTTTTTCTTGCGATGACCAAGCTATCGTATGATTTTGACCACATGCAATATGAGAGATACCTTTAACTTTTGTCACTGGTTCAAACCTGTCCGTCTTGAGTTTCTCAGGTCCTAAACCTAACTGACCATATTTTCCACAACCAGTCGCCCATACTTCACCCTTAGAATTAATTATTACTGAATGCCTCAAGCCCATTGCTACAGCACATGCATTTACATGAAGTCTTACAGGTTTCACATTTTCATAAAAATGATCTTTTGGTAAACCCAACTGTCCATGACTGTTACAACCCCACACAAAAAGGAATTTATCATCTGTGACAGCACAACTAAAATCCCATCCAGTAGCAATATTTATAAATTTTATACCACTAAGCCCCCATATTCTTTGAAACTCACAGCATTCAACTTCTGATGCTAATTGACCTTTATGGTTCCAGCCACAACTATATATTTTTCCATCAACGTCTATTAAGAGAGTGTGGCCTCCTCCACAAGAAATTTTTTTAATGTTAAATGTTTGAACAATTTTCGTTGGTTGGTCTATTTGCTCATTAATTAATCCTTGACTTAATTGGCCGTGTGAATTAGCACCCTGTAAATTAAAATTATATTAATCAATTATTGGCTCTTTTACTTCATTATGTTAATAAACAAAATAATAGTAATATTTAGTTTCTTTAGGTGTTACAATACTTTACTTACCCAAGACCACAAGTGACTCATATTCGAGATTAAACGGAATCACTGGTTACTATAACATAACAAAATTATTACAAAGTTTTAACACTTATTACTTATAACCTACATGCAATTTTACTCATGAAATCTTTTGCCAATGACAAAATGACATTCAATCCGTCAATCGCTAATTTGCATTGTGAATTGGTTGAAAACTAGGTTGACAGTATTTAATTAGAAATTGGCAATCGAAATTCTAAAAATTGTAGAAACCATGTTGATTTTTAAAACGCGCGGCGGAGTTTGTGCATCTCAAGTTAACCAATTGATCAGACGCGCGCGGGATATATACGTCCCACACACGATCGTTCTCTATTGCGAAACGTAAAAAGGTTTTTGAATTGCTGGGTTAAACTTATTTGTTAAACGAAATTGAATCGAATTCATTAAAAAATAAGGCAGCAAAAAAGTATCTACCTTACGAGTTGGTTAATCGGCAGTTCACTTCGCGATGGCGCTAATGTCGCTTATTTCTTTGGATTTCTGTTAGTAATTATGAGTTTACAAAAGTAATCACGAGTATTTTCTTTTCATATATTTATCAAAATACGTAAAATACTTTGTAGCATAGTAAAGTATATTCTTTCATAGTATTTCTCAAAAATAAATGCGTGAAAAATGTGCCTAAATCTCTTTGTCGGTTTTGACGTAGAAAATGGTGGTTAAGATTTTGTTTTACATGTTCCTTTTATTTATTATTTATATAATTTATTACATTTTAAGTAATTTTTAGTGATGAATTGTGATAATAATTTCATCTCAGCTTATCATTATTCAAATCTCATTATTTAAATCCGATAGTACACTCTACTACCGATATTCAGTAAAATTTTTGAAAGTTAAAATTTTTCAGCTTATTTTAAATCAAATATTGCGGTATTTTTATAACAATAATTTGATGTACGTTAAACAATTCAGATTCACAAAGGGTTGCTCAACAACTGAAGCTTATTCAACAGATTTTTGATGCCTGGGAGAATTCGCGGGACTCAATCGGTGTCTTTTGTGATTTATCCTAAGCTTTTGATTGCGTTCATCATGACATATATCAAGAAACTACATTATTATGGTGTCACGGGTCGATCACTTGCATTTCTTGAATCTTATTTAAGAGGTAGAATTGAAAGAGTTGATGTTAATGGTGAGAGGTCGTCCGAATCTACAGTTAATACGGGTATACTACAGGGTTCAGTTCTTGGACCATTTCTATTTCTTGTTTACATTAATGATTTACCACATCTTGTTAAAGATGGACATGGGATTGTATTGTTCGCTGATGATACTTCTTTATTTTTTAAAATTAATAGGCAACAATCAGCTTTTGACGTAGTAAACAGTACCATCTCTGAAGTAGTTGAGTGATATGGTATTAATAATCTTCTTCTTAATGAGAGAAAAACCAAAAATATTCAGTTTTCCTTGACTCGTGCTAAACCGGTCAATGGCAATGTAATGGTCAAGAACGAGATACTGGATGTTATCAACACGACCTTATTAATTGGTCTCACTTTAGATGCTAAATTGCGTTGGAATTCTCCTAATACCAGATTGGCGAAAAGGCTTAGTTCTACAGTATATGCAGTGAAAAGAATTCAGCGACTTATAGATGAAAGCACCGCGAGACTAGTTTACTTAAGTTTTTTTCACAGTCTCATGATCTATGGAATTTTATTAGGGGGTCACGAAGCTGATGTTACCACAATTTTCGTGTTGCAGAAGCGAGCTATTTGTGCTGTTTATGATTTGAGACCAATGGCATCTTTCAGAGAAACATTTAAGGGAATTAATATTTAAATTTTAGCATTATAATATGTATACGAAAACCTGGTATATGTTAAGAGATATATAGAATCGTTCCAAAAAAGGCGATTCCTCAAATTAAAAAAAAATAATTTTTGAACATTAATGTTAAGTAACGATAACATTTAAGTACTTTCAGGATACATAAACGAACATCAAGTTAACGTATAAACTTCCATATTGTTTAAGTTAATAATCTGATATTTTTTCCATTTTTTGCATTTGTTCTTAGAGGGCTATAGAAAAGATCTTTCTTGGAAAGACTAAGAAATATTACTTTTCCATTTTTTATATAAAAATCGAAAGTGTTAAAAAAACTACACACTCAAATTAAAAAATCATGTATGTTTTTTTGAAAATATTTATTATTTATTCATTTTCTCATTCATATAAACTAATTAAAAACAGCTTTTTAAAAATTTAACAAACCTATTCATATCGCATTTGACATACCTATAGACGATATAATGCTTTGGGATAAAGTATCATCGGCATAATAGTTGAAAGCTGTAGTGGGATTGGAAGTAAAAGAGACCGGAACCGGGTTTATGATGCAAAGGGAAATCATTCCGAGTAAAAAATAAAAAGTATCCATGAATCCATTCCCATGTCATGTGAGTTAAATGGCGATGAAAGTTATTAAAAATATAAGGTATTTATTCTATGTCCACCCGGGCTGAATCGCGACCACAGTTACATAAGTTGTTAATGAAATAATCATCAATAAATATAATTGAAAGAGGGATTACTTGATATAAAACCTTATATCAAGCCTTAGATATAATTAGTAATAAACAAAATGTAAATAAACTTTAATAAAGCAATAATATTTTTCGATATACCGGGAACTGAGCTCTTTGATTGTGAAGACTTATATTTATGAATCTTTGAAATGTTATAAATATTTTTCCTAGATTTTTTTTTTTTTGTTTATAATCGTTTGTTTTTATTTATCAAACATTTAAAGAATTTGTGAAGAAGCATGAAAAAAAAACATAATTGACTGTTCTTAAAGTAATAACAAAAAAAAAATTGTCAATAATTTCATTGCTTATTAACTTAATTTATAAAGAAATTTTGATACACATTATATATTACTATTGAAAATTACAAAAATAACCATATATAACAAAGTGCATAAAAAAAGTATTAAAAATATATTCAATAAAAAACACAAAAACAAATGATAAATAATAGAGATAGAGTTCCGAGAGTTAAGATTTTTTATTAGAAGTTTCCTCTTCTTTAAAAAGCTTTATTTAAATTTTCGTTAATACGTCTTTGTCAGAAGTGCATTCCAATTCGAATGAGTTATCGTTCGTATTTTTAAGAGACTTTTAACTATTTTTTCCAAAATTCACAAATAACTAATCCCTAAAAGGGAAGTTTTAATTTTTTTATCTTTTCGAACATGGTAAATCAATGTCTAATGTAAAAGGTCCTTTACTTATTACCTGTATGATAAACTTGGAAAGCAATACAACTGACTGCTCGATTGGTGCAGTTGGTAGTGACCCTATGGGCTGTGCTGACGGCGAGGGTTCGAATACCGCCCAAGACCAACATTTACATAATTAAAATTAATGTTTGTCTTGAGTGGGGGTGTTTCTATGTATTATGTCTATTTGTTTAAAAAAAAAAGTGTAAGTATATAACGAACTCTAACAACTATCTTAATATACGTAGTACAAACCTCGTTGTTTAGTTTCCGGTCAAATGGTGCTGTACGTGTTCTGAAAATATTATCACAACAATAACATGAAAATGTTTTTGAAAGGGGGCAAACAAGCAAAATTTCTTCGAAATTTTTAAAGCCCTTTCCGCAAAATTAATTAATTGTATACATCATACATAAAAAAAAAAGTTTATTTAATATTATAGGCATAATACAACTCAATAAAACTTTCGTTTTACTCAAGAATAATGTGAATGATATTTAAGTACCTTTCAATCAATTTCATTTTGTATTTTTATTATTGTTTCTATTGAGTTATTTTCTAAGTGGTTCTGTATTACAGCCGTCGTCGTGCCATATGTGAATGTTCCGCGCCTGTAAAAATAATCCGAATACTTTTTAGAGTTCTGTAGTCAACAAGGAACTCTTATAGTTTCGTAAAATATATCTGTCCGCGGTTCATCTCAGGGGCTCTCGGTAATAGAAAGCTGTAATTTGACATGGCTAACGGGCACATTAGCCCCGCTGACAAAGTGGAAAAATGAAATAAATATATATAAAAAAAAAGTTCTTTCCTCTACACGTAAATTCGGGGTGATTATTTTCTTATTTATTCCATGGCGTGGGTTGTCGTTGGATAAATCGTTCAAAAATATTGCAGGAGCACGAAAACCATTTTTATTTGAGGAATGCGTGTGTGAAATACAAAGTGCTAATTTTTGTTAAAGTCAAGTGTCTTCCCGCCAGGTAAATAGTTGTTATTGGATTTGTAAAATCTGAATATGGAGAATATATGGCAATAGTATAAATAATGATGTCAAAATTAAAATAATTACAGCTACGAAGGCTTTAAGGAATAATTGACAATTTTTTAAAATGTACTTGGAGAAGTAAAAAGTTAAATTACGTACGAATTCCATTTCGGCATACAAATTATTTAGATGAAGTTGATAGCCGTAAACTCAATTAATATGTTCATACTATGAACTTCATAGTATGAAACAAAAATCCTCCTTCTAAGTCTAGAGACTTAGAAGGGGGATTTTGGGATGGTGATAGCAACTACATAATTCGTAGATAGTTCTGCTATGCTCAACATGTATTTGGGCGGTTTTTTTGTATGTGGTTACTTTATGGCGAGAGGAGCGTAGGAGTGCTATCAAAGCATATTAAATGTTGCTATATAATATTCTTTTGGATATTAAAAAAACAAGATATTATTTTAGGAGGAAATTGCGTCAAATGTTCATTTTAGATACTCATACTCAAAGAGTGCTAACGGAACCCTATCACTAAGCCTACGCACCGTTTATTTTACTGAGTATTTGACTAATAAGAATGTTACATATACACGCGACTTTATTGAACATTACGTGTATAGAGCTCTTAAAATAAATTAGCGACTTTGCTTTGTCGATTAATACGTAAATACAGTTTGCAATACGGCGCTGTATATAATACGGTGCTTCATTTAGTGTTTATTTTTTTTTTATAATTCTCTATTTTACATATGGGTCATTACATGAGAAATTTACAGTGAAAATTTTTTTTTCGACGAAACATTTTTTTCGTGTTTCCAGATCGAAAATAATAGACACGTATTTTTTTTTCAATGTGGTACTTGAATATTTCGAAATTCGAAAAATTTAGGGAAAAAAAATTGAAAAAAAATAGTGCCAAGTTTGAAAAAATGAATTTGTTCATAACAATGCACTATATTGTTACAAAGAAAAAAACGTAAGGTGTACTATAGTTTTTTGAAAAAAAAGGTTTTTTACAGAGTACGGAATTTTAAAAAGTCATATGTAGCCATTGCTTCCTTCGGCTCTATAGATCACTTTCCTCGAAGTTTTTCTTTTAGTTTAAGAAATATATGAACGAAATTCGTATGGTGCGAGATCAAGGCTCTAAGTAAGGTAAGCCATGAGTATTTCTATAATTAACGTCTCCAAATAGTTATTTTTTTTTGTAGTTCTCCCCGTGCGAAAGGGGTTGGGAAGGAGGAGAAAAACCCAATATGGGCCGTCCATGCGCCTGGGCACACAGGTGTGTCCGACTCTCACAGACTAAAAACCTCCTGAACAACTTATGTCTGCATGCAGTAAGCCAAAAGCTATGACTCCTTCATCTGAAGCCGCGGCCATTTCGGCATAGTGATGCTGTCGGCGCGTGACTGTCCTATGGGTGTCTTTTTAGTAGACACCTCTGCATAGGAGGTCACGTGAAGTTTACAGCACGGACTGCAACTTCAGGGGGGACTCCGGGGGGCGCGGGAAACGGATTGATGACCTTTTACGGTCGTAATTATTGGGTTAGTCCCTACTCCTAGTCAGTAACCATCTTATTTAATTCAATTAGTTTTTCCACTAATTCATCATAGTTTAGTTTTTCATTCATCTCCAGATGGTGAGATCGTCGGGTGGATCTAATAGGACATTCCGTGGTCTTCTGCAAAAGTGATTTGGAGGAGGTGGCTCGTATGATACGGCCTCGACTAATAAGGGGTTCTGATGGCTATTCGCTATATCGAAAAAACGCTCTGATGCGTCCTTCATAAATTTAGAAATTGTTGGGAGCTCTAAGTATCGGTGGAGTATAGAGTTCTTGACGTACCATGGTGCGTTAGTTGCTCTTCTACAAAATTTGTTTTGCACTATTTGCAAGTCATATAGTGCATCAGTCTGTGCATGAGCGAAAACTGGACTCGCATACGTCATGACAGGCCTGATACACATCGTGTATATCGTACGCTTGTTGCGTAACGACATTTTACGTTTTCTACCTATCATACCGTATAGCCGATACAGGTAGAATAGCGCGAGTTTCCTAACACGAGCGATATGATCTTTGAAATGGAGTTGTCTATCGATCATGATACCTAAATATTTATAGTGGTGTTGCCACGGAAATGGTTGATTAAGAATTTTCAAAAAAGGGAGTATCTACTGGAACTGCAACTGTTGATTTACGAGTACTAAAATCAAAATATAAGGATGCTGATTTTTCCAGATTTACTTCTATACGCCAGAGTCGAAGCCATTGTGTCAGCTCATCAATGGCTCTCTGTAATTGCCGGAAGAATGTTGCGGAGGCAATTGGAACGTAGGTAGAGTGCTGTGTCATCCGCAAAGAGCGCGAGCTGGACGCCTGTTGACGGTCGCAGGATGTCGTTTATGTATGCGGAGTACAACAATGGAGAGAGCGTAGAGCCTTGAGGTACTCCAGCTCTGATTGGCCTCATTGACGAGTACGTATTATCAAGTCGGAAGGTGAAGTGGCGATTACTAATATATTGGTGGATAATAATAATAAGACGATCTGGGAGCTCTAATTGACAAAGCTTGTGAATGAAACCTGCGTGCCAGACCCTATCGAAGGCCTTTGCTACGTCAAAGAAGACGGCCACTGTCTTTCTTTTGACTTTGAAACCCTCCGAGATATATTCTACCAGTTGGAGGGCTTGTTGGGGACAAGAGTGTTTAGGTCTGAAACCAAATTGTTCATTTATTAATAGGCCTTTCCCAATGAGGTGCTCGCTTAGACGAGTTTTGAGCGTTTTCTCAAATAATTTACCTAATACGCTCAGCAGACTAATAGGTCTATAGCTAGCGGGGAGGTCACGTGGTTTCCCCGATTTAGGAATTCCTATAACTACAGCTTCCTTCCAAGCTGTAGAAAAATAACAATTTTGAATGCATGCATTGAAAATCGCGACCAATAGAGCCACTAGAGGTGCAGAAAAACACTTGAGTGCTTTGCTGCTGATGGAGTCTTTGCCTGGTGCTTTTCTAATTTTTAGCGCTTTAATATGCTTACTAACTTCGTCCAGAGTTATTGGATCGAGATCGTCTTTAGATGGGAGGGAGACTCTTTGACGAACCTCCTCTTCCACCCTCCTAACATGTTCTGAGTCAACTGAGGGATTTTCTGAGCATTGAAGTTCAATGCTATCGGCTAGGCATTCAGCTTTTTCACGGTCATCGAACGTGATAGAACTATCCGGTCTTTTCAAAGCGGGAGTGGGGACAGCTCCTTCTGTTTTAAGAGCTTTGGCTAGTCCCCAATAAGCTTTGTGGTTGGGTGATATTTCTGACATAAGGTCGCTCAATTATTTTTCCTAACTTCCTGCATGCGCGCCTTCACCTTACGCTGGAGAGCACGCGCATGGGACCTATTTTCGCACGTAGGTTATTTGCCCGCTCTGCGCAAAGCGGCATTCTTATCCCTTATCAGTTCGCTAACATTTCTAGGCAGCTCTCTACGGTTGGATTTCCTTGGAACTGTCCTAGAGCTGTTCTCGACCACTGTACTGATGTGGTTCGTAAGGGCACCTATTGCATTGTCAATACCGTCTGTCGAAACGATGTTATTTGGGATATTACCAAATAGTTAGTTGTTTGTCTGCGGTATGTGGTGAGGTGTTGTCATGATAAAGGAAAATTCTAATATAAGGTTGTTTTTACCTAACTTTTTCCAAAACAAAAGGCAAACAATTGTTGGTGTAGCAGTCTGTAATAACGGATTTTTTATCTTCTAAAACTATTGTTGCATAATGACCTGTTATTTTAAATAAAGAAACAACCATCTTTTTTCCGACGCTTTGTCTTCGTTTAACTTTACTAGGCAAATCCTATACTAGGCACATCCACTGCGCAGACTGTCTTTTGGTTTCGGGATCATAAAAATAGATCCAGCTTTCGTCACCTATAAGTATGTTGTATACAGCATTTGTGTTACCACCGTCAAATCTTTGCATCATTTTGCGACACCAATTAACACGACGGAGTTTTTGACATCAAGCTATGGAAACAGTCAAAATAAGTCAATCTAGTGGTCTTAATGTTTGACAAATTTTGTACTTTTTAAACTGATGAGGATGGGTAATAAATATACTGACTCAAGATCGGAATAAAAACAGCTGGTCTACTACGGCTAAAATAAATCAATATTCGTTTGATTGTGAAAACGCGATAGCGCGGAAGTCGCTTTGCTTCAAGTCGTTACTATGCTTGCTTTTGACAACGCCATTTGAATGAAAACCTTTTCATACGATTGTGATTTTAAAACTTTTTCAAGATGCTGTGGAGTTATTAAGATCTGACGTACTTATGACATAAGGTCGCTTTTCCTCAGAATTGTATTAATTGCATTGGCATTTTCGTTTTATGGCGCATTCCTATTTAACTAAAAAAAGCATTTTTATAAATAATATTAAGTTAGACTAAAGGTTAGAAAATGTTAGTTTTCCGAATTTTTAATCAATAAAATATGCAATATTAAGTGAATGAAATTTTAAAGCAATATTAAGGAATAAAAAAAAATACATGACCTGGATTACTATTCTTTACTAATTCGTAATCCATGTCAATTACAATTACTTTCCAATAATAGTATGACAATTATAATCTGACTGAAAATACGGTTTCAAATAGATGCGAACTTTGACAGTTCTTTGACAGATCTCCATACAAAATGTACCGCGCGAAATGCGTCACCGAGAACCACTGCGGTAACTTTCGCAAAACTATTTAACGATCGTTAGAACTGTCAGCGAGGTACCTACGGATTTTCGAAATGGTGCGTAATCAGCGCTATTTCGGCGCCGCGTTAATTTATTGCAGTAGACCAGCGGGAACTAGATCCGAATCGAGAACGGGACTGCGACCAGCTCCAGTGGTGGAACCGTAACTAAAATCGGAAACGAATGCAAATAATAGCGAGATCAATCGATTTTAAATATAAAGTCATTCCTTTCATGCCACACGCGGCGGACGGTCAGAGTGTAATAGGATATCTAACACTAGAAAGAAATTATGTTTCAAGTTTCACTTCGTGGCGTAAATCAATAAGGGTATAATCAAGTTCAGTTACTAGAATGCTAAGAAAAAATATTGATTGATAGCAATTGCATCGTGTAATCATTAATAAGGTTCTTTAACGAATTTACAGTTGCGAATTTTATTTTTAGTTGATATTTATGTAGGGATTACAGAATTAACGAGTTGAAATTTGTACATATTTAAAGGGCTTTGAAGTGAATTTTATAATCTTATTTTTAAATGTACTAATACGTGTAACACGAAACGCAATCTATGGTACGTTACCACTTAAACCTAGGTACATGCGTGCTAAAGCGAGCATTGATGTTTGTATTCGGGCGCTTTGTTTGGGACCGCCAATATTCGGTGTAGGCTGGTGATTAAATTATTCAAACATACGAAGAAGGTCTTTCAAGTTTCGCTCGCTGCGGATTTAATTAAGCCGACCTCGGAAGGAACCTGTCCCGATGTTGATTATGATAAATGTAGCGTGCGCTCGCGTCTCGCGATGGGCACGCCGCGCGTGTGCTCGCTCACACAACACAACAAAGGTTGCGTACGAAGCTATCCGTGCACGTTCAGTGTATTAAATTACTGCTGTTCGCTGAAAACGGTTTGCGTTCTCTCCTTTTCAAATGGAGTCTTATATTCGGGATGAACCCGTGAAGGATGGGAGGGATCAGGCAAAATTGTACAATCTCAAATTTGCGTTGCATGCGAGAGACAAAGCTAGAAAAAAACAAAAGGCTTTTATTGAAGTATAAGTTTTACGGTAAGGGTTATTCGGGGTTCCACTGGACTTGTTTCTGTATTTTTTGCTGAATAACATACAGAGATATGTCGAGTCGGATCATAGATTTAGTATATGCCGCTAGGCGCATGAAAAAATTACTGCGTGGTAATATGTGATATACCTATTAATATTTCACAACAAATTCTTTAACAAAAAATCAAATTATTGATTTCTTAATTTCTATAGTTACAGATTATTTATATTTTCATAACTAACAATTATTTATGTAAAGCTAAAAAAAAGAAACATTGCTATGTATTGAATAAATAAATGTTTAAATAACAAAACAATATGGATAGAAAGAATCAAATCGTTTTTATTCAACATTTATATGCTCTTAATATTAGACGTCAAACTAACTTTGTTTAAAAAACAAAAATAAGAAGGACTGACAGGAAATTTTTACACTCTACAAATTTGAATCACATTAAGTTGCTTGTGACTAAACAGGTACAAATATTTTAATTATTAAAAAAAATCGATATAAAGCTTTCGCCCGCGATTAGGCATAGAATGAGTTCGTTCGTCTTGTACATCGACCGATACCGCTTTTAGCTATGACCTCGATTGCTATCGAATTCTCGAATCCGATCCTGGTCCCGCTTTTGATATCGATTTGTCTCACTCTAGCTAGCTCCCAATCGCAGTTCCGCTTGTGATTTCGATCCTGTCACCTGTTGGTGTTCCGATTTGAACGAAGCCGGGGTAAATGTAAAATTTAGGCTGCATTACTCGGGAATAGTGTGGGGTTTAATGAATGAAAGAATTGTTAGAGTATATGTATAGTAGCACGAATATGCTGATGAAGCCAAGGAGTGAAAGGAAGAAACGAGAAATATTAATAGCCTGTTTTACTTGAGGAGCTTCTTATTAGTGAAGAAATTTTTAGAGTCAGTTCAGTAGTCCGGCTCAATAGTGCAAATACGCAGATGAAGTCGGGTACAAATACTACTTTTTTCATTCCTATAATTTTAGTGTAAGAGCGAAAAATAAATTGACAAAGTTTTATCGCAATCGCGGATGTATGGTATAGCAGCGCATAAATATGAACAAAGAAATATTGATTTTTTTAAATACATTCGATTGTTTATAAAATACAAGTGATATATAATTTTCAGTGAATATCCTGGTGACATTACGAAAATTTGGAAAATCAAAGATCTCTTTTCTAATTGTTCAAGAACGCAACAATCAACTACATACGTTTTCGAAAACAATTCAGTACAAATCTTCTTCTATAGAGACGTCAGAATGAACAACGGAAGGTTATTTGTTTGGCCAAATTCAATTTAGCCAAACAAAAAAAAGAAAGCCAAGAGAGCCACCATCACTACGCATGTGTATTTATTCTTAGCGAAGGACATTTTATTTTTCTTCAAATTAAAAAAATCTCTTTATATCATAATAGTCTCCTGCACGAATCCATCATCAAAGTCTAACCTCTTCCTTACTCTGTCTTTATTCCAAGAGTCGGTCGATAGTAGCTCACCGGTTATGATGACAGATTTTTGTTGTCGTTTAGAAAAACATTAGAATTACGTCTAAAATTAGAAAAACGTTGTTGCTTTATCATATTTTCTATAAAATAAATTACCTTTTTTCTGATTTTTAGTTTTATATCTTCTCTTTTTCACTCTCTTATATATTAAATTTGTAATGTGTAGCATATTATAAAATTTGTGCAGAATAGACAGACAAACAAGAAAGCGAGTTAATATTGCGTTATCGTCTAGTTGAGAACTGTGTTTGTTAATGTTTCAAGCCTTCAATTTATCGGGAATAAGCTGCACAATTTGTAACAGACAAACAGACAGAGAAGAAGCGTTCAATTTTTTTGTTATACATACGTACAGTTGGCGATGAAAAAGGCGTGTTCCAGTCCTCTTTCCAAGCGAACTCATTCTGCGTGTCGCTAAAAATAGAGTTCGTGACCTCTCGCGTCGCTTTGCGAACGCGCCAAGAATAAGCGTCAAAGGCGATATGCATTTCAAAGTTCGCCCGGCTAAAAGTTTGAAAGCTTCCGCTTTTATTTCAGCGGAAAAGTCCAACGAGCCATAAAAAAAAAGCGAAAGTTGAATTACGCGATGCCCACTGACGTGAAAACGAAATGACGTTCCGAGAAGAAAAC
The DNA here is from genome assembly GCA_005406025.1 of Eumeta japonica. Lineage (NCBI taxonomy): Eukaryota > Metazoa > Arthropoda > Insecta > Lepidoptera > Psychidae > Eumeta > Eumeta japonica. The sequence goes on from BGZK01001058.1 coordinate 155,781, forward strand.
TAAGTAGTTTTTGCAAGTGCGAGTCTCATTGCGCGATATAAATACATTTTTATTTTATTTGCTAGTAGGCGTTCCTGAATTTGAAAGCATTATAGAATAATGATATTTTGAAATGGAACGAATTAAATGCATACTTGTAATCGTCGATTTTGAAGAAAGTACGATGCAATTCAGTCAGCGATTTACTGCCGGTGAAGATTTATGTTCTGTATGAAATTCGTATTATTATAATACTCCTAACGAATCTATGAAAGAATTTATTCTGTTTGTCATCACTGTTTGATGATTTAATGCACGTACCCAGTGGCGTTATGGAATATTTGTATATGGACTACTCGAAGTTAAATAAGTAATATAAAACAGATTAGAAGCGGTTAGATGTATGACGCACGAATCGAGTTTGAATTCTGGGCTGTAGTAGTGTACTACTGAATGATAATCAATCCCTTAGGCAGTGTGAAACAACAATAATTAATGATAAATTGTCAAAGAATGCTCATCAAAATCTTGTAACTAATGTGTTGTTGGATCATCAGCCAAATGCAGGGACTCGTTAGTGTTGTAGAACCATAAAAATACAAATAGATTAACGCTTATGTATTCGGAAACATCCCGTGTAGAAATAAATTTGGACTTATTATGTTTTTCCAAGAGATGAAAAAAAAAGAAACGTAATTATAAGAATAAAGATCCGGTGCGGAATCGTACTGTTACTAAAACTCCAAGAGAACTATTATGAAAGAGATGATGGGAAGTAGCTGTAGAGGCATTTGAGATTGTGATATCTATGTGGTCATGTTTCTCAAAATTGCAATTTTCGATTTTTATATCGAAAATTGCAAATTCTCTGGTTGTTGGTGTTACGTGTGTAACTTTAGAATGAATAAAAATATAGTTGTGAAAATAAATAAGAATTTCATTTTATTTAATTATTTAACTGGTTCAGCCATTTTATTCAAGTTAAGGCAGTGATGTAACGATAACAAAATCATGCTGTACATCTGCCAGATTTGACATTCTACAATATCTTAAATAACGAAAAATAAAACATTAAAAAATACATAAATATCTTGTAAAAATCGTGTTGATATAAACAAATTAGTGAGCCATTCGTTGTGATTAAACTATATAACGTTTATCGTTAATTACAATTTATACAGAATGTATTAAAATTCTGTATAAATTGTAAATAATAAATGTTAACTATTAGTACTGATTTCATATAATTATTAAACATATTTCCACAGTTTATATTCAATCTCTTCCAACTCTATTCGTGAATTATGTATTAATTTTCCTTATTTTTTTAAGAAATAATACATTCATATACTTATAGCAATACTTAGGGGATCGTATGAGCTAAAGTAGCAAAAACTTTCACTTCTTTGTTACTTCAAGATGGTTCCTTTTGAAAGTTTGGGTGAAGCTATACGCATATGTGATTTTTAAATGAATACACAGTTTATATGTATAAAATACATACGAAAATGTTTGTAAAACGGCAAAGATATTATTTAAGACACTTCAAAATATTTGTAATACGTGAAGCATGTTGAAAATTTTCAGGTTGAAGTTAGCCGAAGCTTGAAGTCATGAAGCTACGAATCGGAATGCCCAGTCATTAAAGCAAGGGTCGGAAATTATAATAAATAATGGAAGACGTTCTACTGTCGGCTGTGAGTCATACCCTGCTCAGAATACGAGATAGCATCAGTTGCTTTTGGGTACGATGTCTCGAAAGGGAGAACACCATAACCATCATCAGAATAAAGTGAAGTATTATATAGATATGAAAAAAAAAAATAAAAATGTTTGTGCGTCAGATATTTCAATGTACCTATATTAAAATATGCTCTTCACTTATTAAGAATTATCTATATCATGTTAACCAAACAATACTTTAACATAATATGTAAAGTATTGTTTGTTATTAATATTTTTATGTTAATAATATAATAATACATAAAAATGTTAATGTCATCATAATGATTGTCGAGGATTAAATGCATTTATAATAATCAGATAGGTACATTTCATTTTTTATAATACAACAAGTTATTGAAATTTCATTATTGCAATTTAGTGGATCAGTTCGTTTGATTAAATTTATAATAAAAACGGAATTAAGAAATAGAATCAAAAATTAAAAAAAACTGAATGAAAAACAAATTGAAAACAAAGTGAAAATAAGACGGCAAATAAATCAAATTAAAATTGGATTACAAAGCTATTGTTTTCCCAAACCTACGAATGTCATTGCAAAAAAATGATTATTTTTACTTTGGAAAGGTTTTTAAAGTTTCTTGTTACGGACAATCCGTGGCTTTAGTCTATAAATTAGATATTGGTAAAAAATAAACGATTTTATAAATAATGTTATACGGATTTAGTTAAAGATTCCTTTTTATGCTTTGTGTGTGTTAAATAATTTATATATAACTACCCGGGTAAGGATTAGTTGGTAGAGTGTATTTGTACGATTATTTATTGAGATGTTTTTGTGTATACTTATGTATTATATTGTGTTTTATTTAAACTATGTTTCATATACGAAAGTATTGTGATGCACATATGAATTGCATAATTAACAGTACCTTGACGGGGGGCACCTGGGAGGTCGAAAACCAGGACGGTCTATACGGTGCGGCCGCAAATCGATGTACCAAGCGCATCTGGTCCTCCTACGGAAAGTTCGTGAAGTGCATGGCTATGCCCCCTCGTATGTAATGTATGCACTTCATATGTGCAGACGGACATGTCGCCTATAAATTGCACCATTTATTCCGCGATTGCAATCAGGCGTCCAACTCGTGCTCTTCACCGATCAGTGGCGGGGCAAGACCTAAATTTGATGTGGGCAAGACATATTTCGCGAGGCCCTGTTCTGTGGCGCCCTGAAGCCGGAATGTATAAAAAAAAATTAACTAATACTGTCAAGTTTTTATTGATAAAAATACAAATTAGATTAATATTAATGAAAAATTACAAATCGTAAATAATAGAAGGTGAAGATGACAATACGACAATAAATGCAAACATTGGCTGCACTATTAAATATAATTTCTTTACACTAACCTAGAAAAAAAAAAACATTTCTACTAACATACATTTCTTAAAGAGTACTTATCCTAACCTAATCTATCCTACCTAACCTATCTTTAAAAATATTCGTATTTTCTTTATTAAAGAAACAGAAATTTCCTACTTTTAACTTTACTAAATTCCTTAATGATTGTTTCGTAATTTAGCCTAGATGCCAGATCTGATTCAATTGATAAAACAGCCAAAGCTGAAAGTCTTTCCTGGCCCATTGTGTTTCTTAAATAATTTTGTATTAACTTTAATTTCGAAAAACTCCTTTCAGCAGAGGCCGTACTTACCGGAATTGTTAATAAAATTCGGATTACAATGTATATATTTGGGTAAATTTCCTTCAAGCTATTTTCTGTTATATATGACAGCAGCTGTTTCACATCTATAATGAAGTTGGGTAAATTTGGGATCATTGTCTTTAATTCTTCAAATAATTCGAAAGGTTGGAAGTCACTGCTCTCACCCACACACAGGACGTTATGTAAATCATTACAGTGTTTTAATATTTGCTCCTCTGGCATATTTTTTAGCTTGCTTAAATCATAGAGAAAACCAAAATCTTTATAATGTTGATTTAAAGACGTAAATCTTAATTCCATATTGGTTATTATAGAATCAATCATGGCGTAAAAAAAATCTATTTGATACCGCATTTTAGGAGACTGTATAGGTTGATCGCTGCTTTCATACTCGAACATCCTTTTCTTTTAGCTACTCTTTTATTCCTAAACTCCTTTGGCAGGTCATAACAGCTTCTCTCAGTAAATTTCCGAACATCAGACAGCGATTTTTCGAATCCAGTTTCCCGATACTCTTTTATCCATTCACAAAATGTGTGTAAATGTTCAAGAGCAACGCTTAAATGAATTTGTACCGATTGCCATAATTTACTTATCATATTAACACGCGATAATATCTCATACCACACATGTAAAGATACGATAAATTCTAAACTTAACATTTCATTTAGTACCGAATCGCAATCACTGAGAGTGTCTGATTGCTCAGTTTGATTTTTTAAGCTTTCGATGCATTCAATCACTTCATCGAATTGCAATAATACGGCCTTCACAGCTTCGACTCTACTTTCCCATCTTGTATCTGATAAAGGTTTCATAGTAAGTTTTAATTTGCCTTTTATTAAATCCCAGCGTTTGCTTGAACTTGAAAATAGCAAATAAATTTTTTGTATGAAACCAAAAAAAGTTTTTGCTGCCACAGATGAGTTCGCTGCATCCACCAACAGTAGATTCCAACTATGGCAGCCACAAGGTGTGAAAAATGCCCTAGGGTTAATATTCAATATTCGAGTTTTAACTCCAGTATTTACACCTACCATATTTGCACCATTGTCGTAACCTTGGCCACGGCAGTCTTGAATGTTTAAGTCGTATTTTTCTAGGTGTTCCAGTATAGCATTGGCTAAATATTCTCCAGTTGTCTTAGTAACAGCTAGAAATCCCATAAAATGTTCGACTATTGTGCCAGTTGACGTATCACAAAATCTTAAGATAACCGACATTTGTTCAACTCTATTACAGTCTCTAGTGCAATCGAGCAAAAGAATAATACTTTGCTTCTTTAACCTTACGAACAATTTCATCGAGAACTGCTTTTGACATCAATATGATCAATTCATTTTGAATATCATGACTTAAATAATTGTGTGAAAGCTGTTTGTCACTAATACGCTTCATGTGTTCTCGTAAAGTAGGATCAAATTTTGATATCAATTTAAATAAATCTATGAAATTACCGGAATTCCTATTAACGTCACCTGTCTTGAGAGATTCTCTGTGACCTCTAAATGCAAGATTATGAGAGGCTAAAAAATTAATTATGTCAATTATTCTCTCTAACAAGTTGTGCCAATGTTTTGAGATTCACGTATTAGCCTTTCGTTTTCTTGGTCTATTGTTTTGCCTTGATTTATTCCTTTCTCTAAAGTTAACCATTGGAACATATGTGCCATATGTTCTTTGGTATTCTCATGTCTATGTAAAATTGTACTTAAATGTTTCCAATCACAACATCCACCTTGCACCATCTGAGTTTGTGAATTGCCAAATAGTTTGCATGGGAAACAGTAAACTTTATTTTGGGAATTGGAATAAACTAACCAGCGACGATGTTGAGTTTCACCGTTGTTTAATTTTTTCGAGAAATAGAAATTGGAAAAGTGTCTTTGATCATCACCTTTGGGATAATATTCATCATCATTTAATTGCTGTGTGGGCCGCTTTGAACTATGTCCCGACGCTGTGAATCCGTTATGGGAAACTCCCAAATCCCGGATCCAAATTATCAAGTACTTGTTGATCTATGGCACTGGCGTCGTCGCTGCGAATTGGAGAATCTAAAACCTGTTCTTCTTGATTACTTGATGACAGCACAAGAATTTCAGTGTCCATTTTGATTGGCTAGAGCATGATCCTAACTCTACGTCTAACTGAAGTTCGCTCTCGGTACTCAGTGCATCTGGAGCATTGCCCAACGGTATCTCGGACGTTTGTTGGGTAGAAGTAGAAGCTATCGATTCAGATGGTACAGTACTACCAGATGCAGTTTGGTTGAGGAACTTCATCATATTTAAACTCAAAGCCTGGTTGGATGCAGTTCTTTCAGCTTTTCTTTTCTCTTTGCTGATCCTGACTCCCATTTTCTTCCAATATCTCGATCTCGGCCGGACATGTCGATAATATCGTATCCGTAAACTGTAAACAAAAGCAATAGTTTTTAAAAAATTGCGGTTTTATGTACATGTTGTGAAACCTAAATTTAATAAAACTTAAAAAGTTGATACTTACGTTGTTTACCGTTAAAGCTTTGATATTTTTAAAGTAATTACTGCGGTATTTATTTATTACCAACTAGCTTTCCGCCCGCGACTTCGTCTGCATAAAATTCGGGTAAAACATTCTAGACCCGTTCCCACGGGAAACTTTGAATGGAATAATTTATAGCCTATGTGTTAATCCATACTATAAGCTATCTGTGTGCCAAATTTCAAATCCGTTTAGTAATTTTTGAGTGATTGAGTAACAAACAAATAAATAATCATACAATCTTTCGCATTTATAATATTAGTAGCATAGTAGGATTAATTATTTCTTACCTTAGACAAGTACAGGAACCGGAATACAACACGAAGAAAACAAAAACAATTTATTTCTAAGTCACTGTTTTTAAATTTTGGTTCAGCTTATTTACGGGATCAGGCAATCAATATACCTACACACACTAGGTATCTATTTATTCACTAAATATTATTAAAACATGGAACGCACTAGTCTTTTCAAAATAGGTAGGTACGTGCAGCCATAAAAACAAAAGAATATTGATTGAATTACGTTTCTATTGTTATGCGCCTAGCGACTGCATTGTTACTTTGATTTGATTGGCTGGCTTCCTAGTAAAGAAAGTAAACAAATAAAACAGGGATTCCCAGGCGGCGGCCACAGAGCAGCGGCGCACGGGCGGCGGAATCGCGATAGTTACACACAACGTAAGAAAATGTTGCCCGACAAAACATATTTCATAACACAATAATTATATAATAAATAATTTATATATATTTTTTATTTTATTCTCGCTTGTAAGCATGTCTTTTAAGCAATGCATAATATAAATTTTGGAGGCGCGAGGCCCCCTTGTACCGCGAGGCCGTAGGCGGTGGCCCACGTCGCCCACGCCTTACGCCGCCACTGTCACCGATGATACTGCTCTGTATCTGCGCGGTAGTAATTTTAGGCGAGTTACACTTCCTCTCCAGATGGCCATTGATGAGCTGACACAGTGGTTTCAAATCTGGCGGATTGAGGTAAATCCCGATAAGTCCACAGCTACATTTTTAAATTTTAATAAAAGTAAAAGTTTTACCATACAACTTCCCTTCTTTTCGCATGATTAATGCGTCCATTCCGTAGCAACACAATTACAAGTACTTAGGAATTATGCTTGATAAATATCTTAATTTTAAAGATCATATCAAGCGTGTTAGGAAAAACGCTCATTGTACCTATCACGCCTTAACGGCATGTTAGGTAAAAGGAGTAAAATCAGTTTGAAAAAATAAATGCATCTTTTACATATTGTGTATAGACCGGTGATAACATACGCGGCTCTAGTATTTGTTTACACCGATCCAAATACACTATATCATCTTCAAATCGTACAAAATAACTTCTGCAGAAGAGCCACGGGCGTACCTTGGTACGTTCGGAACTCTGTTTTGCATAGGGATTTAGAACTCCCTATAAATTCGAAGTATTTGTACGATATGTGCAAGAATTTTTTTGGGCGTAGCAGTAAACCACCTAAATCCCCTATTACTATCAGCCTACACTTATGAGGCACTTCTTCTTTATCATTTTATCCGAAGGCCACAGAATGTCCTATCCGATCCGCCCGATGATCTCACTAAGGAGGTTGGAAGGCTTACTGAACTAAACCAAAATATGACTGAAGTCTAGGTGTAGATACCCCTTATAAATACTGCCTTTTATGGTCATCCATCCGGTGCGCTTCCCGCGCTTCCCGCGTTCCTCTGGAGTATTCAGTCCGTATCGAATTCTTTTGTGACTTCCTATGCCTAGATGCCCGGCAGGGGGCATCCATATAGCATTCCCACACTGATGGCATCCCCATGCCGATTGTTCGCGTTATATGAAGTCCTCATATCCCCAAAAATATTGGGGCTACGGACAATAGCCAACCGCTATTACATCGGGGGTTTTTGGTCCGTGAAAGTTGGACACCCCCCACGCATGGCGGATGCGTGGCAGCTCATAAGTTTTTTTATCCCCCTCTCTCCGCAAAGATAAAACAAAAGGAAAACATTAAAAAAAGTACATCCGTCACAGTTGTACTACAGCACCCATATGTGAAGCTCGTGCTGAATGTAGAAGTTGAGAAGCCACGCTCGCCATCATTTCTGCCCCCTCCGCAAGAAAACCGTTTTCCGAGGCGAGTAAAGGATAAATCCGAAGTGCGGGCTTACGCGGCGGTGGACAAATCTTCACATAAGTTAGATTTACGATGTGTATTCTACAAGTGGTTAATTTGTATGTCCTAAAAAGAAAACATGGCGTGCAGAAACTTAACAAAGATAATTTAATTAAGATAAATAAAAATCATTCCGGTACGTCTAAAAGATCAGTCTTGTTTATAAAGGAACATGATGTCAAATACTCATACTGAAGAGAAGCTGTTAGTTGTCATAAAGTGTTCCAACCTTTCTTTTTGTGTGACAAATTGACAGTTTTACCGACTCAAGTGAAATGCTAAGCGGTACTCCAAACCATTATGGGTAAAAGAGTTGAACAAAAGAATTTTGGTCTCTGGGTATTTAAAATTTTTACAGTTACAGTCGAGATTTTTGAATGCGTTTGAAAAAAAATATTGTCTATGTGGATATTAAATTGTAGCTTGCAATGTAGCATGACTCCTAAGTCCCTCATTTTATAGACTTTAGTTAAAACATTGTTTTTAATTTTTAACCGACTTCAAAATTAAAAAGAGGAGGTTCTCAATTCGAATGTTTTTTTTTTTTTCATATTTTTTACGTTTGTTAGCTCAGAACTTTTGACTGGGTGAACCGACTTTGATATTTTTTTTTATTTGAAAGCTGGCGCTTCCCGTGTGGTCTCATTTCAATTTGGTTGAGTTCTGACAATGGCATCCATGAGAAAATCATATAAATCCTGAATTTGCATTAAATATGTGCGCGTCAAATGGACCAATAACTCAATGTCATGGCAACCAAATTCGATGATTATTTTTTTGTTGGAAAGGATGTACTTCAAGGATAGTTTGATTAGAGATTGGTTAGGTTCTGAGTATGGGGTCTATGTCAAAGTAACGGAACTCTTTAATTGTTAGGAACAAATTAACAATACTCGGCCGAATCTTTTATAGGCTATCCGGATATTTGAGTCACCTAACGTAACGTCGTTATGGTCAAGTAATATATACACTTATGTATGTTAGTGAAAGTTGGGTATGACAGAAGAAAAATAAAAGTAGAATCAATGCAGAGGAAATATGATCTCTGCTGCATAATATATGCAAAATGCTCCTGCTAGATAAATGTAGGAACAGTGATGTCAGAGAACGGTGTGGTTTGAAGGAAGGTGTAGCAACTAAAATAGAAAGATGTATATTGCGGTGGTTCAGCCATCTGGAAAGGATGAATAGACTGTTAAAACAAATCTGTAGACGCAACGTGTGTGGTTGAAAGATCGGCAAGGGTCGCCCAAGAAAATTCTATGCGCAGCAAATTGGTTGCATATTAAAAAAAAAGGGTCAAATTTTAAGGACCCGAAATCGAAGAGCTTACATGAAAAGTTTGATGGATGTCAGTGAAGCAAAAGAGATATGAAAAGATCCGCCCATGTGAAAGTCTATAGTCTCTGCCTATCCTTCTAGGAAATAGGCATCAATTAATGTTATTATTTAGTGATAAACGTTCAATTTAGAAATAAACACTAAATACTTAAATTAGTAGAAACAAAGACTTGAATTCGGATAAGCGGCTTATATTATCAATAAAAGGAAACTGTCCTACATATTTGTGTGCTCTTTTTTCCTTAATAATTAATTTACAAAAGCAATTCAAAAAAGCTCAAAGCTTTATACAAAAGTTTGTCACAATATTGTTTTATTCAAAGCCCTCAGGCGACCGCGCGCAAGCACTTCACGATCCTTTTTTTCATGATCCTTTTCATTGTACCATGGGTCTGTTGATTAAGTGTACTGATTTATATTTTATATGTTGTGCATTAAACGGGATATCACATAACGAAGGAAAAACGCGTTTTTTGTTGTGTAATTTGTTTATATACCTGGAAAAACTGCGGTGCGCGATGTTCTTCAAACTTATACTATAAATTGAAATATATATATATATATATTAATGCAGTAAATGGATTAATGAAAAATAGAATAACTATATTAATAATGATACACAAAACAAATAACTTTCCATAGAAAAAAATTATAAAAATCAATCTTTGAAATAGTCGAAATTTTATCGAAAACATGCTAATATAGGATAGTATAGAGCGATGTTACAGCTCGTTATCCACAGACGAAAGTTATTAAAAGGCGTTCTTAAAATCCTTATTCTAACCTTGGAAATGAAGGGCCAAGCATTCAATTGATAAATCTATGAAAAAGCAGGTACAAGTACATCAGTACTTTGGATGATGTCTGAAGTCAAAGCACGTAACGTGTTGAAACATAGAACATCATTTATTACGATATATACTATTATATACATGTGGTAGTCCAAACAGAAACGTATACCATAAAGACCTTTCAAAGTATATTATTTTACAAAGTTTTTTGTTGATGTGACACGTCCTTCAATGCTTCATCGATTTCATTCAGAAGGACATCATTATCAAATGTGAATATTCAATTCAATAAATTATAGGAGATATTATTACATACACATTTTTATAAAAAACTTGATTTCCTCAATCTTTCCTGTGGTGAAAAAAATATCTAATCATGTATTATTAATTCAAAATAATGATACATACTTTAAATAATTTACACATTCATTAAATGTTTTACATATTCTTTAAATCTATTTCTTTAAATGTCAATCTTTTAATTATTGTATTTATTAAGTATATTAGTATAGAATAGAAATTTTCAGAATAATCGATTAAAAAAGGCAATAATACTGTTGATTATTATGACCAAGCTAAAGCACAGAAGTTACAGAAAAAAAACACAAATTTTTTGAAAATATGCTTTTATTGTATGTACTTGAAGATATAAAGTAATATTCTAGGTTAAGACGTATTTCTTGATTGCAGAAAAATTATAACATACAGTTATTAACAATAATTTTAAATAATAAATTGAAATTGCTTATTTTGGATTGATATCGTTTGGTGGCACTGCATGTCATTTAAGTGCATTATAAAGGACCGCGAATAATTTGCTGAACGCTGACCGCAAGTGCGATAACAGATGTGCGTCAGTAAGCTGAATGCAGTTTTACGATTCAATTTTAATTTCTATCGATATATTATCGATATATATTTTAATTTCTCGCAAGAGCAATCTGATTCGGACAATGCTCTCGATTGAGACGCTGTTTCTTTCAAACGTGGATATTTATCTACAACCATGAAATATAGTGACATTTGCTCAGCCTTTGAGATGAATATTTGTAGTTATCCGCTATATATCATATAGCACTGAAGCTAACTTCACAGTGAGTATTTGGTATTTATTTTTCAACGTGTTCATAAGAAAACTAATGAGTAACGAAAGTTAAAATACGCAAGTTTCTTTAAATCAGAGAAATGTTTTGTAAAGTTGTAGAGCCATGCCGTATAGTCAATGTCAAAGGATGTAGCAAGAAAATGGACCGGTTAGATTCCACACTCTCATAGAATATGGAGTGAAGTAACAGCAATCGCTATCATATTTCGTGCAGTGAGTGAGAGTTCCGGTGGCTAACTTCCCCTTCATCAATCCACTCTTTCTCTATACATCGATACCATCATTCTCTATATAGAGACTTAAAATTTCTGGAATTAATGAGAAAATAATTACTACGAATGGTTTAAAATGAATTTATTGTTTCTCAAAATATTCTCCGTTAGCATAAATGCACTTTTTCATACGAATAAATCAATTTAAAAAATATTTGTGCCACTCTTCCCTGGTGACCTCGGAAACATATTTTTCATACTCTTAGACAGTTTCTTCTTGTGATGAAAATCGTTCGCGTAATTGGAGCCACAGGGTGTCAGTCAGTTCGAAACTATATGTAGGATTGCTCCTAAGTTCTACGTTTTCTCCTTCAAAAATTGATTTACTTCGCTCCCGCGCCACTTTGGTTGGTTTCGGCTCAACTCGATAGACCCATATGGTCTATTGCTGCTTTGTTTTGGTGTCATAGCAATAAATGTATGTTTCGTCACTTGTTAATAGTAACAAGTGACGAAACATAGATTTAATGCTTGTCGCAGATCAAATTTGACGCCCCTTTCTTGAATCTGGTAAGCATGGCATTGCACCAAGTGACGCTGTCCATCTTTTCAGCCTCAGTCAAATTGTCTGGGATCCAACCCAAGTACAGCTTTTTCACATCCAAATGTTTGTGTAGGATTGATTGCATTTGATTCGTGCCTATGCATAAGGATATCCGAATCTCATGGTAGGTCGCATGCATGTTTTTTTAGATCATACAGCTTACAGCATCGATGTTTTTGTTGTTCACAGCAGTGGACGAGCGACCGCCACGATTGGGTTTAAAACCCAATATTTTTAAAACGACGTTACAATGTAAAAACAACAGTTAGATGTTACAAAATGTATTCTACAGCCAAAGAGTTCCATTTTCAAATGTAGTAATTACTTTTTAAATATAGGTTGCGAGTGCCCATGGGTGGCGATGACCACTTACTCTCTCGTGGCTCACAATCTCGTTTGTGAGTCAATCTCCCTCTAAAATGCTATACAAATGTTCTTCGAAGTCTTTTAGAATGTTTTCTAACTTTATGTTACTATTAAATAAGCTTCAGTGAGAAAGAACTTTCTACTGCTTTTCATGCATAAATTTAAAAACAATTTTTGTATAATTAGTAACTTAACAGTATTTATATTGCTCTAAACATTTTAATAATGACAGAAATAATATGTTAGTATTAAAAATAATTTAAATATAATTTCAATATCAATAACAAAGTCACGTTTAATGAGGATGTTAGAACTTTGAAGAGGCGTCTTTGCAAGCTTTGCCTACAGGTGGAATTCGCAATTGTCATACTTGATATCTGTGACATTTCTCACATTCTGCATTATTGAAAATATTTCTTGCTGATTATTGATGAAATAGAATGGGAATTCCATTGAGATTCATGTACACAGAAGCGGTATCTAAAACATATAAATTGTTTCCGCTTTAGTTCACCTAATTACAACATGCACCGGGGCATTGGTAGTGTCAGGCTACGCTTGGTAGAGGTTAATTGTGTGTTTGTATTACAGTATCGTTTTATTTATTTACTCCGTCAGATATCCTATTTCTATGGAAGAGGCCCACAACGCAATGGTGACTCGTCTGCGGTTGCGAGTGACTATTGGCGGCGGCAATAATCTACTTTCCAGTGACTCACATGCTCTTGTACCTTTCGGAAAATACTATAAAAAAGTTCTTACAATGAGTGTTTTTAAAAATCAGTCTAACATAGTTAAAGAAAATTAGCTTGGCTGAAATAAGACCTGTACTACCATAAAGCAAGGCACCAGTGCCATACTCCGACAATGCGTAGCGGTTATAAGACAAATCGGAGGTCCATAATTAATAAATGTTTTAGAATAAAAGAGCAAGGTATTTTGCATTTATTTATTTGATTATTTTGAAGTAAGTTCTGAGTTCGTTTAATTATATTACTAATGGGTTGAATTACGTTTTGCGACTTCTATAAAAGGAAAGAAAATCATAAAACCGATTATAATAACGGAATAGATAAAACAGGTATTTAGAATATTCTGAGGGTCCGACAATACGAAAATGACGACTACATTTAAAATAAGAAGTGCTGAAATTTTTTTTGTACTTCACATATAAATTCATGATATTTTTTGACATAGATTTATTGATAATATGTCATTTTGTAGGTAGTGACATAACCCCATTGCTGTAAAAGTTTTGGAATTTCTGATAAAAAAAATGCAAAAAGCAGTTTTGACAGTCCTCTTTCGATGTTAACGTAACACTATCTAAAGAATTTTGAAGAGATCGAAGCAGGTGAAAATCTGAGGGTGCAAGGTCAGGTAGTAGATGGTAAATGCATTAAAACTTCTCAACCAAACTCTCAAATTTTACCGAGTGGCTAAAGAAGTGAGTGGTCTGGCTTTATCATGGTGAAAAACCACACCCTTTCTGTTGATCGATTCCGACTGTTTTTTCTCTCCTTCTTGCTGGCTCATCAGCTGTCGGCAGTAGAGATCCGAATTGATGGTTTTACCTGGCGATAAAAGGTCATAATGAATAATGCCCTTCCGAACCCACTATATACATAGCATCAAATTATTGCGAGTCAATCCGGGTTTTGCTGTAGTCTATGGAGCTTGCTTGCCTTGAACATGATCTTTTTGTAGGTTATTGTTGTGGATAAACTCCTTAGTAACAGAATTAAAGAATAAGCATGAACAAAGTGAAGATAAAAATCTAATAGGATTTCAAATCTAAAAGGATTCCATATAGATACTTAAGTATGTAGCTGTTAATGTAAAAAAACCTCGACGCGTCTACACTCCGGGCGCCGTCTGGTGGAGGTCTCCGGGTGCGCTTCGCTGACCAATAACTCGCATGATTGAGCTCTCGCCTGTCGCCTTTGACCCGCCCCCGCTTTAAATATGGCGTGTGATTTTACGGAACTTCGAGTATGGCTTGAAAAACTTGGCGTATACCCTTATTTACCAACTTTTATTTCTCCTCTCGTACTCCGATTATATCGTATAGTTAAATTTTAATTATTTTTAATTTCAATTATTTTACTTACAAATTACTTTTCGCAATTATACACAATTACATTTTGGACATGATTATTTTATATGGGTATTTTATTTAGAAACGTTGCCCTCGAACGAGGTCGGACTACATTTTTCATGAATTTTTTTTTTAATTTGTGTATGTGATGGATACTTCGTGCTTTTTACGATCGCAGACATTTCTAAATCACATATTGTACTTACTAAATGGAAGACATATTATTTTTGAAAAAGGTTGATTGTGTTTTTAAAGGACTGTAGATTTTAACATTTTGTAAGTTTTACTGTTTTCTAAGAAACTATGTAGAGTATTATTTTGGAAGTTTGAAACACCTTTGTGACTTTCATTAGAGCATTGCTTTGGATGACCGTCGCCGTCGCGGTCAGTGAGAACAACGGTTTCCAATAATTTTTCGAACATTATTGCAAATATATAAAAGCAAATTAGAACCGTTTTCTTTTGCATATTTTTGTCTAAAATTAATGCTGCAACGAACCAGTAATTTTATCTGTAGTATATTATATTAAAGTTGCTTTGCAGTCATCGTCAAGCTACATTCGACAAATTAAATTTGTACATTTCATATAATGTTCCACTGATAGACACGTATCTTCTAAGAGCAGAGAGTGTCATTACCCCTATGTTGTTGCAAAATTTACATCTCATTGTCTTTTTAAGATCAAACTACTTGGATGCTTCAAAACACACCTCCTAAAAGCTTGTGGTGCTCAATAAAACACTATAGTGCATCTAGCCGGATCATTTGTTACTTTATAAGGGAAAAGCCCAATCACATCTGAAATATTGTTGTCAGCTCCAGGATGGGGCACCTCAATATCAAATCCTGCCTTTAGACGGAACCCAACGTTGATCACCTCGAATGATGTAGCGTCTCGATGCATGTTTTTTCTCATGTACTACTGGGAGTGCTCTGAAAAATTATTAAGCCTTATTCTTGTAGCTGAATTCCGTTATCACATTTTAGAAGTACCATCGTCACCACCTCGATAGATGGATTTCTACCACCGTAGAATTTTTCTTGCCGTTCTTGCGCAATTTTATGCCACGTACAGCAATGTTTTTCAATGATCTAGCATCGGCGGTGTTCCCAATCAACGACTTCGAGAGGTCTTCAAGGAAAAACCCATTTCTTTTTAAAAGGTTAACAAAGAACCAGTGACTACCTTGGTGTTGATGATGTCTATGGAAGCGGTGATCATTTATTCTCCCAGTGGTTTACGTAGTCCTTTATCTGTTTCAAATACTATAAAAAGTTAAATGCAAGTTTCTTGATGACTTCCTCTGCCATTACAACAAGTATAATAATTGCTGTCTTAAAATTGTAGGTCTGATTTAGGAGTGCACCGAATGATATTCCAATGCACATATAAATATAATAAGTGTATATATACAGTAATAAATAAAAACATGAAATGAATTTTATAGTAATAATGACAAAATAAAAACATAATAAACGAATAATAAAAAAAATAATGAGGGTATAAACATAACAGACTTACGATTCTCGCTAAGCATGCGGAGGTGTGCTAACCTAACAATTAACTTTGATTTAAAAGTCACTGTTTACAAAGAACTACAAAGTTTACAGTTGAACAATATATGAAAAAGAAAATTGCCGGACAGGCATACGGACCAGATTATATTGAAGTGACATTTTAAGTGACGTATTTTTTTTAATTCAGATTTTTTTTAACTTTTCTGAATGTAAAAGGGTTTAACTGCGCTAATGAAGTAAATTTTTCGATCTATATTTTTACTATCTATAGGTAAAAAAAAAACGACTTCAAAATGCTGATAACTAAGAACACAAAAATAAATTGAAACGTGTTTCATCAATACGTTTTATTTAATGTGGTTGTATTTCGTAGTCGGTGCATGCTCGAGCGAGCGACCGGCCGAGTGGGGGCAACTTTGATGTTATGTGTTTGTGAAAACATTTTCGATGGCTTTATGGCAGTCTCTTGGCACCACGCGTATGCGCAACTTTGTGAGCATCTTCTTTCGAGTGCTAGACGACGATATGTAAACGACGTAGAAAGTTTGAAATCTCAACGCTGCTTTTTCGATTGGCGTAAAAGATTTCTTGATTCAAATATTTGTGTCATCACTTTTACTTGTTTTGGCTGTAATTTGTATGAGAAGAATACTTTTTTGATTATAAAAGACTCAATTCGTCTGAAAAATTATGGAAAAATTGCGCAGTTGAACTTTTTCATTACATGGATCATGTCATATTTTCATCAGATGAACACGCGTAATTAAATATATTTATTTGGAATAAACAAAAACAATATTTTTGATAAATATAAATTATGTTTTTTTTATCCATTGGCGATCGATTAATATTTTTTTTACCAGAATACGCTACATTAAATTAGTTATAAAATAAATGTTTTGTACCACTTTCTGCGTATGCAGTCCTGGTACTCGACTGAACGTTAACGGGCGATCGAGACATTTAAATAAATTTTTTAAACTGCTTCCTGCGTATGTTGTCTTGGTACTCGGAATCCGAATTGTGTTACATCGGTACGTTACATGTTTAAAATACTATCCGGTCAGATTTCCCTAATGTTGTTATAAAAAGTATGTTAACTTCAGTACTGTTCTCCAGAAATTAGTATACATAAATACAAGTTTTTGCTCGCGGCTCCGCCGTGGACATCAAATGAATTCTTTTATAGTTTATATTTGATCAATTTGTAAACCATGATCTCTTGTTTCTTCCTTCGATTTTAGTCATGGCTCCACTTTTAATTTCGAATCAGCGGCCCTAACATGAAGTCCTAGACAAGAGTCTATCTATAGGGCTATCTTTGTCGCGACAATGTAACGATGGAAAGGGACAGTCCTATAGAGAGATTCTTGTCTAGGGCGTCATGCTAAGCCCGCTGGTCTTGGTCTAGATTCCGTTTCTGTTAAAATTAATTTACCTGCGGCCTTCGCCCTTGCAGACATACAACTAATTCTTTCAACTTTTATATTGCTTGATGACATTATCGATTGTGATCCTGATCTAGGTTCCGTTTTTGATTCCATACAAGAAGAACCCATATTCTTATACCGAAAATACACGTAATTCTTCTAATTTTCAATTATAAAATTTCTTTCTGATCCTAGTCATGCTTGAGATTTCAATCCCGAACCGATGTTAAACTTGAACCTGTTTCAAACTAATCATTGTTGCCAATAACGAATCAGGACAAATAAAAAATTGTTCTAAGATCACGCAAGCAAAGACGCGAGCAAAAATTAGTATCTTTATATGTTATAGCTTATATGTTGTTCTGGTGTATAAGCTATGTTACTGTAGAGTTTCAGTTAATTCTGTTCAGTCATTGAAGCGTGATTGAGTAACAAACATTCAAACATACAAATTTCCAAATTTATAACTTTAGTAAGACGTATTTATTACACCTCAATATCTCTTACGTTTAAAACACATGCTAATCACTTAATTGCATTGAACAATTAAATGATACATTATTGAGTACCAATCGGTACAACTTCAGACTGTACGAACTTCATTATGTATTACATCGGCGCGTTACATGCTTGAAATTCACTCTGATCATATTTTCCTAATGCCCCGAAAGACATTTAACTTCAAATATCGCAATTTTGTGAGTGTATATCAAAAGAAAGATGATGCCACACACATAATTAACAATTTTTCTATATAACGAAGAATTATAATAATACTATACGAAAAATCACAAAAGCTTAATTCACCTCACCCGAAGTTTCAATACGTGGGCGAGGAACAACCAAATCAAATCCGCCTAGAGAATTGGAACACTCCCGAGTCGAATCAGCGCACGCCGCAATAAGCAAACGCGCGTGGGTACATTTAATTACAAATAATGTACACACAAGCGAGAAAGTTATTACGGTCCCGTAGCACTCATTGCGGCTAATTTAGACTGGTAATGTTTGCATGTTTTTCACGTTATAATGAAGGCAGCGGGAGCGGGCCCGCCGGATACGCTACGACTTCATTATTTGAAATAACCTGTTAGGCGCAAAATATGCCCGCTTTTAAAGTGTTTATCTTGGTCGGTTTTCAGTAGTTGTTTTTCGGTGTTTTGATACATCTACCTTTTGGGTAAGGCCAATTAGGCTCAAAAATTCCCATTGAACGTTGGAGGTACTGTTATAATGCTTGTGTCACCATTACGTAGTATGAAATAAGCGAAATATTTGTTGGGTAAAGGTAGGAACTTGGTTTAAAAATAAATACGAATGAATAGAATGTTGGAATTGAAAGAAAGGCGAAAAAGGTTATTAGATTCTTCAAGGACATGTTTAATATTTTGCGTAATATTTTCTTTAAGGTGATCTCTACCATTATGCCTGATGATGCTTGATGATCTAAAAGTATACACTGTTTTTATTGATCATCAATAAATAAATATAAAAACAATAATGAAATTAAAGATAAACGAGGCCTATTAATACTGAGTGGAAAATATAGATGTGTTCGATGGGTTTCGATTACATGAATTGTCTGTTGGGTACTTAATTAATAAATAAATATTTAGTGGTATATAAATTAATTATATAATTATTAATAATTAATTATATTATATAAATATATAAATAAATAATAATAATTAATAGGACCAAGCTATGTTCAATTTAGTTGCAGCACGTAAATGAGTTGGCTCGATCGTTGCAATATTACACTTTCACAGAATGCAGGCGTGAAGTAATAGTTTCCGCTGTTGCATTTCGTCCAGTGAATGAGAGTTCACTCACCCTTCATCACTTCATAACCTCCTCTATCAGCCCCCGTCCCTCTCCATCAGTTCACTCCTACCTCCTTTTAATGAGGCCAGCAACACACTGATGACTCCTATGGAGTCGCGAGTGTCCAAGAGCAGCGGTGACCACCTACACTCTGGTGGTTCGCATGGTCGTTTTGCTCCTCGATGATGCTATAACGAAAATAAAAAAAACAATTTTTTTATCACCTAACACGTCACTCACTTTTTCATTTGATAATAAAGTTTTTCATTTTTTAATCCATATTTGATTTGACTTGTTATTATACTAATTTTGTCCGAACGTTAGGCAGTTTACTATAATGTTATATCCGTTATAAAGAAAATTCACAAATTTTAAAAATAACCATATATATTATCTAATCTTTCATACTTTGTTCATCAATTATTCTTTTTATTGTATCCTAGAAAAACAATATTTTTTTATAGTGTGCAATGTAAGCAATAGTAGAAGGCTAACTCGCGTTCCTTAATAATATATACGAACGCGCCGTATCGTACGGCCACAGTGAAATTGAATAACTTATAGGCATCTCTGTTAAGGGTCTATACGGAAAAATTCTACAACACGAGGAATATTATTTCTCAGTAAATGTAATAATTACAATATTTACATTGAAAATATTGTAATTATTACATTTACTGAGAAATAGCAGATTCTGCTCTTACATTATACGAATCGTCATTCAACGAGTTAAATTTTCACTGGAGAGCATTTACAGGTAAGTTATTAGGGGTTGAGGGGTTGTTAAAATTGTTATTTATCCTAATTGCAAATTAATTATTATACAATTTCTAATTATGTTTCGTTACAATACAGCACATCCTCAGGAGACGTCACGCAATGATTTCTATTAGTGCGTTAGGAGTGTTAAAACCACCAACATATCCGCCTCCAAGAATCACATGAACATACAATGTGCACTATATCAAAGGGTAACAGAAACTCACCAGCAGTCCAGACAGCCCACTGATAAACGAGCTTGTCATTACACTGAATAATCAACAACAAAACATTACCCAACTTGTCACAGACAAACGTCCTATAACAATCATTCTTAGATGTTAATATGGCCATTGAGCATATTATTATGGTTTTTAATTTTTAAAATTTCTAAGGGTTGCAAATTGTTTAACCTCAACCCCTCCGTACAACTTTATTGTTTCTAAACCTAACTATGTATTTAAAATAAAATATTATGTAGAATAAAATCAAACTTATCTTTTGTATGAATTACTACTGGTAAAAAGGAATTATACGGTAGGAAGGCTTTTTGCCGAGAGAGGAAAACGTATAGTTTGGAGTTAGGATAAATTGATGGCAAGGAAGATATTTTAAGTGATGTCTAATCATTCGACGCACAACTCTCTCGTTATCTTATATTTAAAATAAAGTACTAACGCTGTGTTACATTTTGAGCGGGGGTGCGCTTTTCGACTTATTGTATGCCACGACTCGCATTGCGTAAATATTTTGCGATCTTCGCCTTAAGTGCCTTAAGGTTGTTCCGTCGGATTTTTAATCTAGACTAGTCTCTACACGTTTCGTGAAACCTATTTATTATTCACCGAAATATTTAGAATACTTTTTCTGATATATATTTGTTTATATTTCTTTGTAATATACTCTCGGTTATACGACTGCATTGTTAAAGTTGATGTGACGAAATAGTTATGATTTTTTTATCTACATCAGACAAATTTTATCAAACAATTATCAATTATTATTTTTCCTCCTTAGTGTGTCGCATACATCATAGAAAGTGAAAGTATTTTTTATATCATATGCGAAAAGAAATCGGTTCATTACATTTCATTATATTCACTCGTATTATACCACTGAAAATTTAAGCGACGTTCCTGAAAGCACTAAACCTAAAACATTTTTTTTTTATCTCGTCTTCTTTACAGAATTCCGTAGAGAGTAATTATGTGAAAAGGTGTTTTGATTATGCTCGGGAGTACAAAGGTCGAGAGGAGCTGCGAGCGTGCTGCTCTTGGCTTATCTAATAAAGCGAAAAATATATTTAACAACGAGGCCACGCGTTTTTTATTTTCCTGCTTCCTACCAAAAGCGAAAAATTGTATTTGCTATCTGGCGGCGTCGTGCTGTTAAAATAATTTGGGCGTATTTCTGAACGGTAATAAATGGCTGATAATTAAACGTACGGATGTAGGAAATTGAAACAGAAATGTGGGTACCATAATAAAGGAACGAATTTTCTTTTTAATGTGCATAGATAACTGTCCGATTCTATAAATGGTTCAAGTTTCTTTTCAACCTCGTGGTAACGAATTCAGTTGATGCACAAGCGTGACCGGGTGCTATCGTCAGGCCTAGATTAAAATTAGCTTCAAAAGTCTGCATATCTGACAGTTTTATAATATCATTGTCCATGGTTGTCAATAAATAACGGCAATTCATTTATTGATGCGTCTTGCGTTTTAAATGGATCTTTTTGATTTTTGTTTTTTATTTCATATTTAACTTTATAATACTCATTCGGTTTGTAATGTAGAACAAAAAAAAAAGGGTGAAAATGTTACGCTAAAATATACCTAACATCAAAACATAACCACGTACGTTACATTAGTTTTTATTTCACGTAAATACATGTACAATTACCGATGTTATTACTGTAAGAAATTTGGATCACTTTTTAAATTTCCGACATTATGAACGCTTCCTGTGTGACGCGCGCGAATTTTGTTTCAATTCTGCTGTCTACATAGTACGTGTTTGTTAGTTTGTAATAACAAATAATAATTATATTTATTTATAGTTTCCACCTTATAAATACTTATGGCTATAAGGTAGACGCCGTGGAAGAAAGATTTCTAAAAGACACCGGTCTAGCTAATAGCTTGATGGTGGCGCAACATTTTATAAAAGATAAGGACTTTATTGCTGCCGAAATTTGTGAAATAAAAATAAGAAGTAATGTCTTAGAAGTATTATTTGTTATAACAATTGTAGGTTACTTATGAATATTTATATGTAAAGCGTTTTTATTTCAAAACATTTTCCTTAAACAGACTCTACTAATTTGAACTCGTGCCAAATATTTCCTGTAATAGGCTTCTCACTCAATGGTCGTCACTGACGAGAATTTTTAAAATTTGTGTAAAATTAAATCTTAAATTAATCAAGATGTATAAATTGCATGTTAGCTTTGACTTAAACACTTTATGGTATCTTTACCATAAACTTTTTATGGTATCTATTAACAATATGAGTGCTTCTAATGAAGTCTGTATGTGAATAAGATTAATATTAAAAAAAAAACACTTCTTTTAGAATATTTAAGGCGTTAGACCCACTGTAACAAAAATTACTTCTAAAATTATTTTATATTTTAGACTCAATAAAAATCACTTTTCGTTAAAAGTAGATTTAAAAAAGGTAACGGAAAAGAAATTATGTATTATTTCAATACATTTTTTATTTTCTTTTATTGTATAAGAATGGTTTTGTTTATTCTTGTCTGGTGCCTATTCGTTTAAAAAGTTATTAGTATTATACTTAAGAAAGCCTTAAAATACTTATTAACTCAGACGTAATTCAGGAGTTCAAGAGAATACAAAAGTTCAAGTTAATTTTATTCCCCAAGCTGAGAGCGTTCAGAATTTAAAATTGTGCTTAGATAAAACGAGCAAGTGGGAGAGTTTGAATACATTTGATATTGTTTTTCGTTTCACGTTCCAATAATATTAAATAATCAAATTAAAGAAATTCAATGCTATTTATTTATCGAAGTAAAACGATGTACCAGCATATACATATTTTTGAATAACTAATATGATTATGGCGTAATTATATCTTATCATTATGATTTATTATAATATGATTGTGATAATATTCTGTTTCTGATTTTAATAGCGTTCTAAAAAAATTAAAAAAAAAATTGTGAACGTGTACAAAATTAAATCAATAGTAAAATATTGTATCTATAT
This sequence comes from Eumeta japonica, assembly GCA_005406025.1. Classification (NCBI taxonomy): domain Eukaryota; kingdom Metazoa; phylum Arthropoda; class Insecta; order Lepidoptera; family Psychidae; genus Eumeta; species Eumeta japonica. The sequence goes on from BGZK01001058.1 coordinate 179,157, forward strand.
TGGTATCGTTATTCTTTTTAAAATTACAAAATATAAGTATACCTGTCCTATTGCGAGCTATAATTAACGAACATCACGATAATGTTACTTTGATGTCTGCTTTTCTGTCTGTCTGAGTGACCAGTTTTTGGTACAAAATTGAATAAGTTAATAACGATATAAAAAAAAAACAAGCTTTTAATGAGACTCGCGAACAATTCACAAATTTACTCGTTTACATTTATTTCGCAACAAAGTTCATTGCGATCCACCATGCAAGCTAATTCGGTTTTGTAATTCCAGCATTGTTTTTGACATAATGTCTGCCATATTATTATTTTTTAGTAGATCTATTAATAAAGGCGAACAAGAGCTTATTTATTTCTTGATTTTTTTTTCGATTGCTGGAATAATTATTTTATTTGTTTCCTTGAAAATTGTTCAACTCGACACAATTAACCGTTGATATAAGTTAATCGCTTAAATAAGTCGCTGTATTAGGCTGTTAATAAAATTAGGTTTTCATATACAAAGTTTGAAACAGATGTTATTATACCATTCGAGGGTTTGTTCTTGACCAGGTGGTCCTTATCGCACTGTTGCAAGAATTATCTTCAGTTTAGTGTCTGATCTGAAAATTGAAATAGTGTAGAAGATTTCAAGTCGTTGCTTTTAGCTGACGAAAAATTCTCTCGTCAGAAGCGATCCTCAGAGCTGCATCAGAGTTGAATTCATTAATTAGATCACAATCGGGTATGATATATATATAATAAAAAAATAAAAAATTAGGTTCTAAATTTTTCTAAAAGCGTAAAGTAGGGAAAAATCCGATTTGATTTTATATAGAATTTTGTTTCATTTTCCAAATGCAAATTTTAAATACAAATGGACACACAGACAGCTGTCTATATAAGCCTATTAGCATTTTACACAGCGAAGCTGATAAGTAACAGTCCCGGCCGCGTAGTATGACGTCAGTACCGGTGCTTATCTCGACAGTTACTTAGTCACATAAAATGATGCTCATTCTATTTTATGGCCGCGCGAGGACTTCGAGAGGTACCCGGGCGGCAGGCGCACAGGGCCGCACTTTCGGGAAGCTTCCGAAAGCCTTCTGCGTATATTTCCCGATTACGTCCTTCTATGAAAATTGTATTTACTCAATTAAAGTAATTCATGGGCCTGGTTTTGTCCGCGCAGATGTAGAATTTTTTAACATTAGAAATATTTTTTCCGATAGCCTCAGTAGGGTCCCGTTTTAAGCGAAAATGTGAACTGTAGAGTGAAATCTAGATCTAGGTAAACGAGTGAGGTATTGAAAAATGCGTATAAACAAGGACTATATGACAGCGAAAAAAACAATGAATATATTTTGAGAAAATTGCAGAAAACGCTAAAAATGAGTGTATTTAGGTGGTTTCTAAAGGGCACACTTAATTCTATTTAGATATTTCCCTTTTGTATTTTCTATATTGAAGATTGACTCAACATCTGGACTCCCATGTTCATTTTTTAGAATTAAAGAAAATTAGGATTATGATTTTTTTTAAATCGGCCGTTTCATGACTTGCGGCGTGCTTCGAATGTGAGCGGGAGTCTGGTTATTGGATTGTAATGGCTAAGAAAGTTAGTTTTCACATTGTAACAGATTTTTTTTGGGTATTTATATAAGAAAAGTATTTTCAATTTTAAAATATGTAACAATTTATGATTTTTGAATAACGAGTTAATAAATATTGTTCTGGTGTCGATTTTTGTTACGAATTCTATTTTTGATCTTTTTGTTATCGAGTTCATTTTCAAATATATGGTAGTGGAAAATCATGAGATCTATGACGTTTTTAAGCTAGGAAGTTTACATATCTACGTTCGGTCCAGACAAAGAATGTCCTTTTCGTATTCTTAAATACTAATAATTATTTGGACGTAAGATCTATTAAAATTAATTGAGGAGTTTTTATATGGACCACGAACTAAAAAATGAGAGTCATAATTCTTATTTAGGTTTATATAGATTCAATGAAAAGCTATCACAATGAACTATTTAAAAAATTGACGAAATATCATCCTTTACTTTTACGAAAGTTTTTGAAGTGAAGGTTTAAATATGGTTTGTCTTTTATAATTAAAACATTTTATATACTTTAGGTTTTCTAAAAATGTATTACGAAATTCAGCAGCAATCAAGTGTTTAAATAATTCATTGTGACTAATTTTAATTGTAACGAAATGACCATATACGTATCTCATGGAGTGTACGTTATCAGTCCCGTAATGGTGAGATTGTCAAAGGGCGTGCTTCAACCTTGGGGCGAATAAAACTTGAAACAATAGCAATGAGGAAAACACGTCGATGGAAAAAAATATCACATCGTGTTTAATTTATTAAAAGACATTTGTATAAAAAATTCAAAAAAAAAAATAGAATTAAAAAATATGTAATAATTAAAATTTGATTAATACACGTTATTAAATATGCATTTTTTTAAAACGTACCGCTATGAAAATTAAAAAAGTATTATAAAATTGGATGTTTTCAAGTTGATGTTTTCATTCACACTCTCGTGAATAAAGTTACCATCAGATTTTGACGTTTTAGGATCCTAGGAATCTATTTCGACCACTTTCAGAGTGATGTCTGTATGCCTATATGTGTATGTCTGTGTGTCTGTGCATGCGTGCAATTGTGCGTGCGCGTTTACACAAGTATGTCAACATCTCCTAACTTTTGAACGAATTAGCCTATCGAAACGCAGTTTGCGACATTCGAAAGGAGTTCACTTCATTTCGACTTCTTGAAACTTCAAACTAGTTTCGCTCAGTAGATTTTGGGAAAACTCAAAAAAACTTTTTAGAATTTTTATTAATAATTTATAGATTACTCTACCGATCGATACCAAAATCTAATCAGCTCTTTTCCCACACAGTTGCACTGACTGCGGTAAGCTAGTTTTAGTTAAAATAAAATTTAGTTGATTTGTTCAAAAGAAATCGTTAGAGAAAAAATTTTCAAAAAATGTTTTCTTACAATATTTTGAAACTGCTCTACCGATAAATTTCAAAATCTATCCAGTTGCTCTCCTTAAAAAGAACATTGATTATTGCTCAATGTATCAAAAAACGATTGATTTGTTTGTGATACTGTTGGAGAAATATTTTTCTAAAAGTTTTTTTTTTTTAATATCTTTTAAATTATCATAGTCATAAATTATAAAATCCAACCAGTTGTTTTTTTTAAACAACGCTGATCGTCGTAGATTGCATTAAATTTGGTTCGTTCGTTCGGGAAATATTATTAACGAAGATCTCGAAAAAAAAAGGTTAAAATTTTTCAAATTACATGGAAAATACTTGATGTGTTTATGTTTGGTACACGGTCATATTTTTGTGTTCATAAAACTGTGTCGTATGCCCTAAAACAGATCATGCGAACAACGCGTTCGAAAGATATAGTAGTTGGAAAATGAAAAAGGAAAAAGCTTTGTATATAAAAAAAAATATGAAGTTATAAAGCTCACAATGTACTGAATATAATTACAGTACATTGTGAGCTTTGTGAGCTTTATTATATTTTGAGCTCGAAGAACTTGAAAAAGCAATAAATTGATCTCTCGAGCGTAATAACTCAATAATTTATTGTTTCTTTATGTTTGAATGTTTTTAGCTCGAAAGTAGTAAATACTTTCAATGATAGCCTGCAGGATCAACAGTACTTCAAATTTTTAAGCTCAAAAACTCATAGACAACACTTATAACTCAAGGAGCTTAAAGACACATCAATAAATATCACAGCGAAGAGTTTTAGGGATGGCCTGCAGGGTCAAGCATTTTACCGGTTTTTTCGAGACTTGTATTATTCCGTCAGCTTCCGAATAAATACGATAAGCTCTGTATGAAAGCGTAAACATAAAGAGTATAAGAAAGCGCATAGAAAAAGTGGATTTATTATAATGAACACAAATAATCGATAACCACTTTGAAACAACAATAAAAAGTTCGGACATCAAACAAACAAAGGCAATGTTCAAACCGGTCGACCGGCGCGAGTTTGAACTTTGCGACACTTCCGACGCTGAAAATTTTTGGGGACAGAACGCCTAAACATTTTTTTCCTTTTTTTTTGCACAAAGGCCACGGTCCCTTTTCATCCGGAATTTTATTATTTATGAAGAGTAGGAATATTCCATTGCCCTCATTTTAATATCTTTGAATGGACGAAACCCTAGATTAAATTATGTTCTTTACAAACACGAGAGTATTACGGCGTTGGGCGGGCCTCTTGTCTGCAGAAATATAAGGTAACTTCTACAATTGGTTTCGTTACGGTCTATTCTAAAAAAAAGAAGAAACTCAAGGTTTGCTCTTCTTTGCTCACTGATAGAGGATAGATTATTCAATAAAACTAGTAAAACATTGGAAAATTACATGAAACAACCTGACAGCCGAAAAGTTAAATCCTAGGGTTTTTTTCGTTAACACATATAAATATCATGAACATTGGGCTATTATGCTGTGTCTGAATACGACATAATAAACCTTACTATCTATATATTTTTAATGAAAGTTTTAATTTCAATAATAGTAAATTTTTAATTTCAATTTGGATTTTATTATAAAAAAACACACATTGCCCCTTAAATTGTTTGTCAACTTTATTGAGTCTAGTTTTATAAGCATGTTCATTATTATATCTGGTTTTAATATTATGGATTACGCTCATTTTTTGAGAAAAAATATATTTCTCTTCACAGGTGCTAGGTAATATGTATTGTATATCAAAATATTATAATTTTTTAAATTTTCATTTGAAAGATGGTGTTAGTCTCAGATAATAAACGGCACGAATAACTCGGTTCTGTAGTACAAAATTTGTGTTTATATGGACCGCGTGACCCCGTAATAAAATTCCATAGGTTATGAGACTATGGAAAAAACTAAAATAAATCAATCTCGCAGTGCTTTTATTTGTTAGCCGTCGATTTCTTTTGATTGCACATGCTGTAGAATTAAGCTTTTTCGTCAATTTCGTGATATGACATTTACGTTGCATCTAAAGTGAGATCAAGAAATAGGACCGTGTTTACAATATTTACTATCTACGACTACTACGCTTGCGTCGACCAATTTGGTATTATTAACAATAAACCACTCGAATATTTCAGAGATCTCTTACTGTTTCCTTCTTAAAAAGCTGGTTGTAATCTATTAATCTTAAAAAATAAGGAGGTATCATCAGCAAACAGTACATTCCATAACATGTGGTAGATCATTAGTATGACCTAGAAATAGAAATGATCCTAGAACTACACTCTGCGGTACACCCTTATTAACTGCAGATTTCGACGACCTGTCGCCATTAGTATCATTATTACAAGTCTTAGAAGTACTACGAGACTATAAGACTAGAAGTCCAAGGGATCGACCCTGACGCTATACTGACGTAGTTTCCTGATCAATGTGTCATGATGAGCGTGATCAAATGCTTTGAATAAATCACAGAAAACACCAACTGCGTCTCGTGACTTCTCTCAAACACCAAAAATCTGTTAAATAAGCTCATCTCTGGCTGCAGTTGTTGAGCGATCCTTTGTAAGTCCAAACTCTAACGTTCATCGAATTATTGTTATAAAAATACTAAGATAATTAATTTAAAATCAGTTTTTCAAAAATATTACTGAGTGTAGGTAGGTATTGATATCGGTCTATAGTTCGAAGGGTTGGATATGCTATCGTATTAAAAATATTGGAATTACTTTTCTTTATTAGATTCCGGAACATGCCATCATTACATTATACACACGCACACCTAAATAAGTATTAAAAATCACGACTAAACATGGAGCAATGCAGTCCATTATTAAATTAATTATTTTTATGGAAAAACCATCAAAAATTAAATTAAAAAGACATTTAATTTAATTTAATTTAATTTAATAATTAAATTAAATGTCTTTTTCATTTTTATAGATTTGAAGGCTATAGGAATATCATTATAATTGACATACGCTAATTCACATGCAATGCCACAAGCATTGACGTTACGCTTCAATAGAGATTCGGCGAGAGTGGGCGCTGTCTTAAGAAATTGTGTAGTTACAACTGCAATATTCGTAAAGATATTTTCAAAAGAAATAGCTTCGTCCACATCTTTCCTTTTTAATATTACTGTTTATTTTCGTTCAAAATTATTAATAACGGGCTGTGTGTTTTCCAATTTCTCCATTGCTTATATTCCAAGTAATTTTAATCATATTAGAACACTTTTTTATTTTATTATAGAGAAACATTGATTTTACGGCTGCGTATACACACTTGTATGCATTGGAATAATTTCTTAGAAAATTGACAAACATGTCCAGATTATTATGCCTGCTAATGTGAATAATCACTGTCGCCTAATCTCTAAATTATATGGCATTTTTAACATTAATTTTTTTGCTCTCAAAACTTTATTTCATTAAAACCTGGACGTAGCCAAGATTAAACATTTCATTAGGGTTGTTACAATATGTAAATGAGGCAACTTTTTCAGTACATTATTTCTGAACTGCTCAATACGACCAGCATTCACAGGCGCGATTTTCATTTTACGTTTTGTATTCTTTTCAATACTGATTTCAAACGTAGTTAGCTGTCCAAAATAGACACATGATAATTTATCTATGAACAAATTAAAATGTGGTTTAATATTTGAGAACATTTTATAGAGGCAGGTTAAGGAAGCAACTGTGACCCAAGGCGAGGTGTCACTTGGATGGTTGGTGTTAATAAAATGAAATTTGTGTGAGTTTCTTTACCTTTGACATAGTTGGTGACAATAAAATGGAATTTGTGAGTGACGACATGTCAATTTGTGCCTGTAGTGATTATTTTTCTGTTAAGGTTTGGCTGAATGGAAAAGCAAACAAATTAAATTATTTACATTTGCAATGCTATTTAGTTTTGAAAACATTTAACAATATCTTTTTTTTTCCGCCTTCTCCTTTCTACCGATTAAAATTATATTTATATTATTGGGATGGACATAGTGTTGATAACTTTTTTCCAATGTACTATTATACAAAGCTCCTGGCATACAAATATAAAGCTTAGTATATTTTAGCTTAGGATATTACAGCATCAAGTCACACGCTGCTCCTTCAGCGCGTCAGTCATTAAGTATGGTACCTAGAGTGAACAAAGTTTCAGTACTTTCAAATGGTCATGAAGAATCTGATGAACAGTTGATGAAGCTTAACTTAAGGTTTTCCTTGATCCGTCAATAAGTCACATGTTAGTCTTCTTCAAATAGTTTCATTACAGCCACAATATCGGTAGTCACTTCTATTGGTCTACCAGAGCTTGAATGATTCTCCAAGTTAAAATTGCTGCGATTGAATTGAATGTACCACTGTTCTTTGGTCCTCAGAAATGGACAAGTTCCTTTTAGTGCACTACTCATTTACTCGAAACAGTTTTGTTGAGTCAAGCCACGTTTAAAGTTATATAAAATAATTACACGACTGTCATAACGACAGAGTCCGTTATTTTCATTGAAAAAATTATTTTGAAAATCGAATAAGCAATTCCTTGGCGTCCATTTTTTTTTCCTTTTTAAATTACTTAGATTTTATGGACTTAGCTTCAAATCACATTATTATGATATGTAGTTTGTATACGATAAAACTTATGTAACGCCCTACGTATATTGCTGTTTTCTAGAAATTTTGCTCAATTTCTGGTTTTTTGCATTTGTTATATGCATATATATGTATATATATCTACAGGGTAGGAAATTTAATTTTGTAGAATTTTTGTTTATGGCGTTATTACAAGTCAAGGTTATTATTGCAATAGGAATATTTGAGTTATGTTGCGAGCTGGCGGAACGTATCGCTGAATTTTCGTCCAACTCACTGAACAACGTCGGAGTACAAGGCGCTTTTAACTCATTATTCTGTTGTTGTGATTCAGTTAACCATGTATATGCATTGCGTAATTTCACTTTCAGATCAGTGCTGTCTGTTTGAGGGCATCCTCCAACGCACCGCTGATCCGGTCACACCCAACCGCCGTCCGCTGGAGCTGGTCTTTCTGCTCTCGAGTGTCAATTAATTGAGAATGAAGTTGCACCAATTCATCCCACATCCGTTTATTTTTTTGCAACTCAGCCATTATTTCTTTTTGAGTATCTTCTCTCTTCTGTAGTATTTGTTTAAGACTGGTCCCAGATGCTTTCAGTTTTAATAGAGTTCGGTTCAACTTTTCCGCTAACTGACGGGCAGTTGTTCTGTGAGTGATCATTTAATTTAATAATTACATACAATTAAAGTAAAAAAAAAACAACGCAACCGTGTAAGCGTTTATATACTTCAAATTTATATTCACAATTTTTAAATCAGGTAGGTAATATTCACCGTTACTTGTTTTATAACCTTACAAGTTATGTAGTAAAAGATGCTAAAAGGTAAAGAAAAAAAAATAAACGTGTGGCACTCGAAGACTGCCGCGGTAAAGCTACTGCATATCATTTTTTATAAACTTATGCAGTTATAATTATTTATCAATTTATGCAGAATTTTTTTTTTAAATTAATTCAAGTTTTTCATCATTTTCTTCATTAATAAATGCACTTTGTTTATTCATATTTAAAACACTTATACACAAATTTTATGCGTATAGCTATTCACCAGCAACTGCTATTGACTGTTGTATATAGGTACACCTATGTATACACATATACCTACATGTATATTTAAGGGGCACATGCGGTGAGTGTGACATTATAAAGATATGATAGATATTTATACACCTATATACTTTCTCACAAACATCTGCTTACGTAATCGTCCGATTTAGGAGCAGCTCGTCTCGATCCGTGCGAGCTTCGTGCAGTCGTACCATATACATACACGTTAAGCGAACGCTCGGCCGAGCTACATGGTAGACGTAGTAGGGGTGTTAGGTTTTATTTCCGTTACGGAATTTCTTGATTCGGTCGCCGCGCTCAAAGCCCGCGATAAAAGCTATGCAATAGCTTAAAAAAATCAATCTATCTACTTAATTAGCGGGGGGGATACATGGTTACGTATATAATGGTTTATTAGTATTTGATGATCATTGTAATTTTACCCACTCATAAACAATATTGGAGTATCATGTTATTAGTATCATGGAGCTAAGAACTTTTGGATGCTTGTTTCAATATTCCTTTAAATAAATCTAATACTAAACCGTGAAACACGCCTATTCATATTGACCGCCGCTTCGCTTCTTCTTGGTTCAATGATTAAAGGTGTTTTTATTCATAGAACAATTAATTAACTTCAACTTATTTATGTCTACAATTTAATTAGAAGTAGTGAAACAAGTTGCCCAAATTGAACGAAAACGGGTCTTATTAAATTCGCTTCAAAGCTTTTATTTGATATATAGGTATGAAAGCATTCATAATCTTCCACGAAGGTCTATGGGAAAAATGGTTGAATAGAAAAGCCGGGATTACATTTTTTTCCATTGACGGGCGCCTCCACCACATAAATATCTTTTGTGGAACAGTCCCCCGCCTATCACGATTATCGTTGATCTAATAAGGGTCGCTCCGAGGAACTTGTAGCCATTTTTCAAGGCGGCCTTGTCCTATCTTTTATAATTTACTGGCGGTAAAACATTAAGGAAGGCACGTTCATTACCTTATTTAATTAATCGATGTTAAATTTAAATTTGAGAAAAATAGTGATATAAATGTAAATAATTATTATACTGTATGGGTTTACTTCTAAAGGTAATTTTTTATTCGGTAATATTACCAAAGGCACATTACTTACCGCATACAAATGAATTTTTCGCATTATGAAAATTAACTGTTATTTAGTTAATCGATCCATGATTCTAGGAGTTGGACATTTTCATTCTGCACGAAAGACTAAAAGAAAACGCGATCGCTGGTTTATTGACGCAAATTGTCTAACAATGTACATCGGTAAGCAGATGAGTGTACCATAACAAAATAATATATATGCCACACTTAATATATAAAAGTCTGAGCAATTTGCAGCAATATTTTTAATTGACCCTGTAATGCATTCATTGCTTATATAATCTTTAAGTTTTCAGATCCGTTTTGCATATACATTTCTGCCGTATGGGCTTTTCGTTCACGCTTCTTATTCATCGCTCAATTTCGCTGAAGTACAATAGCATTGACCTAATAGCTGTTTTATTGCTTTACACTTTGTTTTATTATGATTTTTATATTACGCCGGACTCCAATTAGCTTGGTAATGTTCTGAGCTTGATAATATTATGCTCTGGATTATATCCACATTAATGGATCTATCTTCGAAAAGTACTTATCCTATGTATTTACAAGATTTCCTTAACGATAAGTATCTGTTATTGGCCTTGATGTTCTGCAGGTAGGTTACTAAGGAACGAAGGTAGGTATTATGATTAGTTACACAACATGTCTTAGTTTTATTAAAGCATAGACAATTTAATTCTAGTCACTCTCTGCATGGCTCTGAGCTTTCTTGGATCACATGAAGGTTAGCAGAAATGAGGGATACGTTATTAGTATACAAAAGGTCTCACAGTGTTATTTGTTAAAGTTATGCTATGAAATGTAATAGGGGTGTTAAATAAGAAGAGACTAAGGATACATTGGCAGGACCAACGTTGATGTCGGTAATTTTGGATGAACTTGTTTGAGTTTTGGTGCACGTTTTTTGCATATATCTTTAAAAGTATTGTATAACTTTTAGGCAATCTATGATATTATTATTTTCAATGTATGATCAAATTTTTCTTGGTTTATTAATCCCAGATACACTTTAGATTCTGTTTATTATATCGAGATTTTCTCATAATTGTTTTAAGTGTCTGTAGTTCCTTTTATATATATAATGGAAAACAATTTTATTACTGTATCGGCTTGGGTTGTAGAGCGCTTTTTCAGATTTATTTGAAAAATATTGAATTTGAATTTGATTATGTGAACATCTTCATGGTCGCAAATTCCTTTTGGTTTTATAAAAGGTTTCTAATGTATTTTTTGCAGGCATTTAAATTTTTTTGATCAGATGGTAATAGTTTATCAAGCCATTTCTTTGTCAGGTTTTAGCGCTTTCCATATTTTAAAAGTTATTTGATTATGATCGTTTGTTCTATAATTATTGTAAGTTATAGGATTTGCCTGTTAATGGTTTTACACATATTTTAAAAAGGCGGTTTTAAATTCTGGGGTCTTATAAGTAATCTTCAAAAATCACAACGATGTCTGTCAGGCTTTGCGCAGGGTCATATGGGCACGCACATCCGAAGTCTTCGAGCTTCTGTCTGTCCCGCTCTCTACTCCTTCCGAGGATGGCAGTTTTTGAACTACTCTATCTTTCCCATTTTATAAACTTAATATCTCGTCGACCTCCTATCCTTGCTACTTCCTATTCCTCTTACTCCCTCCAAATTGTTGGATATTCACATATGTTAAAAAATATTATCCAAAAGGGTACTGAAATTGCCAGAGAATTTCTGCCCGGGCTTGCTCCGGGCAGTGCTATAGTGATAAAAGAAGGGGGGATGGTAATAATAATTTACTACCCGTTACGATTAATTCTCCGGAGGGGTGAAACGCAAAGTAAAAAGGTCCGCTTCGGTACTTGGAATGTGTGTGGAAGTATGCGTGATAAAATTGATAATGTCTGCGAACTGATGAAAGATAGGTGGTGGATGTTCTATGCACGAATGAGACTAAAAGAAAAAGTAGTAGTGGGGCTATGAAATACGGATACTTCAAGACTTATTAGTCTGATGTTGATCAGAGCCAACGAGGATTTCGAAGCGTTGGCTTCATCCTGAAATATCAAAAAGTTTATCTGAATATGTACACAGTTATAAAGGTATAAATCCAAGGCTCTTCTGTCGCCGAGTTGAAATTGGACCGATACAGATTTCCATTTTAGACGTATACGTCCCAGGTATGTCCAAACTGCTCGATGACCGGGAGGAATTTTGAGCTGATATAAAGGACATTTTAGTGTAATGTGACAGAAACGAAAGGATCGTTATATTAGGTGATTTTAATGGGTGGGTCAGTGAACAGCGGGATGGATATGGGAAAGTCTTAGGTAAATTTGAAGACGAAAAGATTAATGAAAATGGCGATCACCTTCTCCTACTGGGCAAAGAGTTTAATTTGTATGTGTGACAAACACTATGTGTGACCACAGAAATGAACACTCATATACATGGCCGAGAAGAGAAGACAGAAGCATGATAGAATTTATAATACTGGATGATCGGTTGAAAAGCAAAGTTGTGAATACGAGTGTGTACCGTGGAGTTAATATTGATACAGACTACTTATTAGTGGAGTGTCGAATTAAAGCTTTATTTTAACGTTGACGACACCATGCGAATATGGTCATTACTAACTAGAACGAATAACGATTGGTGAACTTCAGGATCAAAATATAAAATATGTGTTTGTACAGTGATTGAAAAATAGATTGGGTGTAATCAAAAAGTATAAATGTCTATGGAATGGAATAATTTCGAGACGTCGTGTATAAATGTAATTTGAGACGATAATAAATGTTTACTGAATGATGACAGTCGTGTGAAAGAGCGCTGGAAAAATTGTTTCAAATTTTCGCATGTGAGGATACAGTTTCAGATGACAATGTTACGGCAACTTAATATATGTTTGTCAATGAAAATGAAATTACGATAGATGAAATTATCAAAGCATTAAAACGCATGAAAGTTGGAAAAGCTGCCGGATATGATAGAGTTTCATATGAGATGCTAAGGGGCGGTGGGGGTATAGTGGCAAACCTTCTGTACCAGCTATTTAATAAGTGCTGGAAAAGCTGTAGGCTATCTAATGACTGGTGCAAAGCCGTTATTGTACACATGTATAAAGGAAAACACTCATGGCAAGTTTCTAAAAATTACCGCCCAAATTGTCTCTTTAGCGTCGTTAGCAAACCGACAATAATTATTGAAACTTGTTAATGAGACTAAAAATAAGATCTGGGGCGTACAAATAGGATTTCAAAAAGGAATGAGGCGTACGGACCAAGTTTTTTCTTTGAGGAATACTGTACAAATTGATTTTCTTAATTTAAAATCTTTCATTAGTGAAACTATAATTTCGATATTGTCCAATGCAAATTTTTCTTTTGTTTCTACTTTTCAAAATGAGGATCACAGATCATATTTAATTTGCAAGCAAAAACAGTTCCTTGGCCTTTTACAGTATATCACATGTATTGCGATTGTCGTGATAGAAATGTAGGTAGAGTCGTATGACACTTGTAAACTTAACGTCACTATGTAATTTATAGTTCTGAGGTAAGCAAGAACACTGTCGTATACTATGTTCATTAAAATTCTAGGTCAATTATTATTATTGTACAATACATACGGCGAGAGAGAGATAACATGTCACAGCATCAAATATATGGCGGTATTTTACAAGTGATCGATTTTTACGATATAAGAGCTCGCACGGCGCATGGGAGTGATATATGATGGAAATTTTCTGTTAATGTACAACAATTAGTATAATCGTAGTCATTTTCAATATTGCACCTGTTCGATCTACGTGGAATAATATGTACAATACTTAATACAATACAATACAATACAATACTCAGTACAATACTTAATACTGTATTAAGTATTGTACTGAGACTACCTAATATAAATACGTAATAATATACGAATGCAATTATTGTCTACGTTATTGTGGTAAATTAAGAAATTGCATAATTTTTACCGTATATTAAGCGAAGGAACACTTTTTAATTTTTTAAGCGTTGGCTTTGAGTGTTTTTCTTTTAAGCTGGAAAATCCAAGGGAAATACGCCGTTGCATTCAACTTGTTTTTTGCAGCGGAGGACGAGAGCGCCGCCGGCTTAGAGCGGAATACTCGGAACTCGCTTTTAAAATTTAGCTCAGTGGCGCAGCATTTTTATTTCAAAGTTTTTTAGCCAAACGAAAGAATTCTCGCAATTTCTCAGGACGATCTTTCTGAATTTATTTCAATACGTTTATGGTGAGTCGTTAGGCTCTCTGTTTTTTTAAAAGTTTAAAATGGATATTTGTATAAAAAATTCGAGTAAATATAGATTAATTTTTGATAATCGGTTTATTTGTATTTGTAACTAACTATATAACACTTGAAATACTGTGCATAGTGTGATTAGACCATTAGTTAAAACTACAGTTACTACCATATCGGATTCGGTTTAAGACTGAGAGTGGGACTGAATTCAAAACCGGCACCAGAACAGAAATTGTAATCTAGAGCGGGACAGACACAGAAACCGAGAATATAATTATGAGCGGAACCGAGAAGAGAACCAATATTAGAAAGAAAACGGATGCGAAGTAGAATCCAGAAACGAAGTAGAAATTGAAATCGCGGTTGTAAAGCACGGGAGCTGAACTAATGGATGGGATGGGGGTCTTCTTTTATAAACTTTCTATTCAAAATACCGTAAAACTGTGTTTACAGTTTAATTCGAAATACACAGTTTTCAGGCGCTAAGTAAATTCAGAAAAAAAATGTTTATAAGCAATTTATAAACAAATGACCAATAAAATTGATAGGCTACGTTACTAAATGCCAGTATTAGATACAAAACAACAATAATGAAACATTTTGAAAAAAAATTATCGACATTTTTGAGTTATTTCATTTTTTTCAACTTTAAATAATCATAATAAGCACGCAAAAAACTTTTATTAATGTAATATATATATTTATATATATATATATATATATATATCTGTCTATCTATCTATCTATCTATATATATATATATATATATATATATATATATATATATATATATATAAGATGGACCCCAAAACGCACAAAATTATAGATCAGTTGAGCTAAATCGTACAGCTGATTCTCGGGCTATATTGTGTTTATACTTCAAATGTCTATTACCATGGTAACGTTTATATAACATTATTCTTTGCGCCCTAGTTACTTGCGGCGTTTCGTGCGATAAGGAACTTCGTTTCAAACCGGAGGCTCCTATTAATTTTGTTATTTTTTGTTTATAACAGTGGCAATTTTTATTTTCAGAACAAAACAAAATAAGTCTTTCTCAGAATTGCATCCCAATCTTTAACTGTTTTTCGCAGAAAACTTACTTCTCGACTAGACTAATAATAACACAAACATAAAGGTGTCATAAGTAATTTTTATGAAATTAAGTACTATAAATATGCAATGTAAATATTACGAACATTATATAACCTAGTCCAAGAACAGCCCAACCAAATGCGTTCTAATTAATTATTGCGTTTAGACTTCAACTGGATGAGGGCGACCGATGCGTTTTTGCAAAGTATCTACTCTACGCATAACGATTAATTTATTTGGATGTCCTGATTCCATTATACTCCAATTAACGTTTTGTTCTTTGATGTAAATGATACGTAAAACTGGGTGAAAAAACAATTGTTAAATGAATATGTATAATATATATATGCAGTGTGTAAATATATATTGTATTATAAATAGATATATAAAATAATGTAATGTATATATAAAATGTTAGTAATGAAATTTTATTTAATTCAAATAAATAGTGTTAAACATTTTGTAGGTGGAATGCCTACAAATTAATGGATCAGATAGTTATTGTTGCTTTTTGACTAATTGTGTATTATTTAAATGTTTACTGTCCTTTAAAAAGTTAAGATGACATACATACTCTTTTAATTGATTACACCAGTGAAGATACCGATGCATGTTAACGTTATATATTATTATTTGGAAAGGAATGGAAGGGAGTCCGAGGTCGCCCGTTGCCCGATGCCAGCACTGCGACGAACGTTTCGCCGACACCGTTCGACCCACGCTGGAGGTGCTACCTGGCTAGCTCTGACGACTTTAGTGGGGATCGACCTCTCGTGTTAATGGTTGCTGCCGCTCCTCATCACCACCACGACAATCGATGGTGATGAGAAGCGTTAGGAACCTTCGGTGACGAAGTTAATGTACTCAATGAAGCAGTGGAACGAGAGAACAGTCATATTCTAAATAGATATCGGCGTATCGGGTGCAGGAACACCATGTTTGTTCCCCTCCAACTTCGTTAACATAAGCGGAGAGGGGTACACTTTAAGAATCTGTGTTATATCTACAGGCCCAGAGTGGAGTAGCATGTCTCCTGCGAGCTGCCTCATTCGTTAGGGGCCGGTATACAAACACAAAAAGAGAGGTACTTTTTCATACAGTGAGCCATCGCCGCCAGGGCTGCGGGTGAGAAGGGTTGTGATTCCGTAACTTATAATAATAACCCTTTTTTATAATTCATAACTGTTTTGTGGAAATAATATGTGATAATTTAGAATCTTCTTTTACTCTGCACAATAATTTATTCAAAATGATGCTTTCGGTTTTGTAATTTCTAACGACATTTATATTTAAACAAAGAAATAATACATTTCAAATGCTTTTTCTTAATAACAGGTTCAGAAAAGTTTACAAAAAGTTTAGATTTTAAGAGAGATCATGTGAAGCTTATTAGAAAGAAAATAATGTATATAATTTGTAATACGGGTGCTTGAAAATATTTGACTAGACTTGAGAGTATGTTTTTTACATTGAAGCTTGAAAGTTATTTTGTAAAATAATTTACTAAATTCGCCATAATCAAATGCACAGAATAGGCGTAGGCAATTTCTCGCTATTCCGTTTCGTTGTTTATAAATACGATTTACACTTAAATGTTAACAGAACGAAATAAATGTGTCTCTACAAATGAATATTGTTACCGGAGCATCGCCTTTAAAAACGAGATTTACCATATTTGTCTTTGTCCTTCACATTCAACATTTTCACTTTTGCACTACACCACGATTAATATTCGAATTGGTAACGCATATACGTTATATATATATATATATATATATATATATATATTGCATATATATTGCAACTCAGTTGGTGTGCCGCAATTCGTCGCAAATAACGCCTGAAGTTCAGCGGAATTCTTCAAGGGCTCATATATAAGCACGGGTGTGCGTCTGCGCATTAGGGCGGAGGCGCTCGACGGCTCGGTAGGGATTGGGTTCGCTTATTTGCGCCACGCCAACATCGGAGCGGATCATTTTAAGTTCGCCGATGTTTGTCCGGGACAAACAAGACTCCGGCCACCCCTCGATAGGCGTACGTGCCGTGAACGTAATTAATTATGAATGCGTACATGAGAAAGCGAGAGGCAATCGCGTAAGAGGATATGTTCACTCAATAACCGACGAATCTGTCAATATGATCTAAATAACGAAAAGTGTCAAATTATCAAGTTACGAATATGGGTGTTCCGTAAACTTTAACCTTTAAAAAGAAATAGATATATATTAAAATAAGTGCATGAAGAATTTCAAAAACTTGGTGAAACAGTTTTGAAAAGTACACAGCGAAGTATAATATAAAAAACGGCGAAGACGTTTAAGAAAGCAAGAAATATTTATACTAATTTATAATAAAAAAAAAACAAGAATAATCGATTTAAAAATATTTAAAATTAATATCTAGTTTTAATGTCTATTTAGCAAAAGTTTTAATAGGTTTATAGAACATAGCCTTTATCGTATCTGGAGGGAAGTATCGTCTTAGTTAAAAAGCTGCTCCCCGGAGGAATCAAAGTAACGGATAAATCACGGCCTCGAGTAATTACATTAGAGATCGTCCAAGGAATGAATGGATGGGGTTCAATCTCCCTGAAAATAAATCGTTTTCAGTTTAGCGAGACGAATTAATTAATTCTCGCTTTTTTTTCTAAATTACTTTATATTTTGTTATTAAGCTTTTGGGTTACCCTCAATATAGACATATATATATATATATATATATATAGACAATTGCTCAAGAGCATTATTTTCAAATCAATAAGTACTGGGTTCAAATCTTATTGCCCTATCAAGTTTTTTCAAACACACCACTTCTGAGACGTATCCTCCACAATCATTTCGGAATGAACTGTCTTAACGCAACTTGCGGTAGGAATTTACTGGTATAAAATCGTAATACAACGACAAAGCGTTATGGCTCCGCTAAGCGACTTTCCCTGTCTCTGGAAATTTATTATTCATTTTCATACAATGTATTATTCACTATTTCATATTAAATTTTTAATAAACGCATACTTTTTCTAAAATATTAAACGAGACTCTTTCATTTTATTCATCATTTTGCATTATATACAATGAAAAGAAAAAAATCGTTCCTAACAGGGTCGGAAGGCCCTTTATATCGAAGGGCTTAGACTCCATAGCTCTCCACGCTGGCCCAGTGCAGGTTGGGCCTGTTAACGACCCTTTGTGGTCAACGCGACGACACCGAACGGCGCCGAGGGCTTATGTGTTGTGTTCTCCGAGGCATAGAGCACGTGATATAATTTGATTTAAAGCGAATTGGATACATCAGTCAATTTGTTAGGAGTAAGTATCGACGCCGATCATTCTGTTTCGAAGACAACATACTTAACCAATGAACTAACTACCACCACTCAAATTCTGATTACGGCTGAATTAATAAACAAAGAAACTTCACACAAATTGGCAGCTAATGTCAAGCGATACCGACCGGGTTGAAGATTAGATCAGTATCGGAAACAAGATCGGTATAGAGATCGAATGAAACTGAAGATGAGATTAGGATTGAAATTGACATTAGAGTGAAATATTAATGGCGGAGTCCAGTGAGTATACTTGATTTATTAAATTCTATTTTAAAATTACTAGAGTTATAATTTCACTTACTTGCTCATAAGCAGTATATTATTAAATGGATTTATGAAAAGTGTAATCACCATGCTAAGGCATAAGAAGTATTGCGGATCGGTGGAAGGATGTTTATTGCCAGATGTACATGCTTTGCTTGAAAAGCTCTAACTAAGCTAAACAAATGACTTCACATCATTGCTTGGCGTGCTTTTTAGACTACAGTCATATTCAGTATGGGAGAAGGGAAGGGTTGTTATCTGAAATATTACTTATATCGTAAACATGTTATGAAGAGATAATTACAGCATTGAGAAAAAAATTTTTCCTGTCCAGTGGATTACGCCCTTTAAATACACAAAACTCCTCGAGAGCAAAAAAATATAATAAATTTCAATAACATAATTATATTATCACACTCTGATGAGTGAAATAAAAACGAAATTGCGTTTTTCTGTAAAGACAAAAACCTTTATTGACAAAACATTTCGTACAAAGCATTTCACAAGTATCATTCATCAAATAAAGTGACTCACTCACCTGTAAAGACAAAAAAACAACATTTAAAGCCTTCACTTCAGGTTTAGATATTTCTTTTAATTGAAAATCAACTCTGTACGATACACTATTTAACATAAATAAAATAACATAATAGTCATGCTATTTGACACATGACACTCGCTGACATCGACGTCTATGAAGCTCTGTGGATAAGGCGGCAAGTTTAAAATGGTTAAGAAAAGCGACCAGGTTTTCTTTACATAATTATTTGTATAATCTTGAAAAAGGAATGAAAGAGTCAAAAGATATTTTAAAAGGGATGAAATTAATCTCTAAAATGTATGTTTGCGTTGGAGTAGAAAGATACATCAGTACGTAGCAATGAGGATAAAAACAAACTTGAAAGCAAAGCGGGTGATGATGATGGACAAATGATTAACATGAAAAAGAAAGTTGTAGAAGTGAAATATAAAACACAAATTCCAGACGTCATCGCAAAAAAAGTTGTTTTTTTGATTCAGATGAAAAGGAGTTTTATAACAAATAAGAAAAATCACCGAATTTTATTGCAATTAAGAAAAATTAATCTAAGTGAGTGTGACGAGATGGAGATCATAATGTAAAGGTAACAAAGCAACAAAGAAATGAAATGGAATAGCAAAAGTGAAGAAAGAAATATACGAAACGCCGCCGGCCGTGCTAAATATTCAGCAAATTGTTGAGGTAGAATGTTATTTTGATGTATTCTGCCAAACAAGTTAGTTATATCGGTTCCAATTGATGAATAAAAATTTTAACCTAAATGTAGTTGTAAATCACAAATTTATTATGATTGGACGGTAGACATTTACAATTTATAGGTAGTACCAAAATGAAATTTAATATTAATAAAGTGGAGTTTGTCTATATAGTTTATGTAATTAAAGATTTATGTTCCGATAGGGATCTTAGGAACTGCCACCCTATGAAAAAAAAAACATGTCAGATTTCGAATCTAAGAAGTTTATATCATAATAAAAATGTAACTGTTCCTTTGGTCGGCAACAAAAGTACGCACTTTGCGCTGAAACTGGCGTGACAAAATACTTTAAGAGCTGGAGCGACTCAAAGGATATCTGTAGGTGTACGCTCTGAATGTCGAGACGAGGAAAACGAAAGGGTGAAGGTGATTATATGCAAATAAGGGTTTAGATGCGGAACAGACAAAAATATTAAGAGATAGTTTGGTGAATTGTAATGACCATTAGGCGTATGATAGCAGAAAATTAGGTAAATATACGATTATACGATATACGTAGTGAATAAACTACTTTAGAGATTTTTTCGTAAACAGATGGAAATTATTTGTGTATAGATTGAAGCAGACTGGAAAACGGGGTAATTACACTATCAAATACTGATTATTTCTTACCATTGGTTTTGGTGAGGAAACCTAACCAATACGAGATTTTGCTTTAATTATAGGCAATATAACAAAAATCTTTTATAGATTTTCATCCATTGCCTAATGAATTACTGTTTTTCTCGAGATCAAAATATTTTGCGAATTCAGATTTGATTTCAGGATATTGGTAAAAGGTGATAGCAAAAAAATATATAAATAAAACGATAATTTACATAGAAATCGTATGATTCTACGGTATTTTCTTTTGGTTTTGGCAAATAAGTGAACGATTTTCATTGAAAGATGGACACAGTATTAGCGGGAGTCAAATATAAAAATGTTATTGTATATGTAGATGATTAATTTACGGGCAATATTTTGAACGGTGTTATGATACATTAGACACGGTCTAACAAAAATCGGGGGACGCAAATTTGACACAAAAGTAGTCTATACGCTCATTAGGTTCAATAATGGTATTTTAATATGGAAGAATAGAACAAGGCATGTTACTAACAAAAACTAAGAGGCCATATATTTGTAAATTTAGTAAAAATATTAATTATTTATAGATTTAATTTCATATCATTATCATCGACAAGTTGAAGAATTAAAGGATTATAGTAATGTCGTTAGAAAACTATTGAGAAAGACTTTCACTTAGATAAAGTAATAGCAAAGTGCGTTCGATAAGTCGAAATGGTATAGGTATATCTGACCCTCTAATTCTAAAATATTTTAAAAATATTGACAAAGATTTAAATACGAGCATCTGTGATACAGAATATGACCTCATAATTATAACTTACACGCAGTCGAAACTACTCGCATTGTTACGCTGTTATACATGTCTTATATAATACTGATTTATTATTCTGGTATCAGTTTGCTCTAAGTGCCCATAAAAGCTTGCGTGGTATTTGGTCAAAAGACTTTTCCAGGTCAATGAAAATAAGTCACAAAGTAATTTTTCAGGACTATATATTTATTCATCAGTATTCTTACACAATGTATGGCGTTTGTGATGCTTGCTCCGGGAGTAAAACGCATTGGTTTGTAATTATAGCATAGTGTTTATTTAGCCTGTCATAATGACTCTTTTCCATATTTTCAGGCTATATGAAGTTAATGTAATGGCTCTATAGTTCTTGGATTCAACAATAATCCTTTTTGTATAATGGTACCGTGTTACTAAGTCTACACATATCTGGCATTTTTCCTGATGTGATAATTAGATTAAAAAGGGTTTTTACCCGCATTGTTACAACGGATTTATTTTAGAATTCTACTGGGATTTCATTCACACACAAGTAGGCTTTACCATTTTTCATACCAGAGATAGCCCACTTCACTTCAGATGGCGTACATACCATCTGAAGTGAAATGTCTCAGTAGAGCCAGATACAGAGGAAAGTAGTATGGAGTGTTCATGTAGAAATTCCTCATTCGAAACACACATGTTATGTTAATTTCACCATCCTATGTTAATAAGTTGCCTTAAGCAACGTCAATGTACCATTTTATTTGAAACGCTGTATTTGTTCGTTGTGTTGTTTATTTATTTTGAATACTTCCTTATCTGTTTCTGTATTTTCGGGTCAAAGGATCATAGTCTTGCTGGCCAAGTTTTTAGCGATGACAACGGTTTATCATCGCTTTAGCGACTAATCGCTTTTTTTGCAATATTATACGCGTCTTTGTTCGCATCCGGTTCCGTTTCTTGCCAAACCATTTATGATTTGGCAAGTTGGTTTGGTTTGAAAAAACAGCTTTAGCTGTTTTTTCCTCTGAGCTTTCAACGAACATCATCGGACTGCTAGCTGGCTTTTTCTCCGATATTTGGTTTGCTTTTATATACACTGCGTTTTTTTTAACAATACTGGTAATTCAGTTCTGGAGCTCGTTCCATATTGTATTAGCGTCTTGGGAAAACGCGGGGTTTGTAAGGTAGCTTCCTACTTTGTTTTCGGCCTCATCGCCTTAGCGTGTATTCAAATAGTATCATTTAATTCGAAGACCGACTTTACTTTTACATTTCGTGTTTCAAGTAGTTATCCAAAGGCAGGCTACTAGGATTCTATATTAGCTGGTTAAAGGTTCTTCTGAGACGATTTTACATTCTTTAAGAATTGTGTTCATCGAGTAGTCACATAAGTTGTTTATCTGAGACTGAGCTTTTCCAATCTTGTAAGTTTTTGGCTTTCGTTTTTCTTTTGGAAAAATGTGTTGATTTTTGGTATGTATTGTTTAAGATGACGCATTGAGAAACTAATAATTTGCCACGGAGCGTAGTACACACCGCGGTACTGTATACCAAATACATTTGCGCGTTTGCTTATTCTTATAGGTCGTATGTCTTCAAAAAAATCAGGACTAATTTCATTAAATCCAACTGATATTCCAAAGTGTTTGTAAACATTAATCTTCAAAGGAAATAGGAGGCTTAAATCGATCCAATTTGCGTGCTAACTGTAAATCTCTGTTTTAAAGGGGTATCGTCGATATTTATTCCCTGTTATAAAAGTTAGTAAATCGTATAACGGAAACTAACAAATTAGTCCCTAACATGAAAAAATCGGGTCATCAAAGATCACTTTCATTTGTTTTCTATTTTCGAGAAAAATCGAAAATAAGACGACAAGCACGTCGCGACCAGAAAGAAGGTTGAGTGTAGATTTTTGTTTTTTTTTATTCGATCGTGTTTATCAATCGTACTTTATCGTCTATGGGTCTTCGACAGTAGCAATTATTGTCTGCCCTGTAACTTCTTAGGTTGGACTTTTCAATGAGTATGACTTTTTGAGAATCCTTATAGTTCCGTCTGTCCGTCCATCCATATGCCACAGGCACTTTATTCTAAAATTGCAAGATGTATATTGATGAAATTTATAAAGAAGGTGTCTGATATATGCCATTAGTAGTTAAATAACAAAAATAAAAATTTGTATGGGGGCACTGCATATATGTGACAAAAGCTAAAAAAAAATTTTTTTCTAGAAAAACCAACGTGTGGCATATATTTTGACAGCTTTTTTAGAAAACACGTTAATGTTTCTCACCTTTTTTTTTATTGACTAATTGAATATTTTTGGAAATATTATTTCTGAAATTCGCAGAAATTGTGTTCCCACCTTTATTTTTAACATTTCTATGTTCGAAATTATTTTAGCGAAATTCACTTTGAACATGATCGGATATACTGCTTTTTTTTTGTTATTCTCGAAAAATTGTGATTTTATACGAAAGGACCTAAATGCCATGAAAATACGCTCTTTTGCTGGTACACTTTAGTTTACATAAGTTTAAGAGGAACAGTCGACGTTCCTATTTGCTGTTCTAGTTATAAACGATTTATTCTGTGCGGTAATCACGGAAAAAATGTAATAGTTTTTTTCATCAATAGTGAATTTCTTTCTAGGAACGGCTACGGTATTCTACAGTGGGCATGGTCCGACATGCTCTTAGCCGGTTTTTCATACATACATTATACGTACAGATACACCAATTTCTATTGTTTTATTATATGTACCGATATTATGTATAGTATCCAAAATATTTTCTAAGATATAGACATAATAACGATCAAATTTAATTCTATTTTGAAATACAAACTGTATATTACAAGACACTTTTCATAAAACTTGGTTTAACCGTTGAACCTCAAAACTACAAAGGTTTCTTTGTAAATAAGAGAGCGAATGAACCATAACACTCATATATAATACGTGATCACCGCCGCCCATTATGTTCACAGCACCAAGAGTACTCTTGACGAGCTGATATCTTTTTGAAGAGACATTTCTTCATTTTCTCCAAAATGGCTTTCGGCAAAGAGGATAAAGGTAATTTCGTATCGTTTTTAGGGTTCCGTTCCTCAAAAGGAAAAAACGGAATCCTTATAGGATCACTTTGTTGTCCGTCCGTCCGTCTATCTGTCAAGATCCTTTTTCTCAGGAACGCGTAGAAGTATCAAGCTGAAACTTATATCAAATACTCAAGTTTACTGCCCCTTGGAGCTGTGAAAATTCAAATTTTTACGCCAACGCTATGAAAAGATACAGCCGTTTATGCCGCAAATTTTCGACATTCGTAAGAGAATCGAAATCTACAGGGTACTTTCCGTGAACTCACAATCTTGAAATTTGATACGAAGCAATGTTTTATGACACAAATAAAGAAAAAATTGCAAAAACCACGAATTTTTAGTTATATAATATAATAAAAATATTTTTAACAATTTTAAACATACTATATCTTTCCTCATGAACGCGTAAAAGTATTAAATTGAAATTCATATCAAATATTCAGGTCTATAATACCTTTATGTTTTAATAAAATCAAACTTCTATGTTAATGCAATCAAAAGAAATAGCTATTTAAGCCGGATATTTTGAAACTCGCAACTTCTCGCAAGGGAATCAAAATCTAAAGGGTACTTTCGGTCGATCTAGAATCTTGAAATTTGGCATGAAGCAACGTTTAATAGTATACATAAAGGAAAATTTTCGAAAACCTTAAATTTTTGGTAACATCACATATTTTTTTTTAAATTGTGTACTTATTTTTCATCATAAACGCGTAGGGATATGAAGATGAAATTCATAACAAATACTTAGGTCTAATTGCCTTTAAGCTGTGAAAAAAAAATTATAAACATAATTGTAGTTACCGCATTGACCGCGACTTATCCCTATGTATGAGGAGGAGACAACCTTGTATCGTGTATGTACGTTGCAATCTTAAGGAGGCCGTGACAATGGATCATGTAAAATATAATTTAAATAACTCAGGCGCCGAAAAGTACCATTATGAACGTTTGCATTTTGAAATGTTTAATGTCAGAGTGATAACTGTATATAGGCCACCACAATGCCAAATTAATGTTGTAATATTGTTGTATTTATGCAGAATGCATAAATACAACAATATACGGCGGCAACCTCAATAGGGATACTTCATGTTCTTGTCTGATTGTTGTGAGAGACTTCAATATCGATTTTAGAATGAATCCCCAAAATGGAATTTCCACATATTTTTCATCCATAAACATGTTTCCGTTATAGGAGTAGTACAACTATGGATAACGTATTTTCGAACTTCAATGTTCAATCAAATTCATACCTTTTTCAGTCAACATTTACAGATCTGGTTTAAATTTTATACTTAATTAATATTTTGAATCAGATTTCTAAATAGTAACTAAAAAACTTTGTAAATAAATAACTTTAATAAAAGAACTTTTGCAAGACTGCTGCCACGGCTAGTGTAGATATTTCAGTTATATTATAAAATAAATTATATGTGTTAATATACAATAAAGGATTACTGTGACGCTAAAGAGACGTTTGTTTTAAATTTATACTCCTCCAGCTTTCCATTGTAATGTTATGGATTTCATTTTGCAATAAAATACCACAACTATGACTCGGATTGTCGTGATGGGTGAACCTTTACTTATACACAGGTTCGTACGGAACCCTCGAGGCGCGAGTCCGCGTCGCACTTGGCCGGTTTTTTTTTAAGATATAACATATACATCTTCGAACTTTCTTGAAAGTCGGTTATTCCAGTTGCAACAAAAAATAGCTATGTTTATTAACACAATCCACGTGTACGGAAAATTATTATGAAATGGTTTGTCAGATCATTGATCCGTTAAGAAGTGAAAGACAAAAATATAAAGACGGTCAAACAGAACAAACAAACGAATTATGTTTGTCCCAACGAGATCACAGCTCGCAGGCAGCTAATAACAGCTTATATTAGGTCTCGAAACGACGTCGGTGGTATCATTTCCTATTTGGAGGTGAGACCGATACACGTCGGGGCTAATGTACTTAGTTCAGCCACCGTTGCCGCACTGATCCAATTTTGTATGACTTCGTGGACTAAGTATATTGGATTTGATGTACAAAAGAAATGTTACCCCAAGTAAGTTGTCTATTATGTTGTCACTTTTGTACATCCAAGTTATTCTTTGAAATGCATGGCTAAAATAAATTATTAGTACCGTCTAATTAATGTTCCTAGCCAAAAATTACTAGCTATAGATTACTAATTAATGAAACCGAAGACATAATTTGTTCTTTGTTTGATATACAGACATCAACACAATGCACTTAATAATAAGTTCCTGTAGTCGAATACACTATTTTTCGAGTAGTAAAAAAATATTCATATAAAAATTCTTAGTCAACAGCGAAATTAAAATACAAATGAACTAATGTAAGTTTGTAAAAAAATAAGTCACTGGTTGTTCTTCAATTAATCAATTTGAATTTTAACTAACAAACTGTATATTGTCCTTTGATGGTCGCGAAACTATTTCATTTATAATAAAGTCCTTTTATATATTACACAAAAATAAATATTCGCTCCAGTTCGTGACTATACATCAACGATATTATTGTGCAGTGAAATGTTACTAAAAGACATGGAACAAATGGAGCAACTGCTAAATGATTGGGGTGCCATCAGATACGAGAAAAATAAATAGAGGCGATTTCATTAAATATACCTACGAAATGGATATGACTTGTACTATTTATTGAATCGGTGGCTTATAGAATTTCTAAATCACAATGACTTTAAGTCTAGTAACCAGTAATAATAGCTTAATAGATCCTTATCGAAATCAAATCTAGCTATTAAAAATTCAATTTTCACATCACTAAATTTTTGAGGTTTAAACTGTATAGATTACAAAATTATAATAATTATTTGGCATTGTACATGCATTATATTAATTAGGTGATTTTATTTCATTTGGCTTAGTTAAATAAGGTTTATTGTTATTTTCAGCAATTTATTGTGTTTTAGTATGTATTTTAAATATATATTCATAACACATTCCTTTTTAAATTTCAGATAATGGCATTCAGACGGGGATTCATCTCAATGGTAATCGTCAAATGTCATGAAGAATATTCACGACTGATGCTAAAAATTTTTGTTGAGTCTTACAAGGCCTGTCCACTTATTCTTATTATATAATTATACTTTTTTCAATACATCAAAAATTGTTTAAAAAAAGTCAAGTGCGAGTCTGCTTGGAGAGAGTTTCTATAAATCATTAATCCTTGATGAAATCGAGCAATCACACTTAGGGGAATAACCCTCACACTGGCTGTCGTTAACAGTCGAATAGTTATCGCCAGACACGCTACACAAAATGGTTACGTTAACAATCGAAACGACTTTACCTACGTTTTTGTGCTTAAATTTTTATAGATAGTCAAGCTTTTGGAGGTCACGGAATGGTTATAGAATTATTTAAAAATTTGCAGGTCGAAAAGTCACTAAGACCTTCTGTAAATTATCTTTCTTTGTAAGGCTGTATCAACGATCAACTTTTTAACCAACTTACTTTGCGAAAGAACTAGCCTTGGTGCAAAACGGTAGAAAGATACGAAATTCATTAAAGCGGCTTAACTAGTTTTTAGGGTTTAATTCTTTATTATTTTCGAAACGGAAACCAATAATAAACTTCTTATATTCTACTAGCCCGTTGAGGACACACGTCGAAAAAATTGTGTTGAGGACACATGGGGTCCAGCGGACCACACGCAGGAATACAGTTCTCATTTGTGTTCTACGCTATGTATTGAATTAAAACCGGCGACAAACTTTAATTTAATATACCGTCTAAATAGTCCAATAGCTGTTTTCTTATTTTAATGATTTTTAAATACTAAAAAATCGCTAAGAACAAAAAAACTCACAAATTTGAGCTTTTTTTACAAAAATAGTCGTAGAAATTTTAATTTTTACAATATCTAAAAAAATCTAATGGCATTTTATTCAAGAAACAATATTTTTTTCAAGAAAAAAATAGTTTTCTGATGAAATCTGAAAAAAGTATATTTATTTTAAAGTTTGAAGTTACGAATTTCGCTTAATCTCGTAAAATGGAAATGGTACAATTAAACATGCAGAAAAATGAAAAAAAACGAACTTTTTTAATAGAAAAATCATTTATTGTATCAATTATAACATAGATATGTAAATAAAAAAAAATATGACATAATTAACTTTTAAGAAAAGTTAATTATGTCGGTCGTGACCATCACAGTAGGTACACAAGTACATACGATGACCCTTGCACATGGGCTGTTCGCAGGCAGGACATTGCACACTGGTTTTTCGATCTTTTGATGGTGGGCAAAGTCCACACCTCTTTTTATTTGGCAGCTCAACTCTTTCTACATCATTATATGGCCGTGTTTTGCCAAGAATTGTAGAAATAGCGATGCGAAAACTCCTACGAACTGTTTCATTACTGTACCGACGTTCTAAGATAAGCTTCACAAAATATAATGAAAGTTTATCCAAACACTTTTTTGCAGTTAAATTTGTATTTATGCCTTGATTCACAAGTTTACACTTCAATAAAATACGTGAACTTACCGCAGCTTGATCAAGCATTCAATTGTACAAAGACACATCTACGGCGGATCATTGGAGAGGAGAAGCTCACTTTTGAAATTCCGATAGTTATTTTGTAAAATTGACACGGCGGATGTTATTTCTATCTTTAAATAAGCCTAGCGATCCAGCGCTATTGAACTTTGGCCAGCCACTAAGTACATATCAGAATATGGATTTATCGATATGCCTGTTTTTCAGTTGCCACAGTTTCAGATGTTGCAGCGGATTGTGCAAAATATTTGGAAGCGAATTCACTCTCAACACTTTTAGACTCTACAATAGCGGTGTAAAGGACGGATGTGACAGAACGTCCCTAAGTAGAAGGTTTAGTTTGAATTAAATAAGATGACCTTTGTCCTCTCCAAAGGTAACGCAGTTTTTCCAAATTATGCTCTGAACAGGAAGACGTGCGGATTTTGCGTTCAGACACCAAACCATTGTTCTATATCGAGCGGTTATAACTCTCGCACGTATATTTAGTAAGCAGTAACCTGCTCAGGGCGGGGAGATGTTTACGGCATCATATTCCCCAGTCACTTATAAAGTTCAGTCTCCGACATATAAGCTGAGTTACAGAGGGCGCAGCGGGCGCGATGGCGGTAAGTCATGGTGTCTCGAACGCCGGCCGTTGAACAGCGCACAGAACTAAAAATATGCGAGTTCTGTCAGTTGTTCAGACTTTATGGTAGCGAGTAAAATAAATATCTCAAGCAGAATAAAAGGCTAAGTTTTTTTTTATTTAAATAATATTTTCAATTAGTTGGTCATCTGAAACTCAAAAGTATTTACGAGATTGTTTTTAGTTTTCTAATTTGTGTTATTTTTTATTAAACAAGTTTTAGTAGTTGTCGTGGAAACAATTAATAATTAAAGTGACAAATAAAAAAAAGCAAATAACAATAAAAAATATCAATAAAAGAACTCAACATTTTTATTAAATAAAAAAAAACAAGAACACTTTAAACAATTATTTTTCTTCGTCGCCTAAACCAAATGAGAGAGATCTCACTCAAACCGTACCTTCTCTAATCTTAAGATAGTTATTGCTTAACTGAAGTTTTCAACAACTTTTCCCTAAGAATCTAAATCCGTTTATAAACAATAATAAATCATTCAGGAAAAAAATACGAAAATGATCTAATTTAAGCTTTTTACACACTTTGATTGTAAGTACTATTTTGTTTGGTACGAAATATTTTTTGTTTTCCTTATGTGGAAATACATCTTGCACTAAAGAAAGCCACACAGCTTAAAAATTTGTTTTTTCTGTTTCTATTGTAAATCTGTGCATATCAATCTACGTAGCATCTAATGCAGACGGCCCGAGGCGGAATATTGCAATTTGCACGCGTCACGCCTGCAGCTATACTTGCTTGAAAACGGGTTCGCTTCAGGTAACATTTTTAACTTGAAGTTAAAATATCAAAAATAATAATAAACGCATGTAATCCAACTGAGAATTACTAATTTTGTTTACTTAATTATCAAAAACTATAAAAAAAACCAATTTAAGTCACTTTTTATAAAATTTAAGCATTTAAATTTTATGTAAATAAGGTTTGAATATCAGTTTAGCAACTAACAATTTCGTTGATGTTTATTTCATTTTTGAAATGCATTATCACACAAAATGCAATGAAGTCTACGCCATCTCAGTGTTTCTATATAGGAATAGCTTTGCATTTATTATCGAAACAGATTTTCCTGTAAAATTATAATCGTATTAAACTTCCTCAGCGACATGTAGTAGTTCAAAATAATTTCAACTTTACTATTGTTATTATGAAAAACTGTTGCCTGTGCTTATAATATTCTGACTGTTACTATTTATACACTAAATAATAACAATCGGACTACTTGGCTACTTATACAGGGTTCCAAAGTGTTTGCAAAAATCTGTCTATGGTGAAAAGTTAAATGATAGAGCTGAAGAGCGATAAAGGTAAAACCAATTAGGATATAGGAGATCGAAAACTTCTATCCAATGCTGTACACGTTAGAAAAAAAAAACCTGTCATCAGCACAGCCACAGATCCTCTAGCGAAGCTGACCCGACACTACACAGGTGATATTACGATTGTTAGCTTGTACGAGCTTAGCATGACACTTAAACAGCTGAAAAATACTAAGCCAAATACTGAGCCAAATTCAATGCCATTTCTAAAGCAGAAAACAATTTTCTATGATCTTTAGCTATGCAGTGCATAATGTTTAGGTTCAAAGCAATGCTTATTGTAAATCAAAATCTTCAAAGGGGATCATCATAGACAACCGCATTGAGTTCAAAATTCAATATTTCATTTATAGAATAAGGAATCGGATGAATACTCTTGATATTAATCACTTGACAATAAAAAAGGCTAAATTTTAAACACTCAGAACTTGCATGAAAAGATTGATGAATGTTAGTAAGGCGAGACAAATATGCTAAGATTGTACCATGTGGACATCTATAGCCTCTGCTTACCCTTCTGGGAAATAAGCGTGAGTTTATAATATTATTATCAATAAATAATATCTATTGAAGATTATACTAAAAAGCATTTTTCGTCAGATTTGTCCGTGTACTCGGTGATTTATTTGTTTCCTAAAAAAAATCAATATTTTCGATATGTAATGTGGATAACTTCACGTATTACCATTCTCATTTCTATTCAGAATTGTATTCGTTATACGTCCCCCGGCCGTCAACGTTATTGCCGACCGAATCTAGGAATAGGTTTGGAACTTCGTGTCCTTTTACCTGGAACTTTTTGCGCTGTAGGTACAAGTGTAATACATTTTTTATTCATCGTCTCCATCGTTCTTGCTCGAGCTACGTACGCCGCCGAGGGAGGGGCCCGGGGAGGTGAGCTCCTCAAATATTCAGCTTTCGACCACGATGTTTTATTTAAACAGCTCGCTGCGGCCACGTTCAATATTCATTGCTCCACTTGAACCCGTCTTTGTTTTAGTCCCTGAATAAAATACGCATTGCAAAGGAAAGCCCGTCTCCGAATGCGACTGGAGATGATTTTTGATTCGCTTCATGTGCAGCCGCAAGCGTTCTCAAGCGCAAGCCGTAAGCGCATAATACCAATGATACGACGGTTGCATTCATATTGGATATGAAACTTAGTCAAATGCTAAATTATGACTCGAAATGTCCCTACACTATACTACTCGTATAATCTAGAAAAGCCTAGAATGCGTTTATGTCTATGTAAATGTAGTTATGAGCCATTGATGTCCTATATTAAAATAAAAATAAGTATTTGTTCATGAATATTTTTTCCTATAAAAAATTTGAACGAGGTTGTTAGTTATTCTCTTCTAGCATAAACACTTTTTACTGAGATTTAAAAGAGAAAAAATATTTATCGTCCATATAATACATAAAATGCTAAATCTTAATAAATTTTTCATCATATTCTTACTAGACCGGCGTCATTACATATTCATCGAATGAAAATAAAACGAAATTGAAACTTGAACATTAAATATTTCACGAGCAATTCGGTTACCAACTTGGAAAAAGCGTTTTGGCCTCGGGCCCCGAAACAAAATTCGGGCGGCGCCGGCGACTCGGCGCGACCTCGACGAGAAAAGAAACCGCGGATAGTCCATTCCGGGAGTTTCATACTTCGAGTATTAAGTTTACACCGCAAGGTCATTTATATCCGGGCAAAGTTCGCGAACGGCCGGCCGAGTTTTAAAAGAGGATAATTTCGTGAAACTTTCACAGCGCTGCGGAATTTTCGACAAAGAAGCTAAATTAGGGAGACGCGCCGCCCGCGCCGGGTCGCTCCACGAATGCAAATTTAAAAAGGCGCGAGCATTGCACGCGGTTCTAGTGCTTGACCAGATGCGTTGTCTTCCATTAGAAGATGACGTCTATACGTTATGGGGTCGCCTGTGGGGAAAACCCATGGGGTTCGAATTTTTCGAAATCGGAATCGGTCCGTTCGGATGTCGATCACGGTCGAATACACTAACATATTTTTAATTCAGGTAACCTTTAAAACCCTCGCTTTGTTTCTCGCGAATGACTTTAAACAGTTGGACCTGGATATTGTCACTGCATTTGAGATAATGTGTGAGGAGAGAACGGTTGAACAGTGATGTGATAAGAATCCAAAACAACAACACAAACACTTGTATCGTTATTTTAGTTATGGCGATATTTTCACTTTCTTACAGAAGGTCGCAAATAACTAGATTAGAATGACTACAAACAAAATGCTGTAATAATGTAAGATCTAAGAATACCTTCATAGGCGGTTTGCAAAACCTAATGGATCACCGCAAAATACACTGCGAGTAATATAAGGCACTAAAACACAAACTTGCCTCACTCCCATAGAGAACGGAAATGTGGGCTCAGTGTACGCCGTCGACTGCGATACGATACTTAAAGTTGTCGTGCAGGAGTTTTAGGACATCAATAGACCTTTTTGGGCATCATTGATAATCACTATGGATAACATATTACCCACCGTAAGACTAGAAATAGGCTGACAAATGGTTTCTGGTAATCGAGCAATACAACAAGCAGACTGCGTAGTAGATATCATGGCATAGGTCAGAAACCAAATTAGATTTCGATACAGATTAGATAAAGATTTTAAGTGATTTAGTAGTATTTAATTTTCATAATTTGACAAGGTACCGTTTTCAGTTCGATTTTCTAAAATTGTAGTTTTCAATAGATCTTGACGTTTTAGGATCCTAAGACTTTATTATGACCATTTTGCATTTTTAATATTGCGTGTGAAAATATATTCTTATATAAGCTTTTCTGCTTAAAAAGCCCCATCGATCGTTGCAAACTGCATCAAAATCGATGGCTTCTTTCGAAAGATATCGTTACCGAAATATTTCAGAGGGTTTTTTTAAAATAGCATGTGAAATTCTCGATCAATCGATGTTTGGTACTTGTTCGTTTTTTTTCTGTTTAAAACACTGCGTCGGATGCTATAAAGCAGATCAAACCAGAACAACGAGTTCGAAAGATATCGTAGTTAAAGCATAAAAAAAAAGTTTTGTTTTTTGGATTTTTGAATTTGAAGAGCTCATAACGTATTAGAACTATTTGAGATCAGAAAACTTGGAAACCCACTAAAATCGATTTTTTGGGCGTGATGAACTCAATAATTTATTGCTACCTTATTTTTGAATAGTACATCTCGCACAGGTACAGGGCAAGTCAAATATCTTTACCTCCCCAGTCTTTTATATGTTTTCAAGTTAAGAAACAAAAAAATCCACTGATTATCTTAAATATATAAAAATACGATGGAATTAAAATATTTATGTTAGTCCTTTTACAAATTTACAATTATTAATAGAATGTAAGCGGAACCGCGGGCGCAGCTAGTTTTAATATGAGTGCAGTATTCGAGATTATTTTAATTTTGAAGGTTAAGTTTTAATGCTATGATGATTTTTCTCAAATTGAATTAATTCATTGTTGTTCCCAAAACTACGAGCATTGGTTACTTCCTACCAAGAAAATTAATATGTATTTCATTTGATATATATAGCGGAGAAAAATTATAATGCTTATTATCTATTTTATGCTTTCATAGTTTGGCAACAATTTATACTGCTTTTTATCATTAATGTGATAAATGTAGTTGACAGTTAACGAAAAGTATAAAAAATATTGTACGTACAGCATCTATTTACTTACGTGAAATTAACATCATAAATATATCTTAGCCAACATCGTAACTATACTTCTGCGGTTGAAAATGTAGTTGTATAATCTGCGGTATTATTATGTTTTGGGATGATTCAATTTTATTAGGATATTCCATATTTTTAGTGTTTAAGTAGTGCATTATAAAAAATATCTGAAAAACGGTTAACCCTGTAGGCCATCTCTGAAACTACTTACTATTTTCGAGCTTGAAGCATTCAAAATAAGGTTGCAATAAATTATTGAGTGCGTCATGCTCAAAAAATCGATTTTAGTGGTTTTTCAAGTTCTTTGATCTCAAATAGTTGAATACGTTTTGAGCTCTTTAAGTTCAAAAATCTAGAAAAAGTTTTATTTTATTTTTCAACTACGATATCCTTCGAATGCCTTGTTCTATTTTAATCTGCTTTATGACATATTTAGGATTTTAAATAAAAAGGACGACCAAGTATCAAATACAAATTCATCAAGAATTTCCGTTGTTTTTTGAAAAAAAAACTCTCGAGATTTTTCGGTAACGATATCTTTCAAATGAATTCACAGATTTTGATGAAGTTTGCAACGATTGATATTGTTTTCTAAGCAGAAAAGCTATCACTAGTTAGATTTTGGGAATAATCGGTAGAGAACCTTGAAAAACGTTCTACAAAAACGCTTTTTGACTATTTCTACAAGACACATACATACACGTACACGCACGCACGCACACACGTATACTCAAATTAAATTTTTAGAATCTTAAAGCGCCTAGATATGTTGCGCACTTTATTTTGGAAAATCAAACCAAAAACAGTATCTTCCCACTTTATAAAAATTTTGAAAAACATTTTAAAAATAGTTTAGATAACGATGCGATTGGCAACTTTAGCCGTCACTAACGCGATGGCCGTGCCAGAAACTAAGACTAAAGCAGTTCCTACGGCCCGGAGCGAGTACTTTTATTTGTGTCAATTTAAAAAGCCATCGGTCGATTCGCCTAATCGAACACGGCAACTTCAGAATCGGCCGCGACACTCTTAACCGCTGAGCCATCGATTTGTAATAACTTGCGCGTACAGCAATACGTTCAGGTGCCTGTGTTCGTAACTTTATTTATTTGCACGAAGAAGAAAGAAGAACCAACGACAAAAGTAATATTTCTCTAGAAGTTGGCTTCTTACGTACAACTTTGGGGACTTTGTTATATTGACGCAGAGCGGTGAAGCAATTACAATCAGATTCTGAAACAACAGCGTGTCATTTGATACGAAACTGGGGCCTGTAGGGTCAACACAAAGGCTGACGTCCTATCGCTTACATAAACAATAAAAGCTAGAAAGTTTAAACATTTATCTTATTAGACTCTATTTTGTATAACATACAATTGAAATTTATTAGTGATTTCTTACACATCAACAGTCAATGTGGTGCTTGAAAATATTGCATAATCTTTATATGCCTTGAATAAGCAATACAATATTTAGGGCGGATTGAAATAACCTACTTCATTCGTTCTCATTTTTTAGTAAGATTTACTTAAATCCCAAATGGATTAATCAAATAACTATATGGACAGGATTTATTAATTAATCATAATGGGGTTGCGTAATATAAAGTTGTTGTTTTGGATTGTTACATAAGTTGTTTTAAAATGTAACCGCGAAACTGTTGCACAGATATTGATAGGCCACTTTTTAGAGTTACAAAACTGGTACTCCTAGTGAAGTATCTCATTGAAATGGTCAAATAAATGCAGAAAAAATATATACAAATACATTTATATTAGTATTAATAAAAAAAAACTTCTATTCAATATTTATGTAACTTGCTCAGATCATGAAACATTTACATCTTACACAATATGGTATTAAGATTTAGATTTTCAGGTACTTGTGAAAGTCAAGTTTAGCCTTACTTAAAGGGACGAAATGAGATTATTTTGTTATTGTATGAAAACTATTTTGAAATATGATAATTTCATGATAACAAAAATTCTTAAATATAATATTTTTTATTTATATAATATTACTACTGATTATATAGCATAATAGAATACCGTAATTAACTGAATGACGTCAGCATCATGCTCGGAGGTTTTTGTAGATTTTTTTAGTTAGTGGGTCTTAGAACGATTAATAATAAAACGATTATCATACCTAACGCCCATCTTGCACAAACTCATTATTGAAAATATAAATAAACCGTTTTCACGTACCAACTGACTACAAAAAGTTACAGACTCATTTAAGGGGCTCTGTATGCGCGTGTGCAGTCCCTACAAATATACAGAGTTTTGCTTTCGCGTAAATTTAAAATTTATATGAAATCCTAATTCATGATTAAGCAACAGTGCATGTTCTGTGGCGTATGCTCTGGACAGTGGCCTGAAGAGCTATTTATTCATCCTCGTTTTTGTCGTTGATTAGCGAGACAAAGACGACCTTCGTTTCATAACCGGAAATATCATCAATCGGTTGATGATATTTCTGGTTATGGTAAAATACCAATTATCAGACTGGTGTTTTACCATAATTTTCTGTCTTGTATACGGTACAGCTTTGAAATGATTTCAGATCAGCGATATTCTCGACGAACTTTGACAACGGAGTTTTCAGGAAAATATATCGTTCCTTTTTAAAATGTGGGCAACGTACCGGTGACTAGTACGTTGCCGCGGCAACTCCAGCGGCTGCAATTGGTGGCACAAGTCACTACTGGAACTAGCGACTCCCCTAGCGTTGCGGGTGTTCATGGATGGCTTAGGCCATCTACTTTCCAATGGCCCACATGTTTTTTGCCCCCTTATAAATCCTATAAAAAACGTTCCATTAAAAAGAGCATTACAAAATTTATGATCATTTAAAGAGCAAATATTCATAGTTGTAACCAAACTTGACTTGTTATCGGTTTTTTCGTCTGTAATAGTTTTATATACGACTATGATTATATATAATTATATTTAAATAAAGCGACTTATAAGCTTCTTGCTCGTTTTCTTGATGTAAAACTACCTCGCGAATGAGAGGCGAATGCATAATATAGCCACGTTTCAAGTTTTTGTAATGATCTAAGAAATAAAGGTATTTTTTAAAGGTAATTCTGCAAAAGGGTCGAACACTTAACAGCTTATTTGACGGCGTTCCAAGAAATTTTGAGTAAAACATTTCTATTCAAAATTGACATCACACTACCGTCGTAAAGTGAAATATTACAATAAACATAAATAAGGCTCACCGAGTGAGTTATTACCCTATAGTTAGAGATGTCAGTTACAGAACGGAAAGGCGAAGCTAAGCGGCCGTTCACAAAGAAATAGGCCGTGGGATGCGGCGCATGAGAAATTGTGTTCATACCCTTGGCCAATTTGTACATCGAAGATACGCGGTGTTTTCTTATGCCAGGCCAAAATAGTGTCACTTTTCATTGATGAATTTTTACATTAATAGTTTTTTTTAATTTAAAAGAATTATTTTAATTTTGTTCTGTTTCTCATTTTGTAACTCAACTCGTTTGACATTTAGTGACGTTTGATATATATGCATTGGTGGCCATGTACTTATTTTCATTGTTTATAGATAATACATTGCAATATTTATATATGAAGAGCTGCGAACAGAACCGGTTAATTCGAAATGTACACAATGGCTAAAAACTAACAATATATTGATGAATAATATAACATTGCATTAATATTGTTCGATTAATTCTATTATTTGCATATTTAACTAATTTTTTGTTTACTTTTATATTATGAATTGTCAAAATGTACTAAACTGGTTTTGTTTGAAAAAGGAGGACTTATTTGTGACTGCAAAGTGTGACAAGTCCGGATTTGTTAATAACAAATTCGGTTTTTATAAAGAGGAACTTAAAATGAAAACAAAATTATAGATTTCAAAGGTTTATTGAATTTTTATTAAAAAATCAGATAACAACTTCCGTAATATCTATTTCCAGATATTCGCAATCGTCAATGTCATTACATTCATCTGTTTCATCAATCTCAATGGTATCTGTAGATCTAGACGCAGTCTGTATTACCCCTTTGTACCATTCTATTTCTGGATGCTCAACCCAGTTATCACCAAACTGCGATACCAAAATACGCTCAACGTCTTTCTTCTTTTGAGGTTTAATCTCGTTTACTGAAGGCATTCTTCGAAGTAGTGATGGATGGTTTAGTCCCTGCTTAAGAAGGGTCGTATAAGGTACAGTATCTTCGTCATTGTTTTAGTTATTTAAACTTTTAACACCGCACATAAAGTGCGTTAGTGAAGCCGCTGTATTACAAGCTTAGTTTTGTCTTTCTCTCTTTCTTTGACAGGGGCGTGATAAGTACGTATCTTGTGCAATTTTACCAACATTTGTGTACAAATATCTACGGTTACTTATTATTTCGTTTAGTGTTAAAGTTTTACATTTAAAGACACTGCATTTGTGGTCACACGGCGATTAAAAATCCAAAACAAGTGGATTTTTGTCAGAGTACCTAAAACAAGCTAAAAGCATACGGTATAATTACATCTAATTCGAATTTTAAGAAATTTGTGGGTTATATAATTATTTTTAACTTAAAATGTTTATTGTTTTCTGAAGTGACGTCCTCGTTTCTTTCTCTTAAGACAACCATCGTTAATACTTTCCACGGTCACATTCTCATTCATTTACAAAACTTGAATTGAAATTACGTAAAAACAACGACAATGAATGCAAACAGCTGATTCTTTTTAATTAAATTTTGGTTGCCAGATTAATGCTAGTGTTGCAATGCAAATCCAAAAAATGCAATTTTATTACAAATTAGTTTATTTGGGGATTACAAAATGTAACTTATAATTCGGCTACAATTAGAGAAGCTACTGCATTACCCGACGGGTGTGCCAAAGAGTGACGCCTCACCTTCTGGTGGGTAGAGGGGTATTCCCTCCGATCCGGTACAGACGTTCCTGGTGGGGGGCAACGGCGGTCTTCAAAAAATCGACTAGTAAACATCGCGAACCTAGTCAACACTTTTGGTGCGCAACAGTCCATAACATGCGTGTATACAATGTGTTTTTATATTAGGTATACGTATATATTTTTTAATAGTTCCTTTAATGACCAGTTATAGCAATTGTTATTTTTTACGCAGGTGGACATCCACTGTTGAGACTAAATTATCTCGTTTAGTCTCCCGAGATGAACAATTTCAGGCCGTCTGTAACCAAAAGCGACCCGCAACCCTTCTCAAGTTCTCAGTCCACGTCGTGAATGGCCGTCCAACATCTAGATATCCAGTCTTAGTCTGTGCACCCACTCGAATGTCTTATTTTCTAGTAGTTATCATTTCTACTAGTGATATAGTTTGTCTTTAAGTCAGTCTTCATGCAAATCGCAGATTCTCTAAAGTGTGTCAGTCATCCCAGTTCTTCTACTTATTTTCATATTTCAGATTCAGGTATGGTTAAATGCCCCGTACTAATACTATCGTTTTTAGGGTCTGAGATGTTTTGCAGTTAAACAGGCTGTATATAGTCTATCATGCCCAATTGATATATTAATTTCATTTCTCTAGTGAAGCTGCTTTTATCTATATAGTGGAATACCATTTAGAATATTTTAACTATCAAAAATAAAGTTTTCACAAAAATGTTTTTTTAAATAAGTTTTAGATTACCGTACCGACCGGTACCAAATTCTAATCGTCAATTTTCACCAAAATGTTGTAACATATGCTTTAAGCTGCATAAAAACCGCTTGACCTCTTCAAAAGATATCGTCGTAGAAAAATAAAAAAAAATGATTTTTTACAATATTTTGTAAAATACGCGGTTGGTTCATTCAGAGATATCGTTAAGGGAGAATTCGAAGAAAAGAGTGTTGTTGAAAATAAATGTAAAATTCTTGATGGTTTGATGTTAGATGAGGAATCGGTCATATTTTTCTGCTTAGCAAACTAAGACAAATGTCATAAAGCACATCAGCGTAAGCGAAAGATATTGAACTCAATTTCTGTTTCATTAACATTTTTTTTTAGTTATTTATGATATACATTTCAAAATTTTCATGAATTAGGAAGATACTGTTTTCAGTTCGATTTTCCAAAATATTGTGTTCAACAAATCTAGTATTCTAAAAATCTATTTTGGGTATGCATG